>PVLA01001865.1:0-313780 GCA_004027455.1 Hydrochoerus hydrochaeris
AATGTTTCTCTCCTTTTTTTGTGTTCCTCCCTTCTTCCATCTGTATCATCCTGAGAGATGCTTCCTGAGAGCATTTCTTTTATTACTCTACTCATATCCTGCTTTACCTGATTTAATATTTCAGTTTTGAGCTCATCTACAAGGTCCCGAAGATATCTCTTAATGTCCATTGAAGCCATGTCTGATGTTGTGTGTTTGCTGCCCTCAGTCTCCCTTGTTTTTCCTTCTCCTGGATCAGTGCTCTCAGGGTTCTCGGCTGGGGGCCTCCTCCTGCCTCTCTCTCCTGTCATGGCCCTGGCTTCCTCCACACAGGATACAGTGCAGGTCCCAGCCCCTTCCCTGTTGGCCACATTTCCACTGAAGCATGCTGGTGAGGGAGCTCCGCCCTCTCCTGCCTGCTCTTGTCATTGAGGTGCATGCAACAGCTGTATTTGCCTGTCCCTCCCCACCGGGCCAGCCAAACTTCAGGTGCCTTCAAGCGGTCAGTACTTGCTAGGTGCAGTGAATCGATTTGGGTTTGGCTCACTGGGTCCCAGCCAGGGGCGCGGCCCAGTCCAAGCAATTCCCACGAATCTGCTCTTGGGAAGGAGGAACCAACTGAAGTCACTGTCACTCCCAGTTCCTCAGGAAGATTCTTAAAGAATAACTAGTTCAAATGGAATTTCTATTTTTAGTTTTTTGAAGAATCATCATACTGATCTCCATAGTCATTGGACATTTGCTTTATAGCTTTCTGTGTCATGCTTACCTGCCAACCTATTTGTCCATGTGTTTGAAGTACTGTAGTTAATAGAATAAGAGGTATTTATGAAGCCAAATACAGATTCCAAGAATCTGAGGTAGGTTTGACAGTCAGAGTATCCCCACTATCCATTAAAGAGGTGTAAACTTGTAACCAGGATGTCTGACAGTGAGGTTCCAGATGTGGAATCTCACGAAGACTTAATTAAAAATCACTACATGCCATGAGTAGTGGCGCTTACATCCCCACTGCAATACATTTTCAAGTTGAGTACTGAGCACTCCCTAAAATATTAACCTTGGCTGAGAAATCTGAAGAGACATTGACAGAGGAGATGAAACTTGCCAGTCAGATATTAGCAGGCTTCAGGAGGAGCTGACAGCCACGAATAGGAGTTAGGAGGACCAGTTGAGTGTGGAGAGTGACTACCTGTGCGTCATGCACCAGACGCTGTCTAAACAGGAGGAGATAAACAACCTGAAGATGTCCAGCAGGGGACATTCTAAAAATAACAAGAGTCAGTGTTTTGCCAATAGCTGCCGGTGACTGTTCCTTCCAAAGCTGCTGCCACTGCCCAGAGCTGCAAGGTTGATCCTGCATAGGGCTGCAGATGCCTTCAGGGAGAGGTTTAAGTATGTTAGTAAGGACAATATGGAATTTGATTCTGATAGTGAAATGGAAAACAATACACAATGGATGGTGTAGGTTTTCTTATGTCATTTTTACTGAGCACTTTTTAAAATTAGGTCTTAATTTCAATATTTAAGAATGACAAATAAGCTGTATATTTTCAAACTCAGTTATATGGTGATTGGTTTGTTATCTAGAAAAGAGTTATGTTTCTGGATAAAATGCTTAAACTGTCAAACTATCATTACTTCCTACTATAATTGAAAGCAATCTCCAGATTCTGTTTTAAAGATTTGTTCATACATTCACACCCCACTCCTAGGAAGTGACCTTCCAGACTTCAGACCATGTCAGCTTATTATCAGTCTTCTGCTCTCCAGTGCTTTCTCTGTATCAGAATAATAATAAAGGAAATTCATGTCAATAAAGTCATAATAATATTAAACTTTTACTCTATGAAAATTTAATGCAGGAAACTGAGACTTATTAAAGTAGGCTTTACAAAGATTTTTTTTAAAAAAAGAAATAAATATGTATAAACTTCAGTCTTAGAACTGGGACTAGGATAGATTTTTTTGTTTGTTTGTTTTGTTTTGTTTTGACAGCAATAGGAATTGAATCCAGGACCTACCGACCTACTGGATATTGGGCAATACACTGCCACTGAGTTACAGCTCCAGATTTTTTAGTTTTCTTTATGAGATAAGGTCTTGCTAAATTTCCCAGCCTGTCCTCAAAGTTGGAATCCTCTTACCTAAGCTTCCAGAATAGCCCAGATTACAGGCATACCCACTATGTCTAGTGAGCTAGTGAGTACATAATTTATTTCTTTGTATTGATTAATCATTCTCAGCTGGTAACTTAATGGCTTTCATGATTGTGAGAAGCAATATTAAATTTGAGCTAATAGTAGTAGTTTAAACACGATAATTTTCTTCATGATTAATTTCATAGTTTTAGCACCTAAACTGATTATTAGACTTTCTCATTAATTTGATATTTTCATCTAGTTGTACCTATGTATAAGTCTTAAAGTTTTAGGTATTGCTTATTCACTTTATCTTTGACAGGGTATTTGTAATGTTATAAATTGGTTCTGAGAAGAAAATTTCTTTAGCTTTAAAAAACTTTAATACCCTGCAAGTAATTTTTCAAACCAAATTTATTTTCAAGAATTACCATATTATTTTGCTGTGTGTGTCATATTTTAAAGATTTGAATAAATGTTTTTAGTGTAATAGTTAAAATCAACCAAAACTCTTTCAGAAGCTGACATAATATTGCCTCAGCCAGGTGAGATAGACCTGCAAAGCCTCCCGTGTCATGCTTATCCAAGCAATAAATTACTTTTTTAAGTAAAAATCATACTCTGAAATTGCTTTAGCTTTTTCTGTGAAGTAAAAGTATTGAATGTATAGTATTGGGAACACTTTGTCTTGCTTTTCATCAAGTACAATTATTTTCTACTTGATAATAGAAAACAATAGCATTTTGCACATCACAAGAGAACAAGGAAGGTTTCTCTTTGTTTTCTATTTCACAGTGAGCCCAGTTTTAATTTGTTTCCAGTAAGTTTCTTCCTAACCTATAGCTTAATTTCATTGGCCTCTTAACCTAGAAGTCTTTTTGAAAATAATCTTAAAACATCTGAAAAATAGTTTTCAAATTTGAATTTAATGCCTGATGTTATTTCCTTGAAAGTTGTTTCTAAAGATAAATAAGTCAATTTAAAATTTTTATAGAATACAGATGTTAACTTCTCATTAAATGTTCATCTTCCCAGTAATTTTCTAAGTCAAATGAATAACAAGTGCTTCCCGTTTTAGTCTCTCTTGAGAAATATGCTAAGAATATGACACATATACAAATAGGCTAGTATGTGAAGAAAGTAACAAGGAAGAAATTAAATGAAAATTAAGTGCCTTTGGGATTTAAAACTCTTAGTAAGTCTTGAAATCGAGGTTAAAAACATCAAGCAAAGAAAGACTCAAATTCATTCTCAGGTGATATAACTACCACTTGATTAGTGCCATATACAGTGAACAAGTTCTGACATAGAAAGCGATTTATTGTGAATTGTTTTGATTTGCATTAACTTTTGTCTGCTTTTGTAGTTTTATAGGTCTTTTTTTGAATCTGAGGAAAACCACAAGCCATAGTCTCAGGAGGGAAGCACATTCGGACAGAATCACACAAATTTGCATACAGTTCAGTACCTTTATAGACTCACTGAAGCCTATCTATTAACTGCATAGGGTTTTGCATTAGTCAGGACTTTAATGTTGCAAATAAGAAAATGCCAATACATGTCATTTTAAGGCAAAGATGGCCCCTTGTGCCTAGGAAGATAGTAAATTCAGTTCATTACTATAGGAAAAAATGGGTCTGGAAATTCAACATCATCAGGAGGGACTTTCTGTGCTGCACATTTCTGCTGTTTTTACTTTTCTTGGCATAGTAATCTCATTTTCTCTTGCAGTGATACTTTCTTCACATGGTAGAGAACATACCTGCCAGCAGATTTGGTTCTGCAATATCAGGAGAAACAGTTTTCCTGAGCATCTTTCTATCAAATAGAGATGGATTCTATCTCTGCATAGGTCACTTGCCATCACAGTTGCTCTATTAATCATGTCTGAGTTTTATTTCTTGCTCTGTGTCAAAAAGTAAGGGAGGCAGAGTCCATAACTAGAAGAAAGAAGATGGAACAATTTAAATACTACAACTGATACTTGTCATCTTCTGGTAAGATAGCAAAGCTAATAAGCAAGGAATTACCTTTCCCAACCTTTATCTGAGAACTATTCCAAGTTCTAACCAAACAAAGATGAGAGTGAAAGGCAGAGGAATAAATTGACAACCAATGGATAAACTGGGGGTGTGTGAAGGAATGAGAGGGTGTCTGTCAGTGCTGTGCTGGTAAGTTGGCTAGTTCATAAAAATGATGTGTGCTCATATTTATATGTGTATATAAACATTTAAAATGTATTTTACTGATATAAAGAATAAGTGGCATACAATTATAAAAATGATTCAACATGTGTTATGTGTATAATTTCCTTAGGATCTGTTGATTTTTTTCTATAGCTTTTGCTGACTTTGGTGAATTTTTGTTTAACTTCTCATTAAACTATAGTTAAACTGACAAGCAAACCTATTTATTTGTCAATGATATGAGCAGTGTATTTGCTTATAAATAATAGTTTTCAAACACTTAAAGGGTATTCATTTAATGTTTTGGGTTATTCAGAAAATAAAAGCTAGTCATGATACCTTTCAAATTTACTATGTGTTTTCTCGATCACTTTCTTGACTAGAAAATCAACCAAATGGTAATTAAAGTCATCCTTTGTGGTATTTGGCAATTGCTGCAGTGTAAATACTACCAAATGCAGTGCTACCAGCAGGGCAGCATTGAACATAGAATTGGGAATGATGTGCACCAGCACTGCACTCTACAGTATGATAGTAAAGACTTTAAAGCCATGTATGATGGCGACAGTGGTAAAATAATTAGATTTTTGGATTGTATATTACTTTATATATAACTTGTCTAATTTTAAGTATTTGTACTTCTTCATGATGGTTGTCTTGGAAAATCATCTAGTGGAGTCTAAAATTTTTAATAGTTACCCTAGTGAGGCAGTCTAAACCAGTTCCAGTGGATGGTTTACCTGGTTTCAATAAAGGAAAGGTTAATGAGGAAATAATAATATGAAGTCATCCTCAGAGAGCTGACACATAGAATCAAGGGTATGCTTTGGCATCACTGTGATTTATCTGATATAATCTAATTTAAAACTGTATTTAGGCAGCCGCCCCAGGGCAAGAACCATATCAGCGTTTCCTAAGACCTGTGCCATGTTGGAACTTGGGGCGCTGGGAAAACAGGCAGCCAGCACAGCCCTCTGGTAAGTGGCTGAGGCCTCCCAAGCTGCAGCTGTCCCAGGACAAGAACCATATCAGTATTTCCTGAGATCTGCGCCATGTTGGAATTTGGGGCGCTGGGAAAACAGGCAGCCAGCTCACCGCTCTGGTGCGGCTGTGAGCCTACCAGCGCGCAGGCTAAGAATCAAACATCCATCTCATCCCCCCACTCTCCCAGCAAGTGACAGCCAGAGATCTGAGCATCTCTTGTGAGTTTGACTGTATGCAATATAGCAAATAAGGAGGATTTTCTTCTGCCATCTCTTTGAAGGCAAATATTTTTACCTCTGTTTTGCTCTGTTCTAATCAATGGTATTGCTGTATTCAATATTCTGTTCTTATAATTTTGGCATTTCCTTCAATATTGCTCTACCTGATTGAAGGAACAACTATTATGAAGAAAACCAGATATACTATTGTACCTATTGCAGTTACCCTGGTAACCTGCTGTGAGGTTCTGTACCAATTTCACTGTACTGCCTCAATTGGCTATGTCCTGTCATGTTCTGGTGTATTTTACTACCTTTAAAATAAAATAAATAAAATAAATAAATAAATAAATAGTAAATAAAATAAAAAATAATAATAAATAAGAAAAAAATTTAAAAAGTAAATAACAACAAAACAGATCAGTAAGGTACTGAGCAACCTGAAACATGATATAACTAAACAGATAATGGACTTAACAAGCAAAAGGAGGAAAAGAAAGTGCTCTAAAGGATATAACTACATGTATATTTAAGTGTATAGGATTGATAATCATGTTGCTAAGTTTTTGTTGGATCACTGAACAGAAGTTTGCAGCCTCACTGTTTGAATGTCCATTTTGTATGCTTTAATTTGTAACTTGAACAACTATGTCCAAGAAGACAATATGTAATGTATCACCTAGTGATTTATTACTGTTTATTTTTTTGAAATTCTGTAGTTTCTACCCTTTTTTTCTGTTTTGCTCCCCCCTCTAAATAAAATTTAAAAAAAATAAAAAAAAACTGTATTTAGGTGGATATCTCATGTCAAATATACTCAGAATTGAATGATTTTACTTTATGCTTTGACAGATCTTAGATTATTCACAATTTTGGATTCTGTCAAATACATTTTCTCTTTTATTGGTGCAAATGAAAGAGAGGTTATTAAATCACATTTACAAAAGTGTTATTTCCATACTTTCATAGTTTATCTAGGGAAGAAAGGAGATGCAGAGTCTTTGAAATCCTTTTCTGCTTTTTCATTGGTGTGTGTAATTAAAAACTGACTTCTACTTCTTGATATTATGAACTTTATCAGAATCTTTTTAACAAGCTAATAATCTTGTAAAAAACCATATTAGACAATATGTGACAGTGAAAACTAGGAAAATGTTACTTGTCTCTAATATAATGTCATCTTTTAGTGAATATGACTTTGCAGAAATAGGGCTAAAGCAAACTAGTAGTGAGAAACACTTGATTTTCTATTTTCATGTGCTCATATTTAGCATTGAATATAAATGTGTCTTCTTGGTGGCTTTCCTGCAACACAAATTCTTAGATGCTTTAAGTAGCAAAGGAAATGGATAAATGAGAGTGATTGCTGAGTAAATTAAGTTGGAAACTGGATAGTAATTGTGTCATTTAGTAATTATTTTACCTCTGATGTTATTTTGGGCACAGACTTGTTGCTCTTAAACACTGGGCTGTTGTAAAACCCTGCCAGCTTTCTCAACATTAAAATATTTTCAAATTTAAGTAAATAACAGACAAAACTGTACAGTTATGTGGGATACAATATATCAGTTTTGTAAGGAACTGTTTAAAAAGAAAAGTGATAATGAAGCTAGTGAGTGAAAGATAATTTAGAGTTTAGGAAGAAAAATCATCAGACATGGCTGAACATAAATTTATGTTAGTGTTCTGGTATTCAGGGATGTTAAAAATGGAAAAATTTGCAAATTGACTTTGGACTTAACAGTTCATAAATGGCTATGTGCTGTGACCAAACAGGGTCACTGATGAGGTGACCATATAGTTGGCTTTTGATTTGTTCATTCTGGCGGTGCCAGATCTCACGGTCATCCTTCTCTGCTCTAATGGGCTCAGAAGCAGCCTGAGTCCATTCATGGTGGTTTAGGAACTAGGAACTAGGCTAAGAAGAAAGAACTGGGTTGATCATTAACAGGGTTACCAATGTCAGAAACAGGTGAGGTCAGGGAGACAAAAATGGTTCAGAAAAACAGAAAAGCATAGATTCCTGGAGGAGGAAACTGAAGGAGAACAGAACTGATGCAGCTCAAGTCTGGCATCTCATTTGGAAAGAGGGGCAAAATGAACAACCTGAACCTGAACCCCTTAGGTACAGTCATATGAGGCAGAGGCTTATGAGGCAGACATATGGGTCATATTGATGTCAAACATAAAACGGCCTTGGGAGAGCTTTGTGAGATTAGCTGAATGTATCATGTCATGTCAGTCAATGTGAAAAGATGAATAAATATGTCAGGTTAACATTTTATAATTAGGAGAGGTAACATTTGTTTACATTACTGTAAAACTATGGTTAGATTTCTACAAGATAGCAAAGGTTATTAGGTAAAATTCTACTGTGCCATACTCTTATCTCTTCAAATTTGAGAATGAAAAAGTGGTTAAACTGGAAAAACAAATCATCACAAGATAATTTCAAGAAATCTTCATGTGACATGGACTGTAAAAAGCATGAATTACCTGGGGCGGGGAACGACAGGTTTTTGTTAGCAATTCAAAAGGTATGTTAACTTTAGAACAGAGACTGACCTCATGAGAAAGAAGAGTGAATTTTTAGTCAGAAGAGCTTACCTTGAAATTGATTTGCCATTTATTAATAGAGGAGTCTTAGCAAATTATCCTGAGTTTCCATTTCTTCATTTAGCAAAAAGGGGCCAGCAATACTTACACATGAAGTATAAAAGTGACAAGACACATAACACAGTTGGCAGAGAGGGAACACATTTAGTGAACATTAGTTTCTTTGTTAGGTCAGGTGAAGTGTAGGAGTTTCTATGTCAGAGGTGAAGTGCACCTGTAAGATATTCCCAGGGTATAACTTGCCCCTGGTGGGTGACTAAAGTTATTGTTTGATGCAGATTCTCGAGCCAAAAACTCAAGCATATGCCCTACCTTAGTTCTCAATTTGGCCTCATCCTTGTGAAATAGCTATTAGAGCTCTCTAGAAAGATTCTCCTGCTTTCAAAACAATAGCTCTCAGCTTGATCCAAATCTGTCTTCTATTTATGAATATTTCTATTGCATTAATTCAAGATTGCCCTTTATCCTCCATCTTCATTTTTCTGGTGTGTGCATAATCTCTAACACCCAGCATATGATTTATTAAAGTAGTTCTCCTTAGAGAATTACACAGAGTATCTATTTGAGATATGTATAAGTAATTCTTAAAAGAGTTCCAACATTGGGGGTAGGATGGAGAAGAAGTTTTGTATTCCTTAGGTTGGACACTTTCTACTCTTTGTAAATAGATTTAGAGAGTGTTTTGATTCAGGTTTGTATTGCTAGCTGTAACAATCCCTCCTCACCCATAAGAAAATTGTCACCCAACGCAAAATCCACAGATTATGGATGGGTTTTCATCTTGAGTCTCTATTATCTCAACTTGGGCATCTAAGAACATTTGGGAAGACAAAAAGAGGAGAATTGCTACTTTGCATTGGTGTGACTTAGTTATACAGCCTACATAGATCAGTAGGAGATGCAATCACCTTCAGTGTCCAGGGGAAAATGAAACGATGAGGAAAACACATAGCATCAACACACCACAGAGTGATTTAGTATGCTATTATGAAATATTCCTTCTTCCTCATAAACCAATGCTCACAGATTTTTTTTTCCTTTCTTGGTACTGGGATCAAACTCATGACCTTGCTGCCTTGCTTGCCAGGCAGGCCCTTGTGCTGCTAAGCTAAATCTCTAGCCCCCAGTGCTCACAGATTAACAACAACTTTGTTCTATAGGCAAAAATAAAATTTGGAAGATAGAAACGCGATTATATTTTCATAGTATGGAGTTTCAGTGTAACTAAAATTTCTAGCATAACTATAAAGCTCACTTAGAGGACTAGACACAAAGTAAAGGCTCCTGTTTAAGAAATCAGCAGTCTTTCCCAGTCTCTACACAGTCACTACCACACAAATAAGACCATAATGCAGAACTTAATTTCAGAGCAAGAAAACAACATTTAAAATAATTCTATAATTCCCATCTTAAAAGGGTAAATGGCCACTTTCTTCACAGTTTTAAGCAGTGTATTTCAAAGTAGTATTTTCTAACACTATTTTGTCTTTGATATTTCTGCATAAATTTGCCATAAATAGAGAACACAATAATCTATACTAATAGATAACAGGCAAGATGGCTTATATTTTAATTCTGTGACCATAAGATTTGAAGAGCAAGCCAGAGCTCATCTATTTCTTCCTTTTTTACGGCTAAACTACATTAGGTAAAAAAATCTAAAGAATATAAGAATCTTCTTCAAACTCCCTAATCACTAGATGTTAATGACAATAAATATTTCTGATATGAAATATGTATGCCCTGTGATCTTTAAATTTGAATTTATTTGTTTTATGGCTCAATGAATAAAATAATATGTAAACAAATGAGTAAATTCTATGATTCTATTAAAAGGATTCTCTGGTAAATAGCCAGTTGTATACCTCTGTCTGGAAGGCAGACATCTCCCTTATAAAAACACATAAAAAATGTATTCCTTCATTCATCCTCTGTCACTCCTCCCAATAAAAACAAGTTCCATTCAAAGCAGAACATTTAGCTCTCTGTTAGCAACAGAAAGAACACTTCCCCAGCAACAGGAAAACCCGAAAAGGACATCTATTTTTAAAAATAAAACGTGAAGCCCTCAGCATTTTGCTGATTTAGTAAAGGAGACAGGGTATAAACTTATCCATCCAAAGTAGGTGAATGTCTTATAGATTGCAGGAATAAAGGGCCTGCTTTTACATTCCTTTTATTTGATTATTTGCTTTGTTTTACATACCAGACCTTTTCCTGACATTTCTGCTGATTTTTCTGTTCATGGATATTTGCACATTTGGTCATTATTAGGTAAGAGGTGCCTCATTTTTGGTGCAAAGGTGATAATTCAAGGAGTTCATTACCATACGCAAAATAGTTCACAGCAGTCTATGTCACATTTTTCTGTAGCAAGGTTTTTGTAAAAGGTGGTGATGAAAATGCTTGTTGAACAAAAGTGATAGGAAAATGAACTGTAACTTACTTGTTATTGTTAAGTGTCACAGTTTTAAAATAGAAAGAAACCTTAAGAAGCATTTGATTTCCAGCCACGGGGCATTGTCTAATGATTAAAATAACAACCTACTGTATTAAGGTAGACAGTACATTAGTGTTAATCTATCTATATGTTTCAACCTCTTGACTTTACAGTAAGGGAAACTGTGAATGCACTCTTCCTCTATAAAAATGGAACTAGCTGAGACAAAGCTTAACTACAGAGATGCTCTGGGCTTAATCTGTGAGTACTGATTCCTTTTCTTATTTCCTCCTTTGTCTGAAAATAAAAACAGGAAATCAAAGGCTAATTATAACAGTTATGATTTATGTAAAATTGAGGGCAAAGATGGTTGAAAAATGTTGCTTTAAAATTAGCTTAATATACTTAAGATAGAGTATATAATATAATACTGAATTATACAACTCTACATATATATATATATATATATATATATATATATATATATATATATATAAATGTATAAGGCTTTGTAAAAATTCGTTGTTCTACCATCCATACAAAATTTAGTTCTTTAGTCTTCAATTTCCTAATTTGTGAAATAAAAATAATAACTGTTCTTATTTTTTAGGATTATTGTGAAATAGACCCTGGCACACAGTAAGAACCTAATAAATAGTAGGTAATTAGGCATTTTATATATGAGATGTGATAAAATATAAAGTATTTAGATTTTTAAAAACATTTTACTCTTTCCTGAGTGTCTTTAGTTGCAGGGTTGTGACTGCCTCTGTGTTCTCAATCAATTCAAAACATTTACCCTTTTATTATCCTTTTGACTCCGGGAAGAACAGTACTTGCAAAGTGGCAGATCTAATGGATAAATTTAGACAAGTACACACTATATTCAGTGAATAAGGAAATCAGGACACACAAGCCTGCTTTTCCTTTGGATGTTACTTGGCAGTAGCATTAATTATATTTTTGTTCACACCTTGTAAAAACACTCCCAAAAGAGGATTTCCACAACTACCTCAGAGATGGCAAGAATGAAGGTATATGTGTGTTTGAAGCAAGGAAGAATATTTTGAGGATTAATGGTAACTTTTTTCTACTGTAGGCAACTTTATTACAAAATTTAAACACCATTTATTTTGATCATCTCTCTCTTTTGTGTGTGTGCATGGGTTTGCATGCATATGTGTATATTCTCCAAATTATTGTTTCTTGGGTCTACAGATAAACATACAAACACAAGTTTGTTAGTGCTTCCTTTTATGTTTCAGAATTGTGAAACTACTCTGTAGGATGCTGTATTGGTGGATACATGACATTATGCATTTGTTAAAACTCATGTAACTTCACAGAACAAAGTGATACAACATATGCAAGCAAAAAAAATCAAGTAATTTAAAAGATAGGCACTTTTCATCAAAAAAAAATGCAGACTTCAACAAGAGAATCTCTTATATTGAAGGAGTTGTTGGAATAAGTCCTAAACTAAGTAACTTTGCAAATGATTAATGTCTTTTAGAAGAAAGACAAAAGAAACTACATATAGATACTGTACTAAGGTTGAAAAATTTGTTTCCCAAGAGGGTATGGGCTAGTAATTCTGATACTGCTGTAGATGTATGCTAAAAACGAACAATGAAGTAACTGGATGTAGATGGCAGGAGCCAGGAAATGGATTAGAGTTGGAGAAAGCATTATGAACTCACGCTCAATTTAATATCAATAAAAATGGTTACATGTGGAAATGTTTATAGGTAGATGTCTATACATGGATTAGTATGCATCTTTGCTGCAAAGGTGTCAAAGAAATGATACCCCAAACAGCAGATAGCACTTGGAGGTCCTATATCTTGGTTTCTAATCCCAATCTCCAATAAAAGGAACCAAGGTTTCTTAGAGAAATGGCTGAGTTTAGGCCTTAGGAATGATAAACCAGGAGTGTCTTGTATTAGCAGAAGGAAAGAAAGGCTCAAAAACAGACACAAGAAAACATCCCATATTGAAGGGACTATATTAAAGGGACATACAACAACTGAAAGAGTGCCAGTGACCAAAGCTGGGACAATTTGAACAACAAAATAACTAGTATTGGGTTATAATCCAATGTAGAACATATTTATGGGTTCATACTCATAAATAATTGCTAAATAATAAAAGATGGAAAAGAGACACCTCCCATGCAAACTAACTTCAAGTTATTTATTTATATATCCTATCCTGAAGAGCAGCATAAATTCCTATTCTCTAATTGTGGGCTGCACATAGTGACTTTCTTCCAAGGAGTATTTTATTAAAAGTTGGGAAAAAGAATATTACAGTTGTGAAACTTGACAAAACCACCATAGTCAGATGACGAAAGGTCAACATCAACAGTGATAGATATCCAGGTGTGGTGGCGTAAACTTGCAAACCCAGTTACTCTGGAAGGTGAAGCAAGAGGATCCCAAGTTTGAGGGCACTCTGGACAACTCAGTGAGACGTCTTTTCAAAATAAAAAAATAAAAAAGGCTGGGGACGTAGCTCAATGGTACAGCACTTGCTAAGCGAGCACAAGGCCCTTGGTTCAGTCCCAGTACTACAAAGAGAAAGAGCAAACAAACAAAAGCAATGATACCTAACCTCTAAGGATAATAAAATCTACAGCAATGATCTTTTAAATATGTTAAACATATACAAAATATCTGCTACAATGGCTGCCCATAATTGAAAAATAGTATCCATAATTAAGAATTAAATGTTCAAAAACTACTAGATCTAATTTTTGCAGCTTAATAGTATTTCTTTTGAAAACTATTGAGTGCCACTGACCTAGTAATGCATCTGAAATATACCACAAACTTTCACATATTCGTAATAGTCCTATTTAGATAGTTGAATTGTTGTAGATTATTGAAGCGACTTGTGAACATTATTATTTTAAGACTGCATCTGCTGTTAGCAGTCACATACAATATTATTTGTTTGTCTCTTGGTCTTCAGTGACTCAGTAGTTCCTCAGAAATCATCCTGCAAGAAATAAAGCTTTTTTGGGATTATTTGAAGGTAAACTAGAAAGCCTTAAATGTCCTGAGATGTGTGCTTACTATTGCCCTACTAAAGATATACAGTTGGGAATATCTCGGTGTTGTCTGTTCTTAGACTATGACTCCTCTATTGCTAGTAAATTATTTCAATATGAATCTGTGGACTTTAACCCTAAACCTTGTTAATGAATATATGTTAGTATTCAATGTTCAGTAGAGGTAGTAGATTACATTAATAATTTTCTATTATGAAGAGATTGGAGTTAATAAAGTGGTTTAATTTTAAAAATGTATATGCTTCAAATTAACTAGAGATTTTGAATGTTTCACTGCAAAGTAGGGATCATGTTTGGGGTGATAAATGTGCTATTTTTTTAACTGGATTATATAGTATAAATTTGTGTGTCAGTTAATAATAGAACTAACATGGTCTATACCAAAAGATTTAAATATGACAACTGTTTGACAGATGCAATTCGCGGAGTTAATGCCATACTTTTTCAGTTTCTCAGAAATGAATTAGCACCAATTTGTGACAACTGGAATATGTAGGAGAAATAATTCCTTTTGTTTCAAAACTAAAGAATATGATTATGGATATTCATAATCTTCACTTGGAGGACTAAAAATTATTGGCAGTGACTTGTTTGAAAACATTTCACATTTTATTTTTGCTTACCTCTTTTTTACTTCCAGTGTCAGTAAGACTGATTGGACATCTTCGTTGGGGAATCAAACCTTCTGCAACAACAGCCACAGATGTATTCTTATCATGTGCTTAAGACAGCTTGTTTTGTTTTAAATTTCTTACTGATAACCAAGGGGCCCAGCATCTCAGATTGTCTTGTTCCAGCTTTCCTTTGTAAAAGCTGATATGAATAGGATGTTTTTAAGATCACATGAGGTGGAACTGCACTCAGTAACAAACTAGGTGCTTATTTTTGTTTTTTAAAACATGTTCTAAGCATTTTACTTTCCAACTATCTACCTCAATTTTCTTAACTCTCTGAAATAGTGCGTATTACTTGCTTTGCTTCCCTTGTTAGCAAATTAACTTTGATTCATGTCTGACATGGATTTGCAAAGGTGAAGAAGGCAATTCTGTCGTAAACTTTGTAGCAATGTTGTGGCTGTAGAAGTGATATTCCTGTAATTTCATGATAAGAACACAGGATGTCCAAGTTTTAAGCAATTTAATCTTTCAACACAAAGGATTCTCTTTCCTTTTTTTTTTTTTTTTTTCTTAAAGACAGGGTCTCATTATATAGCTCAGGCTAGCCTTAAACTCATGATCCGCTTCATGACTGCTAGGATTACAGGCATGCACCACTGGGTCTGACTTAGTTGTTTTAAATTAGTATAGTTTTAACTGGAGTTTATATTCCAGCAGAAGACAGATAAGAAAAATAAGTTCATTATGTTAAAAGGTTTAACTATTATGAAAAGTCTGAAGCAAAGATGGGAAGATGCTGGGGGGGAGGTGTGACATGTTAAATAAGATAGTTAGAGTAGGCTTCCTACAGGTATTTGGTGGCAAGATCCTTCCAGATAGGGCAAAGGCACCAGAGAGATAGGATGCCTTATTATAGGGACGGTGAACAGGCCTCGTTAGCTGGGACAAATTATTTAAGAGAAATAAGGTCAGATAGGTAGAGTGGAGGAAGTCTGCCACCCTGGGACTTTTAGATGGAATAAAGGACTCTGGCTGAGAAAATTGGGAAGCTAGTGGAAAAGTTAGCAATTTTGGCTTGCTCCTAAGTCTAGAGACAAGTTTTTCATTATTGAAACTATTTCCATGTCGTATCATACAAATTGTCCCTGCGTCTAATGAACCCCCTTAAAACAGGTGAAAATGTCTTGCTTCTGGAAAAGAAAAAAGATGCAGAAAATAAAATTGAATATTCAGGCCAGACATCTAAATTACAGTTTTAGTTCACTAGCTGGTAACTTAAATATTAATGAACTTCTCCGTTTTATTTACAGGTTGGAACAGTATCTTTTTCCAGGTCCTTTGTCTCTATTATCTCTTGGTTTACTTTCATAACTCAGTCTAGGTTGTATTTTCCAATCTATTTCCTATTTATGGCCTGATCATGCAAAACCAGTAATATATTTTATTGTGTTACAGAGGTGAGAGTTTTGCTTGTCCAGTAATGTGGAAATGATGAACAAAACACAGATTAAAACAACAAAAACTACTTTGCTACAATTAATTGAAAGGAATAAAAGTCCCATTTTTTTTTAACTTTGATAGAACTGCTTAAATGAACCATGTTGTTTTCTTGATGGGGACACACAGGATAGGTAATATAGGTTTGTAATGCTTTACTCTTGTTTTGAGAATTTAACAGTAACGTGAATATGTAAATCACATTTAACACAATAGTGGTTTTACGCAGGGAAAAAGATTCCAGTAAGGGGGAAGGAGAAATTA
Source organism: Hydrochoerus hydrochaeris (assembly GCA_004027455.1). Lineage (NCBI taxonomy): Eukaryota > Metazoa > Chordata > Mammalia > Rodentia > Hydrochaeridae > Hydrochoerus > Hydrochoerus hydrochaeris. The sequence goes on from PVLA01001865.1 coordinate 16,016, forward strand.
CTGACCTTAGTTTTCCAAATGTTTTTTGTATCTTTTGTAAGAATGAAATGAAAGCATTTTGCTTATTCTGTCTGAAAATTTACTTTTCAATTTCTTTGGAAACTGGGTTCTAACATAAAACAAGGTGTAATTTGACTGTACGATGAGATAAGGTACTTCTTTCCGATTGACAAAAATATGAGTGCCTCTTAATTCCCCAAGCTGTAACACATCTCGTGATAGAATGGGAATGTGTCAGTCTCAGGGCTTCTAATCACCTAGGGTTTCAGTAGGGACCCATTTAAGTAGAAACTATTTACAATTATCTGCTGAAATTTGCTCAGTGTGATACGCAAACACACTAAAAGTAAAAGCCAAAGCGACAGTAGTTAAAAAGCAAAACCTGCATTGATTTATTTTACAGGTCTGTTACCTGGAGCAAAACTTAGCCCTTGTGGTTATTATTGCGCCGGTGCCGGCCAATCACCTCAGCAGCAGCGGTCCTTGCTCGCAGGGCCAGGATCAGGGTAAAGCCGATCCGCCCATATCACATCTACAACCTGTCGCGCAACCCTGCGGAAAACTCACTGAGGATTGGTACAGACAAAGGAAAGTTTCTGTCAAAGTTTCGGACCCAAGCACTGGGCGGGGAGCAGTCTCAGATCACCCCTCGAGCCCAGGCGGTGAAGGAAGCGGACTACCCACGCGGGCTCTCCGATCGCCGCGGGATGGAAGTTTTCCGAACAGGAAATCTGCCGCCTCTTCCCCAAAACGCCCGAGGTTTGCAGCGCCACCAGTCCAAGGATCGGCGTCTGCCAGGGTCGCTCCTCCCCAGGGTGAGCCAAGCCCAGTTAAGGGAGGACGAGCGACCAGCGCGGCACCGTGCGTCAGACCTCGCGCGACCTCGGTGCCTAGGCTCGTTCCGGTGGCCACGGACCTCTACTTGGCCCGAGCGCCCAGCCCCCGACCTCCAGCCCGCGGCTCCCAGCGCACGCCCCCGCCGCTCCGCGCGCCGGCGCTATGGAGACGGTCACAAGACTCCGGCGGCTACCGCGCCGGCCAATGGGAGCGCACGTCGCGGGGGGACGCGGACGTCGCTCTTCCAAGATGGCGGCGCGTCCGTCGCGAGCAGCCGGGCCGGGGGGAAGCCAGCGAAGCCGAGTAAAGCCGCCGCCCGGGAGGAGACTGAAGGAGCAGTTGCCGCCGTTGGCGGCGGCCCGGGCAGTTTTCGCTGCTGCTACGGCTGTTGCCATGCGGCGAGGCTAGGGAGGACCTCACTTCCCCGGGGTGTAATAATGTTAACAGAGGTAAGCGGCGACAGCGGCCAGTGTTTACCTGTGAGATGGGGAAGGGGCCGGCGCCAGCCTGTCAGAGACCTCCGTCTCTTGAGTCGGTGAGCTTGTCTCTGCGCTGCGGGTTGCAGGCCCCGAGGAGCTGCGGGGACCCTGCAAGTGCCCCCAGAGTCCGGGCTGTGCTGACTCAACAGAGTCCCACCACCTCCGGCTCCCGTGCCTCATCTTTCGCAGTTGCCACTCTCCAGGCGCTCCCGGCGCTAGGCTCTGCCTGCTGTCGGTGCCTCCCGAGTCATCGGTTCTTCCGGTGTCCGCTTTCGCTCAGCTCTGTGACAGTGCTGCCCCTCAGCCTGGCTGTCCATTGCTGTACTCCTGCGCTTTGCCGGAGGTGTCACTTCTCGGGCTCCAGGGCCCTGCCCCTCTTGGCTCGGTCAGCCTCCAGGGTTGGTGGCTCGGCCAGACCGGTTTGTTTTCAAATCCCTCCATGGCTTCGTGGAGTGGACCTTTTCCTGAGGCTTCCTTTGAATAGCTCGTTGTTATTCCCCTCCCCCACGTCCTGTCACATTTGCCTTACATCGTTCCTAATCGCAAAGTTTGGTTTAGCATCTACCGTCTTGATTTGCGTTTGACCCCTTTGCTGCTCTCCGTGGAACAGTTTTCTCGTTGGACCTGAAATGGAAGTAGGGCAACAATGATGAGCCAGTCAGTTTCCCTTTCTAGTGCCTACTGTCCATTGCAAAAAACAGTTTTTGAAGAAGTAATTTGCCTTTACTAGCGGTAATGTAAGGGGAAGAACTAAGTTGCTGTAGCTGGGTACTTGACCGAAAGCACGGTTAAGTATAGTGGTATATGCAGATGTGGGGATCGTTGAGCGTAAGACACTGCAGCTTGTGGATATGATAAAGTACTTTCTTAGAGGCCGGGGTGGGGGGTTTAGCTCAGTGGCATAAGCTCCTGTTTGGCAAATGCGAGGTCGTGAGTTCAATCACACACCCACCCACCCACCCACCCACCCACACCTTTCTTGGAAGCTTTTCACTTTAAGTACTGTGAAGATCTTGATGTCAGGGACTGGCTTGGGCATCTTTGTGGGCCAAACTGGGGATAGGAAGCAGTTTTAATAGGCAATAGGAAGTAGTCCTCATGTATCAAAAAAGGAAATAAAGCATTTGCAGATGAGTGGCTTGTATTGTGTAAAAAAGGTTGACAAATTACTTGCTGAACTTTCTGAGACCTTGGAACTTAACTTGAGAAACTTAATACCTTGGTGTTTGCTCATGGACAGATGTGTCTAATGAACCCTTACTGATTGATCGATTGTAATTCTCACTACTTAATTGGAGCAATTAGAAGTTCACTTTATATTTCCACATTCTACACACTTCATTCCTGGAGTTAATTTCATTAATAGAGACTATGACTATATCATATGTTTCTGTTGTTCATTAGTAGTGGTATAAAAACGTACTTAGCAGAAGTTTCCACATTTACCTTAAGTGTAACCTTTTGCCAGGTACATACTCCTGCAAGTTTTTAATGGTGTCTGTAATGTGTAATATTTTATGAAATATATACTATTTTATGAGATGATCTTTTGGTAAAACTTGGCTTAAAATTTAAGGGATATTAATACTGGCACATGAAAGCAGAATCTAGTAAAATGCTAGTGTCTTAATTTGGAAAGACTAAACTTTTCCAGGCTTTTGTTTTTTAGAATAATTTTGTTTAAGTGAAATATTTTACACAGAAGTAAATACTGATAGTAAGTAAGCAGCACTTCTGTATTTTGTGTGTTGTACTTTGTAGATGTTTGTAATTGTTGGAACCAGCATTTCTACCTTGGTTGTTGCCATTCTGTTCCTGCTGCAAAGTCAGGCCCAGATTCAATTGTACTTGGATTAGCATCTCTGATTTTGAGTAGTTATTTTATAGAAGAAACTGGGGACTTGTCCAAGGTCAATCATTAATACCAGAGTTGAAATTGGAGTCTCATCCCTTGTCAGTGCAGAAGACTGACCATTTTTTTCTCAGCTACTTTTCAATGATTAGTATTCACTTCTTTTGATAGATTTAAAAATATGCAGTTTGCTTGTCTGAATATTGTCAGTAGTTGAAATATTGAGAAATTGTCAGTTGAAAATACTTTTTGCTTGATCTTAGGCTTTATCCTTTTATTTTAAACAAGGCTTCTAAGCCATGCAAATAGACCTGGAATATTTTAGATAAAAAATTTTGCTAAATACTGCTTATAAAAAATTAGTAGCATGGTACTTCTTTTTAGTGAATCTGTAAGTGCTAATTTAGATCTGCAAGTTTTAGGAACTGTGATTTAATTTGTGAGCTGCTTTATGAAAGACAGCCGTGTCTATGTTAGTCATTTTCAGGAAGCATTTTCTGTGCTCAGAAAGTGGTGAATCCTACTGTGAAATTGGTTTCTTTATATCAGCATTAGAGTAGGTGATATGATCTGCACTCACACTAGGTGAGAAACCAGATTGAGAAAGTTAAAATGGTGTGTTCAAAATCATGTAACAGGTGTTAGAGCCACCTCTTATTCAAAATAGAATGTACTTTTTCATGGCTTGGTATGTAATACATTTTTTTTTTTTTTTGTAGCCAACACCAATATACCATTTTTGGTATTATTTTTTTTTTAACGAAGTGAGAGCACTAGGAGATAGATGATGGTAACAGCAATGATAAATATTCATATGAAACATAAGTTTTGCATTTGTCAAAATGTATCTTTTTCAGAACCTTTTGAGAAATGATAAGCCACACCAGTTATCTATTAAAGTTAAGCTAAAAGGAACAATTACTCAATTGAGCAATCTAATAGGTGCTTTGAACTTGATGAAAGATACTAAGTTATTGTGAATTCAAAGGACAGGCCCAGTTATGTTTCTCATTTCTAACTTTTTTATTTCAGTTTGTACTTTTATAAAGACAAGGCATGGTAGTTGTATGTGCTTGTTTTCTTTTGTATTTTCACGTGTCATACAAGGGTGATACACATACATGCACACACACATTGACAATGTAATGTTCAGGTAAACATTTTGTCCTTCTGTCTTTGTTTTTATTGGGACTTCTACAACATTTGGCAAAATCTTTGTGATGTATACTCAACAATTACTTACTTTCTCTTGAGAGACTGAGGCAGGAGTTCGAGGCCAGCTTGGGCTACAAAGTGACATCAAGACCTGTCTGAGCTGAATAGTAAGAAACTCTCAAAAAGACAAGAAAAAAAAAAAAAAAGAATTACTTGTTTTCTACCTCTTCCCCAGATCAACTTTTTGTGTCAAAATCAAGGGCCCAGTATGTTAACAAGAATTTGTTTAAAGTCAGTTTGAATTCTCAGCATTAGAATGTAATGACTATTCATTAGTGAATTTTCATCAACCTACCTTTAAATTTTTCTTAACATTTCAAAGCTATTGGGATTATAAATTGGAGAATTTATTATAAACTAAAGGGAGTCAATAAAATCAATCTGGTTTGCCACTCTATGTACAGCATTGTGTAGTGTCTTTTGAATAGCCAAGATAATTACTGCTATTTTCCAAGAACTTAAAAAATTTTCATTAATACATATTACATTGATGATTGTATTTGTGTGAATTTGTGAAGTATAATATGTTTTAAAACACATAGTGTGGAGGAATAAATTAAGCTAACATATCCATTACTTATTTTTTGTAACAAGATGTTTGAAATTTACTATTAAATTTTAAAATATATAATACATTGTTACTGGTAGCAGTCACCATGTTCAGTTCAGATTTCCTTCCTATTTGAAAATTTATAATTTTAACCAATAAATCCCTCTCTCTCCTCAGTAGCTTCAACTAGCATTCACTCTTCTTTACTTCTCTGAGTTCAGCTTTTTAGATTACATGTGAGGTCATGCAGTATTTATATTTCTTTTCCTGTTTTATTTTACAAAGCATAATGTCCTCGGTGTTCATCTTGTAATAGCAAATGTTCTGTAATTTTCATCTATTGATGGGTGCTTAAGTTGATTCAATGTCTCGGATATTGGGAGCAGTACTACAATACACACAAGAATGCATTTCAGGGACCTTTTTCATCTCAGTGTAAAACAACCACTATGTACATTATGTTTCACAGAGGGTTGTTATGTTTTAATTTAATCAAATTTTGTTGGGTATATGCAGGCTTATATAGGACGTGTGTTGTTTATAGTTTATGAACTAGAGAGAATTCTCTTTAGAGAGTAAGAAGTAAAAGGATATGAGAGAATGTTTGAAATAGATTGCTTTAGGTGGAATCAACTAAGTTTCCTTAACTAAGCTGTGATGAAGAAGGAGAAAGCATAATCTTCTGAAAGGGTTAGAAAATAGGTTCTATCAGGAGAGTTTACAGTGCTCCACTCAGTAGTCATTTGATGACAAAGCTAAGTGATACTTTATAGCTTCCTGAGCAAAGTTCTCAGATTATGGGTTTCCAAATAGTGTATTGAAACTTAGTGGTTTCACAGATTATGAAGTTGCCTTCTCACTTGGCAGTGATATAGAATGTTTCTATTTTGGAGTCAAGTTTAATTTTGAGAATACATTGTCTTAAATATTTGAAAGGAGAGGACCTTTGAAATTTAAATAAGTAGACAGCTCTTAAATTCTAAGTGGTTGAAATTGAATAAACAGGTAGAATTATAGTGCCAGGAGAATTATAGTGATGCGTAATTAAGCCCATCAACAATACTATTACAGTAGTTAGGTCACACACAAATTAACCTATATGTTAAGCATTATAAGAGGTGAGTCCTGACTTCATGTGTTTATGATGAGATGTTAGGGATGTGCTTTGAACTCTGCAAGCATTAGTTATCTTCTGTGTAAAACTGGGATAATAGTACTTTTTTAGTTCTCACAGTGTTAATAAAGGTCAAATAAGGTAATGGAAGTTATGATCCTTTGTATCAGTTGTACTGATATTTGTAGTTAAATCGTTAGCTTTTTTCTTTCTATGTCTTGTACTAATATGAATTCTACTCTTGGGCTCCATTTTGCTTTATTGTTCACTAATGTCTTGGTATATGATTCCCTGGCCATTGGTACAATTCAGGGAAGGCAGGGAATAGACTAAGTGAAAGAATAGACTTCAGAGCAGAATTGTGCATTAGTAAGTGAAGATTGGTTGTTTCTTTGTGTTTGGTAAACTGATTCAAAGAAAAAAATTATTTTGATGGTGGTATGGGGGATTAAACCCGGGGTCTTCACGCTGAGCTACATCCCCAGCCTTTTTATTTTAAATTTTTAAATTCTTAGAAATGTTTAAATCAGGGTCTCACTAAATTTCTAAGTTACCCAGGTTGTCCAGATTGTGCTTGAACTTGGAATCCTCTTGCCTTGGCTTCCAAGAGTACTGTGATTAGAAGTGTGCTGCAGTAGACTCTTTATTTTATTTGTATTATTTTTTAAAACAGGGTCTTGCTAAATTGCCTAGCCTGGGCTTAAATTTGGCAATCCTCCTGACACTGCCTTCCAGAGTGCTGGATTTTCTTAAAGGGGAGTTGCCAAAAATGTTTTGAAAAATGACTTTTTTTTTTGATAGTGAGCAGTCATTTGTGTGTACATATTTTGAAATGTTTGTGAGAAATCTTTAATTACTTTCTAAGTAGACCTAGTAAATTCTTAAACTAGAAAGCTGTTGTGTAGGATAATGTAAGGTTTTGGTTATAAATTGTACTGGAGATTGATTTTTGTGAGTTAATTTGTTCAACAAACATGAATACATGTCTTTTATTAGCAAGTCATGTGCTAGTGAGTTCTGGTGTGGATGGTAAGTCAGACTGGAAACTTACTCTCAGAAATCTTGTCTGGTATAATTGAGTTCTGTGCCTCTTTGGGCATCACAGCTGATGCCTTGTAGTTTTTGCCTCTTCCTTTGGTCAGACTAAAATAAATAATATGACTAAGAGGTAAAAAATCAAGAGGAAGTAGAAATTGGAGAATGTAATTAAAAAGGTAAGTATGAATTGGATCAGTTTCACAACTCTAGGTAAAACTACTATAGTTTGAATGATAGCTCTCAAACAAGCTTTTTGGAACCGAAGAGTCCACCCATCTCTATTACCTGTAATTGCTTCAAGATAATTGTGTATGTGTGTGTGTGTGTGTGTGACAGAAAAAAACCCAAAAATTTCATGCATATTATTTATTTATTTATTTATTTAATGGTGTTAGGGATCAAATTGGGTCTTCAAACATGCTAGGTTAGTAGTCTTCTACTAAGCTACCTTCCCAACCCCTGTGAATGTGTTTTGTAGGGTTTTGTTTTGTTTTGTCTTTTTGTGACAGGGTCTCGCTGTGCAGTTCAGGCTGGCCTTTGGCTCACCTTGTTGCCTAAGCTGGTCTCAAACTTGAAACAGTCCTCTTGCCTTAGCCTCCTGAGTACTGGGATTACAGATTTGTGCCACCAGGCCCAGCTATGTTTTGTGTTTTTCCGAAAACATTGTGAGTTTCCTTAGATTGGTTGGATTGTTTAGCTTGCTCATTGCTGGACAAAATTCCTGACGTGCAGCTTAAAGGACAGGTTTGTTTGACTTAGGGTGTTAAGATTTAGTCATTACTAGGCTGCTCCAAGGCTGGCACATTATAGGGCCAGAGAGGAAGGGACCAAGGACTGGTCAGACCTCCCTGGTTCACTCATCCACACCAGGAATGTGCTTCACTAATCTGAGTGGCTCTCAAACCAGTTAAGGTGACAATCCAATTTTAACTGTCATAATGGTCTATCAAATTTTACTGAGTGCCAAGTTCTCTAATGAAAGTCCCCTGCTTCTACCTCCACATGTTATTACTTATTTGCTTATTTTATTTTTTTTCCTACTAGATTGCTCCTGAGGTGAAAGTTAAAGCTGTATCCTATAAGAGATAAGCTTATAAGAGAGCTTGGCTCTTGGTAGGTTTCACTAACTATCTGTTGAATTAATGGATGTAATTCCTTCAAAAAATTAAAGTAAAAGTGAAGAATTACTAAGATAAAATTGTCTGTGATAAATTTAAATTATCACAGCAGTTATGTGTACAGAATTGGCTACTATTTATTTCCATTAGACGTTTTATATAGTAAGATCATGATGATCGAGTTTTGTGTTTGTGATCAGTAGGGCCCCCCCCCCCAATAAACAAAACATGAGGGGTTTTAGTTAGAAATGTAGTTGTCTTAATTTTCCTACAGGGAAAAATCTGATTGGGTTGTTATTTTGACATAAACAATTATAAATGCAAGGAGTTAGATTTTTATTTTTTATCTTTTATTACTTGATATTTATTATGATTTCATGAGTACTTAATCTGTAAAATTGTATTCCTGACCTAGATATACTTAAAGCTGTGTTATATTACCATAATGCTGATTTTTCATGGCACTTTGTTGAATGTTTTGACTTATAGGACCTTTGTTGGTACCTTGAAATTTTATAAATACATGAGAAGAAGTTTAATTATGGGTTTCAGAGTTGAAAATTATAGGAACACAGACGCTACCATATCCTCTTGAATAAAATGCCTTTTACTGTCAGGGTTACAGTACTTTAAAGTCATTTTGTCTACCTATAATTCTGTTGTATACAAAATACTATGTACCAGAAAAGTGCAATAAAATAATTTTACTGTTCATTTTGACTGTTTAATTAGTATAATCTGTATAATAAACTTTCGAAGTTACTGAAAGGCTCATATGTCCACTTAGATAGTTCAATATTGTTGACTTATTGCATTGTTTTCTCTAATTTCCTGAGAGAGCTTTTTATTCTTGTGTGTCTGAAAAAACCCTAAAGTGAATCCTGCTTTGCTTTTGTCCTTAGCCCTGCATTGTTGAAGGGTCCTAGGATGTTGCTGTGTTTAATCCTGAATTGGTTTTACTCCTGAAACCATGAAGCTATTTTTAACCTGCTTGTGATTTGGCACAGGATAGGTGTGTAGTTCTTCGGATTGTGACTTATTTTCAGGCTATGTGATAACGTGTGTGTGGAGAATATGGAATCTTGGAAATTGTAAGGACTGGTACTATTTTGGTGGAAGAATTAAATATGAAATAAAACCTAACATTTTTGTTTTACATAATTTTTAGACAATAATGGCTTTATGATATTTTGTGTTATCAACAAGCCATAATGTTTACTTTGCAATTTGTTTTTGATTTCCCTTCCTGAGTGTGATAGCTATTTTTCTCATAATTTTTCTCAGCTGGAAAACACTGTTAGTGTTAAATCAGACTGCAGTGTGTATAATCAATCAACTACTTTTATATCTGATTTTTTCCTCCTACGGTACTGAAGAGTTTAACATTTAACTGTTAAAGGTGCACACCTGTAATCCCAGCACATGGGAGACTGTAACAAGAGTATCACTGAGTTCAAGGTCAATTTAAACTACATAGCAAGATCCTCTCCAAAACAAAATAAAACAAGAGGCAAAGCAAAGCAAAGACAAATACAAAAAACAAAACAAAACAAAACAAAACAAATCCTGTTGAAATCCAGGTGAGGTAGGAAAATGAAATGGACTACAGGGAGTTTGGAGAACAGTTGAAGGATGGAATTCCACAAAGTTAATAATATGTTTTATAGATAATGAATATTGATACATAAAGGCTTTAGAAAAGTAAGCCCAGAGTATATTTTATGAACAAAAAAACTTATAGATTAATTCTCATAGCTCAAAATATTCAGACAAATAATAGGCACTAATGCAGTTTATATGACTATGTAAGTGAGATTTTCTAGGACTCAAAGTATTAATCTTTATGTATCACAAATTGAATATTCCTAATGTTTGAAAAAATAGGTACACTTTTGTTTAAGAGTGATGGGAGGTGTCAGATTACTTGGATTTGAATCTAAGTTTTATGGGATTTAGCTCAGCAGCATGCCTTGCAAGTGCGCAATCGTGAGTTCGATCCCTGATACCGATAAAGGAAAAGAAAAAAAAAAAAAGAAATTGTATCTAAGTTTTGTCACTTCTAAACATGTTGACCTTTAGAAAGTTTGCTAACTTTTCTGAACCTCAATTTTCTCATCTGTATGACTTATAAATTGATGATACTTTTCCTATTCGATTTTTATGACTATTAAGAGAATCAACATGTCAGAATACTGTGTGGTATTTCTCAGAGTATAATATTCAGTAAATACTAAGTTTTATTGTTTCCATTAATATAAATAGCAAGTGGTTTATTTTCAAAAGTTAGCATTTAATGTTTGAAGTTGTTTTTTGTATTTTGTCTTTGTTTCACTGAGGATGTTTTAAAATTTAGAACAAAGTAGTCCATTTGGCCCAGATGATGTAATTATTTCATTACTTGCTCTGTTTTTCTGACTTTCTCATTTATATATTGCATTCCCAAAGTGAATACTGAATATCAGGCAGAAATCAAGAGATGTGACAGTTGTCTAATATGAATTGATCATAATCAGTAATTTTGACTAGCTATGTTTCTTGTGACTGCTAAATCTTTTAGGGTATACAACAGAAAAATTATTGTATATTCTTCTCTTATATTTTAAAAATACTACTATATAATGGTGACATAGAAGGTACTAATTCTTGCCAATTTGATGAAAATGTTTAGAAAATAGCTCTAAATTTATATAAAAGTCTCAGGAAAATCAAAATTGAGGTTGTTTTATGATTTATTAAATTCTAATTTATAGGGAACAGGAAGGTGAAGAATGTTAAAAAAAATCCCCCCTACCCCAGTGCATACTTGGCTTGTTGATAGTAATATTACTGGATGTTATGTTACAAAAATGATTTAGGGCTTGGTTATTAGAAATAGAACTTGTACTTAAATACTGGTGCTTAAGGATGTAAACAGTTTCAGTCACTATATAACAGCTGCTTATATTTTGAGTATAACAAACCATTCTACTCAAAGAGTAGAATGTTGTAGTTACTAGAACATTTTAGTTAGCTAAAGACTTTACCATCAGAAATCTTTAGGAGTAACTCCACGTCCATCTCTATTTTTCTTTTTTTATATTTTTCTTTTTTCTTTCTTGTCACTGTTGTTTTCTGCATATATTGATCACTTAACCTGCCCACTTGCTTTGTCTTTTTCTGCTAGCAGAGTGCTCTCTGAGTTTTTTCCCCTTCTTTTTCTCAAAAATATTTTTCTTTGTTAGCTTATAAGGTGAATAAATGGAATGGTTTATATTTTTTCTTAAACAATACAGCCCCTTGTAGGTACTTTTCTTGCATTAGTTGTACCTGACTTTATGTTAAGACTCATAATCTTTGAGGTAAATGAACATCAGAGAACTATTTTACTATATGTGAAGAGTATCTTGCACTTTCATAGTTAGGATCATTGATCCATTATTGAGTTTTAATGTGTAGCGGTTGGGATTGTGAAGGAAATTTTTCTGTGTGAACTCTGCTATAAGTTATCTTAATACCTGCTATATGATGGAACATCTGCTATAAGTTATCTTAATGCCTACAAAATCTTTTATCACATTCTTAAAAGGTTCAAGATATTTGGTTCAGATAACTTCTGGTTTTTCTGACGATTGAGTTTTTTGACTCTTAGTAAATTTTTATGTAGTTATTCAAATATCATGAGCAAAACTTTGCCTATCCTCTAAAAAAGAAAAAGAAAAACTACTTGATAGTCATAAAATAATAATTTACATTTTAAACAAATTCAGTTCATTCTTGGGTTCTGTGACTCATAAGTTGATAGTATAACTTTTGCCATAAAGTTATACTACTTTCAGAATTAGTTATGTTTAAATCAGTTAGCAAAGATCCTGACCAATAGAAAGCAAATGACTATTCATACTATTTTAAAAGGAGTGCCTTTTTCTAAGGAAGAAATGAAAGGTTAAGAAATTGATGACAATTCAATGTTATGCTGCACATTAAGGATCTAACTTTTGCTACTGTGGTAGGCTTGTGTTATTTTGAGTTCTGCCTGGAATTATAAATTACAGAGAAAAGTGGAAGTTATGAGTTGTAAATATTCAGAGTATTAGTCTTGTGTTACAGTCCTATATGAATGAGAATAAATAGGGTTTATTTTTGAATGTAGTCTGTTTTGTTTTTGTGTCAGTGAACTGCTGTGATGTTTTGTATTCTTTAGTGGAGGAACATGTGTGAATAAAAATCTTCTGTTGAATAAACTGAATGTATTCTTTTTAATTTTTATGTTTAAGATACATAAAATAAATTTCTATGTAGCTGAGCTTATTTTTTAGTATGAGATAATAGAGAATGATTTTGATATTTGGAGGATCTTTAATGTAGCCTAGAGTGGGTAGGCAGAGGGTAGATTGGAAGTGCCATGTGCATTACTGTGTTATGCCAAAGTAACACATTTTACTTTATTTTAATGTCACAGTGAGAGGGAATGTAAAGAGAACAAGTATTATGGAATTGAATTATTGAGACACCTGAGCATTAAGAAGATTTTAATTTTCTTTTTGATGTTTTCTTTCTTGTCTTGAAAATGTAATGGAATATTGTGCCTTTTCCTCATGAGAACATTTCTATAGTTAATTTTTTTAAAAACCCAATAAATCAAGACTTTATTATTACTCTGAAATTTAAAGTAAATCATTTAAATACAGTTTTAAAAAATTAAAATTGTTGGGTGTTTTACAAGACATAGTTTTAATTATTTGTAAGGATATTTTCAAAATTACTAGCAATGTACTTTTCGGTCACTTAAACAGTCTCTCATAAAGTTGCTGGAAATCCAGACCCCCCTGCCCCCATATTTTGACTTTTTAGGTAGAGTGTCATAAATCAGAGATTTAAGCCTTGAGTAGGTTATTTAGAGGTCTCATTTATATATTGGCATTCACAGCTAATTTTTCTGTGCACACACTTTTAGAAGTGGGCCCATATGTACGTATCACCAATCAGCTGAAGGTTCTTTTGTTCACTTTGCACAGAAATTCTGTGCTGGCAGAGCGTAGCTCTCTTGATGTTAGGGGCTACAGGCTGTGTTAGTGGCTCTCATCCCTTAGTGTTAAATAAAGCTCTGAGCTTTTTAGTACAAGAACCTCCTAGCCTTCAAGTGTTATAGCCCTAAGTGTTACCGGTCTTAGTGTTACAGCTCTTGGAGGCCTCTAGACACCCCATCAGCTCTTCAGCAACCAAGGTTCATCACCCTCTTGGTGGCTGCCCAGAGCTCTTCCAGCAGCTTCTGTTGCTTCTGTGGGGGTACTTTTGCTGGTTTCCTGATGTTAGTGTAGATCTGTGGATTTCCATTGGTCTTAGTCTCTCCCTGTCTCTGTAGCTCTTGCCTCTTCATTGCTCTGCCACTCTCTGGAGCAGTTCAGGGCTAATGGCTCCTTGTGGTTTGGACTCTTTTCTCATGCTTGTTTATTTCTCTACCCAAGGTAAGAATCACAAGTAGGCAGTAGAACTACCTGAGTGAGGCAGTACAGAGATATTAGCACACTGAGAGAGATGAGGGAACACTGCATCTATAGAAGAGGAGCAAGTCTAGGCCTGCTCAGTTTCCTGCATTTTGGGGACTTTGAAGTAGTGACAGGAGAGTGGGGTCATCTGGAAGTTACAATGCAGAATCATCTGAAGTGGCTGTGTGTTGAAGTCATCTGGGCAGGTCTGTGTTTTAAGCCTGCCGTAGTCAAGACAGACTATGATTCCCACAGACAGATTCCATGGAATGTCTAGGACAGCTTCAACTGACCAAGCGTGGTTGACAACTCCCTTATTTCTGCTTAAATGGTGAGGCTCCTCTTTGGGAGGCGTCTCCAGGAGGGTTGGCTTTGTTGATTCTGGTTTCGTGTGGTTTGGGGATTTCAGGGTATCAGCAATGACTCTGTCTCTTCCTGATGTTTTTTTCTGTCTTTGTGGTCCTTTGCCACTCCAGAGCAGTGCAGAGACGTGTTGTGGCTGCTGGCTAGCTGTAGTTTCCATCAGGGCTGCAGGAGTAAGCTGGGTCTAGAATACAGCTGCTGAGGCAGCTACAGAAGTGGTGGGAAGATGCTGGAGCTATTTGTACAGTCATTTCAGGGATGCAGGCAGGGGCATGATGGTCGGCAGTCACATTCTGCCCTCTGTGGCTGTCAGAAGGGAAGGGGAGAGGTTGGGCTTTGTGTTTTTCTCTCATATATACAAACAAATTATAACCACCTGTCTTTACTTACTATGTCTTAGATTTATTGAATAATTTTCTTACAAATATTTGTGTAAAAATTAAAAATTAATGTCAGATTGTGCATTAAAAGAAAACTGCATGTAATTAAGTAATGAGCTATCTTTGCATTGCAGATATGCAAAGATGGCTCATTAGAAGATATTGTAATATAACTCATGACATTATTAATTGATTAGTGGAGAAAAAAGCTAAGGTTTTATAATAAGTGCCCAGAGGTACTTAATCAATTTAGCTTTTGTTCCCAGTGAAGTATATTTAATAAAAAATGAATAGGTGCATATTTTATTTAAAAGTTGTATGTCAAAACAACTTATATGGCATACTTTATAAATTTTGTTTAGCTTTTCAAAAACATATGGTATATTATTTTTGCCTGTTACATGAGTAAAAAGTTGTGTTCTTGATTTAAAGGTTTGAACTTTGCTGATGAGGTTGATAATTTTTTCAAAATTGCTTGTCTTTCCTATTTTGAATTGCTCTTTGATATTGCCAAATAAGTCAGTTTTTTCCCACTGACTTTGCTTTTTAAAATGATATTTCTTGGACCTAATGCAGTGATTTATTATTGTTTCAGAATTTCAAGGCTATTTTCTATATATTGTTAGTATTTTTGTAAGGTTTTTTTTGGGGGGGGACTGCAATAATCTTAAACAAGTTTTTATAATAAAAACTTCAAGATTCAGAAACCCTAAAAAAAAATACCTAGAACTACATTAGTGCATAGGTCTATTCCTATAGTGAAGTGCTAGAGACTTGCTGCTTACAAAGGCTTATTTAGCTCAGTTTTGGAGCCTGAAAGTCCAAATATGGTACTCAGTGTGGTGAGGGTCCTCTTGTCTGTATTACCATGGGGACTCAGATCCCTGAGAACTACATTAATCCTTTCTGAGAGCCTGCCTGCAGTGACCCAAGGCCTTCCAACTAAACCTCACCTTTTAAATGTCCAAAAATCTATTTAACATGCAAACCATAAGAAGCATGCATATATAGTAACCTGGATTTAATATTACAGTATATTTACTATATTTATAACTTCCCATTTCTTTTTGCTGTTATTGCTATAGCTTGGTTATTTTAAGATCAACAGTAGATTTTAGTCACTTCTCCAAGATAACCTTATGAATCTCCCCCTTCCCAAATTTAAAAAATATAAATAACATTTTGTCACACCTAATAAAAGTATCAGTAGTTTCCAATTATTTAATACTTAACATATTCATGTTTTCCTCGTTCGAATGAGTATATTATCAAGTAATGCAATTGTGCCCTGTCTTTAGTCCAGAATAGATAATCTCTGTGACTTTGTCTGTCTTTCTTTTCCTTTTCTCCTGTACTTTCAGTCCTTTTTTTAACCTTCTTTTCTTCTTTCTTCTGCTTTTGGGGGATTGTCTTGTGCATTGTAGGATGCTTAGCAACATCCTTGCTTAGCACCTCACCCCAAGTTGATAGCCAGAACTCTTCGATACATTGCCAAATGTGTGTGTATGGGGAACTAGCAACCACAATATTAAAAATAAGACCTCATTTTTTAAAAAAGTACTTATTTTATGATTGGTTTTAATCTTTTTTTATTTTCAAATGCATTTTATTCTCTTGTTTGTCCTTTAGCTTGTTCTACTTTTATGTTTTTCTACTCTGTAGTTTGTTAATTTGAAAAACCACTTTATTGAGATATAATTGATATATGACACAATTTACCCAATCGAAGTGTAGAATTAAATGGTTCTTGGTGAATTGTGCATCTATCACCATATATATGTTGTAGAATACATTACCCCAGACCCAAAACCCCTCACCTTTTTGCCCTAACTCTTCTATTCTCTGTTCCCCATGTCACAGGCTATTGTAGATCTGTCTGTGGTTTTTTTCTGTTCTGGATATTTTGTATGAATGGAAGTATACAATATGTCACCATTTATTACTGTCTCTAACGTAGTACGTTTTCAAGGCTCATCTAGCTCATGTCATGCATCAGGATTTAAGATTTCTTATTGCTGAATATTTCTGTCATAATGTGGCTATATGTCATATGATCTCCTTATTCCTTATATGATCTCATGCAACTTCAGGGTGTTTATCTATTATTATTTTTGCTTATCCTTTCCACAGTTGATGGCTATTTGGTTTATTTCTACTTTTTGATTATTATGAAGAATGCTTCTTTGAACATGTATATGAATTTGTGTACGCACGTTTTCATTTTTGAGGCATATATCCCTAGGAATGAAATTGCTGGTGATAACAGTAACTCTTAACTTTTTGAGGAACTTCAAACTTTTTAAAAGGGCCCGCACAATTTTATATTGTCACTAGCAATACCGAATGAATCTTTTTGCTTTGTGTCTTCTTGATGACTTTTTATTATGGCACTTGTGAGTGGGAAAGTATTATAGTTCTTTTCATTTTTGTGCCCTTAGTGCCTAATATTGCTGAACACTGTTTTATGCACTTAATGAGCCTTTTGTATATCTTCTTTAGATACATGTCTGTTCACATCTTGTGTATCTTTTTTTTAAAACTTACTCTTCTATTCCTTATTTATCTGTAAGAGTTCTTTGTATATTCTAAATATTATTCTATTTCTACATGATTTTCATGGGTTAGTTTTTAATTTTCTTTACTTTTTTTTTTTTTTTGTATTGGGGATTGAACTCACAACCTCATGCTTGCCAGGCAGGCACTGTGTCACTGAGCTCTATCCCTAGCCCAGTTTTTCATTTTCTTGATGATAATATTTGCAGGACAAAATCCACTGATTCTGATGTGGTTTCTTTAGTCTACTTTTCTTTTGTTGCTTATGCTTTTGATGTCAAAATCATTATTTACATTTCTTAATGCATTTTTCATGTTAGCTTTAATAGTGTCAAGTATCATATATATGTTAAATAGATAAAAGAAATAAAATTAAGCCATTTTAGTTTTCTTCAACTTGAATTGTTCTCATGAGTTTTATTATCATATATAGATGGTGTATACTGATGGTTTGAGGATGATAGAGGTGTGCAGTTACACTGTAGCAGTGCTCTGTAGCAGAATCTAAAACCATAGCAACTTTTTTTTTGGGGGGGGTATGGGGATTGAATTCACAACCACACACTTGCTAAGTGGCGCTTATGCCACTTAGCTAAATCCCCAGCCCCAACCATAGCAACTTAAAATCTTGCAGTGTTCGAGTTCTCCGTTGGCCTGTTGTCATTGTTCTTCATGATTAGTAACAACACTTAGAGGAAGAATTCCTCCAAAAGCAGACACGATGTATTTGTAACCCTGCTGTGTTTGCCTGTGTGATATACTTTTTCTTTGTATATCTCATGCAACTTTAGGGTGTTTATTCATTTGTTATTTTTCTTTCTAGCACATTCTTAACTCTGGGTGTTAGCTTTGGAGGTCTTTACCAGACTAGCTTGTTCTTTCAGCAGCATTCCAGGTCCAGGAATCATGATATTTTTGAAGTTCATCGCTTTTGTTTATGATCAACTGCTTTTTCACAAAGTCACTTTTTGCAGTGGTGTGTTTATCCTCATCACATCTGCCTTCTTAGTGTCACTAAAGTTTAAAAAGTTTTACTTATCAATTAAATAAGTGATATCCTCATCACATCTGCCTTCTTACTCTCACTAAAGTTTAAAAAGTTTTACTTATCAATTAAATAATTAAGCCATGATCCTTACAAATCTTATCTATCAATGATCGATAGATATCTTTTCTTTTTTTTTGCAAATCTGTTTTAAAGATTCTCCCTGTGTTAAACTGTTTCCTGGTCATTAACTTTATTTAACCAGCTACCCTGTCTTGCTTTTTCAAACAGAATATTTGTTTCACATTTTTTCATTTGGGGGAGTGCCAGTTTTCTGATAGTCTTTGTAATCACTGTTAGGTAGAAATAAATGTTAGGATTACTGTCTTAAGTTTTTTAATGAAAAAAAATATGATGGTTTAAGAATACAATGTGGGGTTTTTTTTTGCAGGAAAGTGATATGTACTATCTAAAATAATGCAGTCTTATTTGTACTATATTTTTATTTTAAAATTATATGCTTTTTGAAAAGTAAACCAGTGTAGAAATGTATTATGTAAAAAGTGAAAGTATTATTTACTTTTTCCATTTTGAAACAATCTGGATATCTACTTCTGTATTTTTCTCTTTGCATGCATATGTGAAAGAATTCTTTATTGAATTTTTTAAAAAATTCTTTAAAGTAGTGATATAAATTCATCTTTGATAACTTTCATGTTTAGTTTTTGCAGTAGTTTTTATTGTCACACTCTGTAGTCTTCCCTTCTCTCTGCTCTGTAGATCCATAGCTACTCAGTGAATTGATTTGATGCAGAATCCAAGGGCAAGTGGAACCTAAATATTGGGGTGATAGTGAGTAATCAGAAAAGAATGCACTTATGTATATGTATCACTTTGTGGAGAAAGAGGAGAATCTTGATTTCTAAAACACTGGATGATTAAGCAGGAGATTTGTGTTTTAGTACATACTGGGAGCCTCCTGTATGTACTAGTGTTGTGCTGGGATTAGGATTGCAACACAAAGCATATGCTGTTTATGTCTTCCTGCAATGTAGCACAAATGGTACATAAGGGAAATAAATAGGTGCTTCTGATATTGTGCTATAAATGAGAACATCAGCATGAGTCCTTGAAAAGAGTGTTGATTGGATTATCTCTGGATCTGTTGAGATACCTCAAAGTTCTGCAGGTCACAAGGAATAAAGTTGTATGCCATGTATCAGAGTTTTCAGTGAATGATTAGTGGTGCCTGTGGATCAGTAGTTCTCTTGTAACCGCAGATTGGAATCACTGGGGAAACTTTTTAAACTGCTAATGTTTTAATGTTTTCTTTTTGTTTTGTTTTGTTTTTGTTCTGGGAGTTGAACTCAAGTGCTTGCACTTGCCAGGCAGGTGCTGTGCCCACTAAACTATATCCTTGTCCCTAATGTTCTTATTAAAACTGTGCTGCATGTTTGAAATTTTGATGCGTGGCTTCCATGTCTAACCATTCTGATTTAATCTACTTGTGATATAACCTTGGTAGTGGGATTTTAAAATGCTGCCCATCTTCAATAATTCTGACATATAGAATTATATTACAAGAGCAGGGTTTTTTTGGGGATTGTTGTTTTGCTTTTGTCTTTTTGAGGCAGGTCTCGTTATTCAGTTCAGGCTGGCCTTGAGCTCACTTTGTAGCCAGGCTGGTCTTGAATTTTCAATGATCCTCTTGCCTCAGCCTCCTGAGTGCTGGAGCACTGGGATTATAGGTGTGCGTCACCACGCCCAGCTAGAGCAGGTGTTTTTGTCTTTGTTTTATGGGGAACTGGGATTTATGGTTGGGCTTATGGCTTGCTTCCTGAAATTGAGGTACATGATAAATGAGAGTGACAGCCTGTGTTTGAGAGGGTTGCAGGAACAACAGCTTTTACTGGAAGCAAGATAGTGAAGTTGGTGGGATTATGGAAGAGTTTGTCTCTACAGTAGAACAGAATGAACCTGGAAGGAAACTTTAGGAGGGCAGAAAGCAAAAGAAAGTTGGATAAAGAAGGAAGGAACAGTGCAGAACAGTACAGTGACAGTGGTCAGGGTATTAGAGAGGTGAATTAATTCCCTTTTTTGTGGTGACCAGGAGTAGCAAGACATGCCGAGTCCAGTATTAATCTGGGTAACACATCCAAAAATCAGAATTAAGTGAATGGTTCTCAGGAGTCAGTTTAGATTGTGATGAATTGAATTTCATGAAAGTCTTGTCCATTTATCCTGTTTGATAAGAGTTCTGGGTTGATTGTACAAGATCCAGCATGCGGCTCAGGTTCTGAGTTCTAGTCCTGTAGGTTCCCAGGCCTAATGGTTAGAGGCCGATCATTCTAACACTGACCTGCTGAGGCTGCAGGTATCTAAAGGTTTGGTCAGTTCTGCATAGGAGAGTGTTCTTTTTACTATTAATGTTCTTTTGGGAGAATGTACTCTCCTGTATCTAACACTGGCAAAGCCTGTAATACTTTACTTTTATACTTTATGCTTTTTAGGGACAATGTAAGTTGTGCAACTAATATACTTATAGATTTTACTATCTTCAGTGTGTATGAAATAATACAGACTTGGATTTAAAAGGGACCTCCTTTATCTAGGCAAACTCCTGTAATATATGCATTAGAATTTTATTCCTAGAGGATTGAAGTGCATATCACAAAGAAATTGCTTAGCCTAGGTTAAGTTTTCAGTGTGTATGGGACTGAAATTTATAGTTTTTATATTGA
The DNA here is from genome assembly GCA_004027455.1 of Hydrochoerus hydrochaeris. Classification (NCBI taxonomy): domain Eukaryota; kingdom Metazoa; phylum Chordata; class Mammalia; order Rodentia; family Hydrochaeridae; genus Hydrochoerus; species Hydrochoerus hydrochaeris. The sequence continues at coordinate 36,706 of PVLA01001865.1, forward strand.
CTCATATTTGGTATAAGAAAAATGTTAACTGTAACCCATTTTATTAACTGAACATGCAGCTTCATTCTTTTGCATTGTTAACTTGGAAATGTGAGAAGATGATAACTGTGAGCAGATTGCTTCAAATTTATTTTCTTTTAAAAGTCTAAAAGCCGTCTTTTAGAAGTCTAAAATTTTATAGGCTTTAAAGACTGTCCTACTTAGGAAAGAGAATTGTAAAATGAAGGTTTCAATCAAAACATTTTCAAAAATTTTCTAATTAATTTTGGCTAGAATAAGGTAAGTAGTAAGATAGTAAATTTGGTAACACCCTATTATAGAAATAAGAAAATAGTATGCTAAGTGAAAACAAGACTTTCACATAATTACAGTATATCACGTAAAGTGGTAATTAAAACCCATAAGCTTTTACTAAGAAAAATGTCTCTTGATTAAAGTTTTTATACTTTTTAAATAGATGATCTTCTGTTCAGTGATTTTATTTTATATGTGTTTAAATTGTGATACCCAAAACAACTTCAAGGTTGTGACCATAGGTAGCTGCAGCCTTTGTTGAGTTAGGCATATTTAGGCTATATCAAAAGTCTACTTCTAATATCTGAGTTGTGACATGCATGTTTACATTTAGCTTTTGTACTTGTAATTTTAGATGTGCTTAAGAGTGCAGTTATGCTAAGTGATGCTTATTTTACTTTTCTAAGTGGCTTTCACTGATCTACCTAATGTTTAGATTGGATATGAATATTACTCATTTTTCTAAAACTCAGTGGGTGTGTATTACAGAACTCTGCTCAGTAAGTCAGTTGTCATGGTCATCTTTGGGTACATTTTCCAGTTTAGTTTTATAGATTCAGACTGTTTGTGGGAATGCTGTTGAGACGGTTCTTTGGCTATGACAGGTGCCATCATTTTGCTGATGATTTCTAGGCCAAAATGACTTCTGTTGTACTATATGGTGTGGGATTCTAGTAATTCATATCAACATTTGTTGTGTTGGAATATATCCAGAACTGTTTCCTGAGGAAATTTTTGACTTTTCCTAATTGGCTTTGCTATGGTATATAACCTTATAAAAATAGGTTGGGGAGTTCCGTAAATCTTTTTGACTTGTCACCAATATTGATGATTTTGGATGTTATGATTCTCAGTACTTCTTTTGAGGTGATAGTAGAAAAAATTGCCTGAGAGTAATGGTATTCAACTTTCCTTCTAATATCTAGAGTTCTTGAAATTATTTTTTCATTGCTTTTATAGTTTTTATTTTTTATCTTTGAATATATATAGTTTGACTGCTAGATTATACACTAATAACACATTAGTCATACCGTTTGTAGAATTGATTTCATTGAATTATCTTTTATTAGTAATGTTTGTTTTTTTACTTAAAGTCATTATGCAAAGAATTTATGATAAATTTGCTGCTAACTGTTCTGTGATATGGTTGGTGAGATCATTAACCAGTACAGCTTGCTTTATCTTTCAGATAAATTCCTAGATGATAACAGTTCTTGAAAAATTCAGTGTTATGGGTACAGAGCACCAGTTTGTAAGAGGGATTTTGGTTACATGCTGTTCCCAAATTATTTCACAGATGAAGAAATAGAGGCCTAGGTTTAGAAATTTTGTAACTGACTTAGTATTTTTTTTAAAAAAAAACTTTAAAAAATTGAGATAACATTGATAGAATGAAAAATGAACCATTTTAAAGTGAATGATTCTTTAGAATTGAGTACATTCATAAAGCAATCACCACCAGTATGTAGTTTTAAAACATTTTCATTACCCTGAAGAAATACTATATCCATTAAGCAGTTTTTCCCTTTTCATTCTTCCCTTAGGCCCTGGCAACCACCAGTATAAGCTCTGTCTCTATGGATTTACTTATTCTGAATATTTCATATAATGTAGTTCTCCTTGTTTGTGGTGGATATGTTCCAAGACTCCAGTGGATCCTTGAAACCTTGGATAATACTAGCCCCTATGTACATACTATGTTTTTCCTATACATACATACATACATACATACATGCATACATATATACATACTTGAATTTTAATGTATATTAGGTGAACTAACATCAATAACTAATAATAAAACAGAACATTTATTTATTTAGGTACTGGGGATTGAACTTGACCTTGTGCTTGCCAGGCATGTACTTATGCCACTGAGGTAAATCCCTAGCCCTGAAGTAGAACTTTTATACTGTGGTAAAAGTTATATGATCTCTGTTGAAGTGTCTTCTTGTTCTCTCTTGAATTGTTCTCTTCCTTGAATGATGTGACATGATGCAGTGCACATATGGTGAGGTGAAGATGAGGTGACTGATATCAGCATTTTGATATTAGGTTCTTAAGTAAAGTTTACAAAATAAAGCAGAGCAATACCAAGGCAGTTGATCCGATAACCATAACCTACAATGGGTGTACTGCACAAAGAAATGCATTCATGTCCTGAATGGGATAGTGTGAGATTTCATCATGCTACTTATAATGGTGAATGTTTATTTCTGGCATTTTCTCCGTAATATTTTGAGTCTGAGATCAATCAGAGAAAACTAACACCTCAGAAACCAAAATTGTAGATAAGGGGGACTGTAAATGGAATGATACAATTTTTGGCCTTTCATATCTGGCTTCTTCCACTTATGGAGCATAGATTTTTTTGAGGCTCATCAGTGTTATAACGTGTATCAGTATTTAATTCCATTTTATAGCTGAATAATGGTCCATTGTATGTAGATGTCATCACTTACCTGTTCATTCATTGATGGACATTTGGACTCTCCACTGTTCAATTGTTGTAATAGTGCTGCTGTGAATATGTATGTACATATATTAGGTGGGGTATCTGTTTTCAATGTCTTTTGGGTATGTACTTTGGATTGTCAGGGTCATATGGTAATTCTGTGTAATGTTTTGCGGAACCACCAAACTGTTTTACGCAATGTTTGCACCATTTTACACATCCCAGGTAGTTCTCTTTTTTCCCATCTACTCCATTGTGGTTTCTTGAAAACAAACATGAGCGCAAAGATCAGTGTGTGGTTTTAAAAATTTTTATTTGATACAGCTTTTGTAATAATAATTTTCAACCATTTTTTTTTTTTTTGGTCTTTTTGAGATAGGGTCTTGTTAGGCAGTTCAGGCTGGCTTTGAGCTCTTGTTGTAGCTCAGGCTGGTCTTGAACTCACAGTGATCCTCCTGCCTCAGCCTGCCGAGTGCTGGGATTACAAGTTTGAGCCACCACGCCAGGCAACCAATTTTATCTGTATTTTTCCCAGTAGATTATTAGTTTAATGACTGAGTTTTTGTTTGTTTTTTTCAATCTAAATTGAAGTTGTAATCCTTCATTCCATTTTCATTATTGTATTTGTTTATATTCTTAGAGCCTCTGGGAATGATTTTGGAGGGTTACGTAAATTTATTTATTGTACAAAATAAAAGGAATATGCAAATAAGAAATAGCAACACTGAAATAGTTTTGGGCATTTTATAGGTTTAATTGATTTAACTGTAGGTCAGTTTTTTTTTATTTTCTGCTGTTGCTATAGGAAAATATTAAATTTTTTTTGTTTTGTTTTTGTGTTGCTTTGTACTCCAGGTTGGTGTTAAACTCGCTATGTAGCCCAGGCTGGCCTGGAACTCGAAGCAGTACTCCTGCCATAGCTTCCCAAGTGCTAGGATTACTGCCGTGGGCCTCTACACCTTGGCTATTATTGGGTTTGGCAGAGTGTTGGTAAATCTGAGCCTATATTATTACTAGATTGTGTTTCTTAAAACAGTTTTTTACTTTGCACAAAATAAATTGATACTGTAGAAAATTTTAAATAGATGGTTTAAGATAGATTAAATTGTAGTTAAATCTATCCTGTTCCTGAGGTGAGGCTAACTGATTTACTTTGGACTAAACAGTGATCTTCTGTTATCCAAGTCTTTGTATTTTTGGAGTGTTTCATTTTTTATTTGAATTTAATTGTAAAGTGGGCATTCCTAAATAATATATTTGAAAATGAAGAAAATACAAGTCCTTAAGAACAGGAAGATTTAATTAGTTCTTCCAGGATAGATATTAGCATATTTATTATTAAGCAGCTAATTTGGTTAAATGCGATTTTGGTTTTTATGTTTTTACGAGGACTTGATATCTGTCGAATGATAGGTAGCTTTTAGTAGAGTCATAACTTCAGTGTTAGAACATTTTGTATTATGTAGGAATTATAGTTCTTCACTATTAATAGGAAAAGGAACTATTAGGAAAGCTAAATGGATTACTTGTGGTTACATAATACACTGTTATCCAATTAATGAAAAGGCATACAAAATAGAAATAAGAGGAAGGACACATGCTTATAGTGTGTTATTTTTATGTTATATATATATATATATATATACACACACATATATATATATACACACGTATAAATTGAGATCAGATGGAAATAATTTATTCCTGAAAGGTACATAAAAAGTATTATGTTATTTGGCAGGATCTGCCTAGTGTATTGGAAATAGGCTGTTTATATAATATAGAAAGAAATCTGAATAGGTGCTTCAAATAAGAATTTAAACATATATTTGTAGTACAGAGAAAAGAATTGAAAAGTTTTATTCTTTTACTTTAGTCTTAGAAGTAAGAGACTTTTGATTAATTTGTAGAATTGTGTAGTTTTATGAAAAATATTAGGTATAGTAGATTTTGTGTGTGTGTGTGTGTGTGTTTTGCTATTGAGGATCGAACTCATGACCTTGTGCTTACCAGGCAGGCACTTATGCTGCTGAGCTAAACCCCTGGCTTAACTTTTTGTTTTAAGAGTGCAAGGCACAGAGAGATTCTGGAATTATCGCAGGTGACAAAAATTTCATTATATGGCTACGTGGTAATATTAGTAAAAGAAGATTTTATTAACTAACTAAGCTTAATAGTAAACAAAAGTAGTTGACTCGCTCCATTTCAGGTAGATGGAGATTTAGTTATGGATACAGTATATACCTGACCACCAGAAGTTTATCCTGCATGTATAACACATATCTAGCTATAAGGATAGCCATCCATTTTTTAGACTTCTCAATTTCTGTGCTGGTGCTATGTCATTTTGGTTGATTCTTGGTTATAGTGAGACTACCTTTATCTCTGTCATCATGAACAATACCAAGACATAGTCTTACTGGTTAAATCAGTCTCCATTTATTCTAGGTTGCCAGTGTTAATTTAATAGAGCTTTTCTGCTAGGCCATTAAAGCCATTAATTCTGTCTTTGTAGCTGCTGCCTACCATGGTGGGAGTCATTCATGTGATTTAGAACAAAAACTACCTATATATGTCGTCTTTCAGAAGAATCCCTCAGAAAGTGGTGGGCAGACATTTTTAAAGATTTCATGAGGAGGACATTGTATGAGACAAACACCGTGTATTTTGCTGTAGTCAGAGTTTACAGGACAACAGATTTAATACAGTGCACATATTTTATAGGATTATTTTATAATATTCACTTAAAAAGTCAAAACAGAAGAGTAAAGATCTGTCCATGCACTGGAGACCTAAAGAATTCAATAGCAATGTCCTGCATGAGTCTAGCTGAAGACCTAGGGCCCATGATGATGTCTTATGCAAGTCTATATCAAGGATCTGAACTGAGAAAGCCCAAAGGTCAGTGGTGCAAGCTAGAAAGTCTATACCAGTGGGATGAAAGATCTTTGCCAGCAAGCTGAGGGATCTGCACTGGAGCCAGGAAGTGATGCTTAAGGAAAGAACTAGATTTCCCGGAAAGAGAACTGCACCCATCCTCAGTGACAGTGAGGACCAGAGCTTCTCCTGTGAGAAAAGCTGAGTCTCTATCAGGAAAACCAGTGTGACAGACTTCTCCAGAAGAATCAACAGCATACTGTTTCTCCTCTCCAGTTCTCTTTTTATGTGGATGGCAACAATCCTCAGATGGGCTTTCTACACCCAGAACTATGCTGATTCAGTTCAGCTGGGTGTTACAAGTTGACCATTAGTTAACTCATTATTCTGAAAGAAAGTTTCATATTTTTACATAGATATTTTAATTGCTTCAAGTATTGCTTTTTAAAGGGGGTTTTCCAGTAGCTTTTTTAAATTTTATTTTCCTTTTAGTGCTGAGAGTTGAACCCAGTATCTTAGTAGCTAGAAAATGTATTTAACATTTAACCCAGCCACAGAATCATTTATACTGGATATATATCCTTCTTGCAGCTGTAAAAATTCACAATGGAATACTACTGGGTCATAAAGATAAAACTGACTCGTTTGTAGGAAAATGTATGCACCTCGAGACCATGATGTTAAGCGAAATAAATCAGACACATAAGCTTACTATTGCATGGTTTCTCTTATATAAGAAACCCAAATTACAAATAAAGAGCAGATAGATAAATGATAGTTAATAGAAAATAGATCTTTTTAAATGGAAGGGCATCAAGAGTTGAAGGAAGGGGAAAGGGAGGAAAAGGGAATGAAGAAAGGAATTTTCTTTTTTTCACAAGGAGTGTAATCATTATGTACTGCACACATGTAGTAATAAAAACTTTACAAGATACCGTCAAAGGATTTGTTTCAAGAGTATATCTTTGAATTTCTTGTGTACATACACACATCCCTCTACACTAACATCCCAAGTTAATCCTGAAGACATTTAAGGATAAAGATTCTGAAATCTAGTTCTTTAGAACTACTAAACAAGTGTTGTGAGAGATTTTATTTGCCCAAGTTCACATTTGAGCAGAGTAGGAATAGAAATCAGATTTCTGATTACATCTGTGTCAGTTACAGAATGTAGTGCCTACTTAGTGACTTTAAAAACCAAGTCACAAATAAAAAAGATTCCTATGTTTCTGACATCTTTTTCTTTTTCCTCTCCTCTTCCTTTTCCCCTTGCCTTGCCTTCCGCCTTGCCTTCCTTTTTCCTTTCTTGATTTCCTTTCTTGATTGTGGTTCTTGATTTTAAGGGTCAGGTATATACCCTAGTTACCTAATGTATAAAGGGGACTCACTCCATGGGAGTACAATGGATAGAAATTAAAAACTTACACCTCAACTGTCTTCATTTCTCAGTAGCCACAGTGCTCTTATCTTGGCATTTCAACATGGATCTACTTTATCTCCAGTTCTTTCCAATGGCATCATTGCTTATTCATTGACCTGAATGTTCCCTCAAAATGGCTGTGCCAGTACCAGAACACATATATCATTTTTCAACTTTACCTACCAACTGTCCACAGTTTTATAACTTTTCCAGTTATTGACAGTCTGGATCAAACTACTGATACAGCCAGGTCATAAGGTGCATAGTATCTGCCAGACTATGAGTTGGCAACGTTGGTGTCAGTTATACCGGCCTAGATCAGGTTGTGGGTGGAGGAGGCAAAAGTTCATAGCTAGCATAGCATAATTCTTAAGACTGTGGGTGGGTGAAGGAGGTAGACACAGGTACATGAGGCCTTTGACAGTGTACAGTGGTTTCATATTTACTTGTTTGCATTGATCAGGGACTAACCTGTAAAACAGATTCTACGTTTGAATGGAAAAGACTGAATAAACCCTAGCATGAGTAAGGTCATTGTTCCAGATCCCAGGGATCTGTACAATAAATTCATTAAATGTAGATGAGTCATTTATAATTTTTAATAGTGTAGATATATGCTTCTATAAAGTGATTTTAGCTCATATTATTTGGTAAGATGCTTATTCTTAGTGTTTTATGGCTCACTGTTTAGTGAATGAATGTTTGGTATGTTAGAAAATGAAACAGGCTGAATTCATTCATGTAGTTATATTTGTCATTGAATCTTTGCATATCTTCTATGTTCTAGGAATTTTACCAGTCAGGGAGAAATAAAAAAAAATATGGTATGTCTCTTGCCCTTGAAGAACTTTATGCTGTAGAAATTGAATTATTGCTCAGTTTATTAGAGGCCAGGTACTCCTTGTCCTTCCGAATTCATCTGTTGTTCCATCAGTCAGATCTTATCTCACCTGTACTTTGAGGTGGCATCTTCTTTACTGGAACCTTTCTTAAATCCTGATTTGTGAATAAATCTCTTTCCCCTTACTCCTGAACCCACTGTGATCTAGCTTACTGTGTTGATGTTTTTCAACAAGATCAACAATTACCTGCTAGTTGTCAAATCCCCTGGATGTTTACTTACTTATATCTTGCTCAACTGTTCTGTTTTTGGACACTGCCAATCACATTTTTAGGAAACACTATTCTGCTAGCTTCTAGGATTCCACTCACTGCTGATTCTTCTTCTGCCTTCATGAGCATGCCTTCTCAGTCATCTTCATTGGCTTTTTCTTTATTTCACCCTTAAATGTTTGTGTTTACCAGTAATCCATCCTTGACCTGCTTCTGTCTTCATAATCTACTTTGCTTTTAAGATTATTTATGTAGTAATAACTAAAAATTTTTTGTCTCTAACTCAGAGCATTCTTTTGAAAATTACTTATACACTATATTTATATATCCTAATGCTGTCTTCACTTGAGGTCTTTTTTATACCTGTACTATACAGGTTCCATACTGAACTCCACTCCTTCATCCACAAAACGAAACAATGCATTCCTTCCTACTCTAACTTGTTTTTTCACTACTCCTTTAGGGTGACCTGCTGTTCACCTAGCTGTTACTCAAATTTAAAATGCTATAGTGATGACTTTTTCTCTTATTCTTTACAGTTAATATCAAAGATGGTTGATTGGATTCTCTAGAGATTTCTTCAGATTTGCCTGTTTCTGGCTTTTATACAGAGTTGAAGATAACCACTCCCTCACAGACTTTTCTACTTCTAGTCTTGCCAACTTGTAATATTGCAGATAGCTGAGAGGGTGGTTTAAAATTTCATGTTTCTAATGATTTCTTACAATCTGCCTTTTAAAAGCTCTGCAGTGGCTTTCCCATGGGGCATTGTTTTTTGTTCCAGTGTTACTATTCTTATTTCTGTCAGTTACTCTGTTCTCCTTATCAATTAATTACTCTGTTGTTTATCGATTAATCTTTTTGTCTGTATCATTTATTCTTCATTGGGTTATATCCTGCTCATTCTTTGAGACTAGTCTTAGATATCATCTTTCCTTCTCATTTATCCCTTTTCTCTTTTCCAGCTGAATCAGATGATATTGCACTTATGCCTTGTAATAGCTGATGCATATCTGTGATTTTACTTACTATATTGTTTTATAATTATATATGTTTCTCTTCCTATGAGTCTGAACTTCTTGAGTCCAATAATTGTTTTACTTGTCTTTGAAGTAAAATCTATTGTAGAATACATGATAGATGTCAGTATTTAGTGAATGAATGCAGGAAGCTTCCAGTGTAGAACAGAGAGATGTACATAAATAATATAGAATTTAGAGTAGTAATAGAGGGGCTGGGGATTTAGCTCAGTGGCATAAGCGCCTGCCTTGCAAGCACGCGGTCGTGAGTTTGATCCCTGGTACCGATAAGAAAACAAACAAAAGAATAGTAATAGAATTTAAAGTAATATTTTGAAGGCAGAGAATGCAAGTTGCTAGCATTCTATCTGGAATGAAGGTAAGGTGCTTGTAACGGAAGGCTTGCCTCATGGAAGATAAAATACTAATGTTGAGCTGGTTCTTGAAGGGAGCTTGCTAGAGGTTCTTGCTGGAGTAGATAAAAGTACTGGAAATAGAAGCAAGGGAACAGGTTCTGCTCAAGGGAAAGCCAGGTATTTTAGCATCTTGTTAAAAGGTTATTGTTTAGAGGTCATTTTAACAGTAAGAATAGAGGGGAGACTGGAATTGTAGTCCAACAGCTACAATGAAGGTTTTGTCTCAGGCTTTGGCAGTGACAAGGGGAGGGCCTCAGCAGATGCCTGGGATTATAAAATGGCTTTGATAAATGGTGGGCTAAGGGAGTTCTAAGAATGTAGTCAAGACAGTTGAGGTGTTTGTCTTTTTAGTAATTGGTAGGCATTGATACTTCCTTTAAGGGCATATAAGAGATAAATAAGATATGAAGTGAATTTAATTTTGGACACAGTGAATTTATGGAACTGATGAGGAATTCAATTAGAAGTATTTGGAATGTACTTGAATATAAGTTTCCTAAATTCAGGAGATACACAGAGTTGGAAGCACAGGTTTGGAGTTGGTAATACTTAATGGGTAAAGTGGTGGATAGGACGGCATTACTAGAGGACTGCATTTATAGTCAGTCTATAAGCAGATGAAAACAAAACCCTGGGTATTGTAAACTTTCTTATGCTTAAAGATAATCATGGGTTACACTTACTAAGTAGTATTTAGTTTCCTTACTTGCTTTTATTGCCTTTATTTCACTTTATAGATTACAGAATCTTAGCATTTGTAACCCCTGTTTGTGATTTCCTAGTGCTTTCCTTTCCATTCTTTCCTTTTCATGGTCCTGAGGCAATTAGTATGCTACTGTTTTTGAGGTTTTTGTTGTCTGGCTAAACTGGGGAAAAGGAAATGTTTAAATCAGATGCGTAAACTCCAAATCCAATGTGAAATGGGCACTTGTAGTTTATACCCTTAACTTTTACTAGGAAATAGTCTGTCTGCCATTTAGAAGATGTCGTATTTATCTTTTATTTTCTTGTTATTGATAATGACTTAAGTACAGATACATGCCTTGCTCTTTAATGAAAACAGTAAAGATAAGTCACATCTTTGTTGATGTGTGCCTTTAGTCTCAGCTACTGAGGAAGCTGAGAGGACCATTACTGGAGCCCAGGAATTCAAGATTAGCCTGGGCAATGCAGCAAGAAACCATTACTTAGAAAAGTCATAAAACCAAAATTGGCTTGAACTCAGCATTGGGAAAACCTTATGCCAATTGTTGAATTATGGCAGTACTAGAGTATTTGTGGTTTGTTTTCACCATGGTGGATGTTGCCATTGTACTTTTTCTAGTTACTGCTATACTGTGGTGTGATTATACCAAGTCCACACTTTTCTGTTTCTTAAGAAAAGCTAGAAATTGGTATTCTTTCTGATTTTCAAATGTTTATTGAGAATATTTATTTATTTATTTATTTATACCAGGGATCGAACTCATGACCTCGAGTTTGCCAGGCAGGCACTTAAGCCACTGAGCCAAATCCCCAGCCCTTATTGAGAATTTTTAACAGAAGATATTTATTTGTACCGGGGATTGAACTCATGATCTCACACTTGCCAAAATCCCCGGCCCAAGAAGATCTATGTTGGTGAAAGAAAAAAGATTGCCAGTTTCTGATCCTTTTTTTAATTTTTAAATTCTTTGTAACAAAAATCATCCAGCATCACCTACTGAGATATTTTGAGATATATTTGTTTGTAATGGAAAAGGAGTCAGGCTGCATCTCTGACATAGAAGATTCAATAGTAGTGGGGTCATGAATCAGAGGGGCCAAGACCCATCCTTGTTAACTATGTTAAACTAGACAGTGAATTCTTGCTACCTTCAGCTCCTTATTTCCTGAGGTCTTGATCCTGAACAATTGTCTTGAAATGGGATGGTTGACGAGGATTTTAGAAATTATAAATCACATAGTACAAAAAACTTAATTTTGCCCCAAGAATGTAACCAGCATGAATAGAAATGTTACTGCCAGTTTATAGTTCTTAAGTTTTGAAGACATGATTTACCAAATGAACTGAAGGTATTATTTGTTAAACTGATTGTGTGATCTTGATATATTTATTTTTGTTGAATCAAGGTAATGGATTTTTACAGGAAGTTTCCTCATTCCATAGTACTGCATATATTCTTTATATATATGCATATATTCTTAATGCTATTATTATTGTGATGCTGAGGATTAAATCAGGACCTCATACTTGCTAGGGCAGTGTTCTGTGTCTGATTGAGCTATATCTCCAGCCCTTTAAGGAAATATTTAAAACCGACATTTGGTGGTTCTGTTTGCTGTGGAGGTGATAGAGTGTTAAGAATAATGATTTTTACAGTTGAATTTTCATAGTTTTGATTTTGCATGTTCAGATTTAGGAATAGATTTTTCTTGAAAATGAATTCCATTTCTATGAAAATTAAATGTTACAATTGAAATTGTATTTTAAAAGTGTGTCACAAAATATTAGAATTTGATTGTTTCTTTAATCAGTTTTTTACTACATTAGATTAAATTTCGAGGAAGTTACATAGTAGGCCTCCTGAATAAGGGAAGCAATTGTTCTTTGAGGAAGGAATAATCTAGGTGGAGTATTGAAGTCTGTTTATTGTGTCAGCTACAATTTTGATGTAATAATTTTCCTAAATTATGTTACACATTTTATATTTCTAGTTTTTCTTTAAAGGTTTTTTTAAATATCAGAATTGTTCATCTCTTATTTTGTTTACTAAGGTGCAGGATTATAAAAGCTGTGAAAAGATGGGGAATTATGAAACCTGTGAAATCTAAACAGTTGATTATAACACATGAAAATAGATTTTTATACATTTTATGAAAGGTCGAATGAGTTTTGAACAGTTTGACTTTTTCCCTCTTTGTTATTCTGGGCATCAGTAAAGCTTATGAATCAGTTCATTATAATTTATGGCTGGTGCCATCTGTGTCATTTTCCCTTTTTTTGACATCGTTGTTTGTGATTACTATATGAAATTTACCTTTTGGATACATCAGTAGTAGATGGAGGATAAAGAGTCATATTCTTTTTTTGTTGCCATTTATACTTCAATACTGTAAATAAATTTAGACAGAAAAGTATAAATAGCCTTGAGCATTGGATTTAAAAGTTCAGTAACAAATATTGTCATTTTTTGGATTCAGAGTGTTTGTTCTTTTCTCCCTTCTTTTCCTTCTTCCTCCTTTTTCCCCTGACTCTCTCCCACTAGGGATTTTTAGGGATGTGTAGCTCTTATCCCTGGCCCCTATATCGCATTTTCTGTGTAAATACTGCATGCCAACCAGTTGAATCACATTTTTTTATTTCTCCATGCAATCATTTTAAAACATTATTGTATATACTTCTTTTAAAAAAGTAAATATGTACATATAACTTTCTCCCTTTTATGAAAAAAATCAATATGCTGATAGAGAACAATTTGTTTTAAATAAATATATTTTCTGCAATCATGTATTGTTAAATAATTAACTTACCTAATTGAAATGTAACTTATTTTTTGGCAGCATTAAAATTTTGCTTCAATTTTTTTTTTGCAGGGGTGACTGGGGATTGAACTCATGTCTGCAGGCTTGCAAGGCAGGAGTTTATGCCGCTGATCTAAATCCCTGGCCCGCTTCAGTTGTTTTTAAGTAAATGCTTTTTTTGTATGAGATATGTGTCAGTTGCATTCCTAAAGAAGTTTAAGAATAGAGCTTTATATATTAGAAGGAAACAGTTATAAGGAAGCAAATATATTTTCCAAGTATTAAAAAGTCCACTGTAAAACAACACTTTTTAAAAAAATATTGAAATCTTAGTCTTTAAAAATTTGCCATTTATTGAAAATTTCTTAAGACACAAAAACATGTAGAGGTAGAAAGATATAATTTCCATAAAGCTTCTTTGATAAATTTGTTTCAGCTGTCCTGTCTACCAGACTACTTAGCAGAAATTCAGGAAACCTTAGTAATTTTGCAATTTGAAACTTTGAATGTTTGATAGAAGTTTGTCAGGGTTGTTTTTCCTGTACAGCCCCATCTGCATTTTAAATACTTTTATTCTTCCTGCATCAGAGAAAGCATTTGGGAAATACTACCTTTTGATTTTTAAATTTATACTGTAATTCCTTCTAGTCCCTAATTCAGGGAGTCCCAACATGTGGGGCTGTGGGGGATTCAACAACCTAACCTAGTTTGTTTCCTGAATAAATAATGCACATTACGGATGTATTTGCTGTTATTTAGACTATACATATGTATTTTGTAATTGATAGCATCTAGTTTAAAAAACACTGAAATCACAGTGACTTGTTGTATTTTCTTTATCATTGGACACTAGTGGTTCTACTATTAGCACATTTTTCTACTGCATTAATAAATACGAAGGGCTTGTTTAGGTGTGTTATATGGAAATATATGAAGTTAAACCATAAGGGAGATAATTCCATTACCAAAGAACTGAAAATACAGAGAGATGTGCATATATATATATAAGTGTAAACTAATTATTGTGATCATGCACAGTGGAGAGGAAAAAGAAACTCCTAGATATCTGATACTCATCTTTGCTTGCTGCCAGTTAGCTACCTTAGATGCAAGGGTAATTGACTGACATGTCTACCCTTCCCGCAGGCCTCCCCTCAATTCCTATTAGATATAAGACTTAAACCATGTCAGAGGATGTGCTAGGACCTTGAATAGGGGAGAGTAGGAAGAGATCTTTATCTTCCTGTTATTAGAACATGAAAAGAGGTGATTGGGGTCAGGTGACTTAGCATATAGATTGCTGATTCTTGTGTGGCTGCTCTCCAAAAAGGAAATTGATGTAGGTTGATGTCAGGATGTGGGTTGGTGTCAGGCTATGTGGAGCAGCTAAAAAGTCCACTATTTTTGTATGTGACTCCTATGGGAGAACATGTAGTTCTTGAATGATTTTAGTTTTGGAGGGTGGGCTATTGGTATGGATTGTGCTGGTTGGAGCATGCGGTGCCGCCTAAAGCTACAAGATGAGAGTGAAAGGAGCATTTCAATTTAGGGGTTTTTCTCTTTCATTTCATTTCATTTCCTTTCTCTTTTTCCTTTTCTACCTCTTTGTTCCTTTAATGGGTTTCTTCCCTTCTCTCTTCATTTCCTCCTCCATTTCCCTTCTGGTTAATAAATGAATTAATTAGAATGTATTTGAGTGAATTTTATGTACCAGGCCTTGATTAAATTATTATATAATCGTGAATGAGACAAGTTCCTATGTTAGGATGACATTCTATTCAAGTTACATGGAGAAGAGCTTCCAGCTTATTGTAGGGGAGATAAAGTGTGAGGAAAACAAGCTTTGCTTTATAAGGACACTCTTATGGCTAATTATTTTGGTTGTTGAACTATGTATACTTTCTGTCAACTATACATAATTTTGCTCTATACTACATATATACACATTTAATATATATTTAATTTGAGCTATATTGTATATAATGTCACTGGTCGCTGCTTAGGTTGTATAAATTGTAAAATTTTTGGCCCTGTTTGGCTGCCCTTTCACATAATGTATTATTAAAATACACTAGGTTAATTTACCTCTGAGAGTCGTTGTCCCACTCTACTAAAACACATATTGCAGTCAAAGGTCTTTTTTGTGTGAGTTGTGGCAATCTGTGCTCCAGCTGACCTTCAAACAGCTGTTTCCACTTGGCCCCACTTTCTACATGAGCCAGAAAAATGTAGGCCTTGCTCTGCAGTTGAATTACTTGTGCCATTATAAGCAAAATTACTTAACTAATCTGCTACAATTAGACTTCACTTGAGATATGATCTTTTCTGAGAATTCTAGTTCAAAAAGAGTTTTAGTAATTTTGTAGACATTTTATGGAAGATTGGTGGCAAACTGCAATCTGTAATTTCTGATTCTTAGCATTTATTACATTGCTTTTTCTATCACAAATATTTGTGGTGAGAATAAACTGAATTAATGTCAATATACCTTGATAGTCATAAAATATCACAAAGCAAATTATTTCCACTTGCTTCCTATTTGTCAGGAGATGTAAATGATCCTATACATTGTTGATTCTAAAGTCTTTAGAAGCTGAAATCATTTTTTAAAATGTCTTTTTGTCCCTAAGTTCAAGGCTAGACCTCCATATATGTAGCTAGCTGGGGAAAGTAATATATAGATATCCTTTGAAACTTAAACTGATGGGCCAGGGATGTAGCTCAGCGGCATAAGCACCTGCCTTGCAAGGGCACAGTCGTGTGAGTTCGATCCCTGGTACTGGAAACAAACAAACTTCAATTCATTATTCATTGAGGGATAAATTTTCTAGTAAGATGTACATGATGCACGTTCAGGCCAGGGGTTTATTATATATTTCCTTAGGGGGCATATTAAGATTAATATTTAGATAAAACATTTATGATTTTATGATTTTTTAATTTTCTTCCTGTGACTTCAGGTGATTGTCAGCTAAGAAAATTTGAGGAGTTAAAATATGCTCACTATCAGATCGCACCTTTCTTAGCTGTGTGATTTTTGGTAATTTTCTAAATGTCTCTATTTTAGATTCTGTATTGTTAAATGAGGCAGAATAATAATGATTTATTAAAGCTGGGGATTTAGCCCAGTGGCATTAAGTACCTGCCTTGCAAGTGTGCAGTCGTGAGTTCGATCCCTGGTACAAAAAAAAAAAAAAAAAAAAGATTCCATTAGCCATTGGAATTTAATTTTGAAGAATAAGACACAGTGTGTAGAATGCTTAGTACAATTTTGGTTTTTATCTGTTTTAGATTTTGGAATTGTAAATAAGATTTTATGGGCTTTAATTTAGGGTAGAATTAGGAATATATAATTGTCCTTGATTCTAAACAGTTTTGGCAGCTTTTTAGAAGTAAAAAGAATTATAGGTCCTATCCCAGATATGGGTTAGAATCTGCATTTTAAGAATCTGCATAAATGATTCTTAAACTTTGAGAAGTATTACAGTGGATAATATGGAAAGTTTCTTCCAACTCATGGTTGTGAAAGATTCTCAGATTAGTCTGCATGGGTATTTCAGTTTCAATAATTATATTTAACAGAGACAATAGTAATATATTAATGATTATTTTAATAAAAATCTATACAGCTGAATAGATTTATTTCTGTTCTTTGGCTTCCAGTTAAGGTCAACTATTTAATGACTGAGAGAATTTATGGAAGTTTTTTGACTTGATACAAAAAACCCCAAATTCTATGCTTTATCATTTTAGGAAATACAGTAATTAGAACTCAAAAATTTCAAGTTGCGTTGTATCAGATGTTATTCTTTATTCATTTCATTAAACAGATTATATTAGCCAGTTATCAGTATGGGAACTCTAAGGGTAATATAATCCTTTTCTTGGACAGTGCACTATTAAAAGAACAGTTTAATATTGGAAATTAACAGTTATGAGATTAATAACAAGGCAAGTGAGTACTCACCTCACTTGACTAGAAATGTTTTTTATTAGTGTTTGGAATTTAAAAAAAATTTTTAGGGGTATAGTACAGTAGTTCAGTGGTAGACTCTGTTTTCCAAAGGGGCATGAATCCTCCTAGGTTCAACCTCCAGCACTGGAAATGGGAAAAGAGAGGATAGGAAAGGAGAAGAGAGCATGAAGCGCTCCACTTTAATGGAAATGGTTGCCACATATTTTTTAAAGTGTGACTGGTATGTGATTAATTTATTGTTAAATTGCTAGCAACTGGCACATGGTAGATACAAATTTTGTCAAACATGGACTTAAAAGAATAATTTTGCTACCTTTTTCAAATGAAAAGTGAGACCTGTGGGAAAATTGATTTAGATAAATTGAAGATCTCCCCTTGTTAACCATTGCTTTAAGTTGTCTTCATATCAACTAATTGATTCTTTTCTTGAAAATTTCTTTAATTGTGAGAGCTGTAATTCAGACACATAAGTACAATATTTATACAATTAAAACTAGGCCCTTGGTGAAGAGGTAGAATACTGCTGAATATCTGAGGTATGCTGTCCTTCAGTTGCACATTCCTTTATCCCAAGAGATAGCCACTTGCCTTGATTTTGCTTTTAAAACCTTTAAATATATTTTTAAGCAGTAAGTTGTTTAGTTTTGAAAAAATGACCAGCAAGTATTAATCTCTGGTAAAAAAAGGGCAGGATTACTAATGTTAGATTAAATCTCACTGGAAAAGATAGGTTGAATAAAGTATCTGTGTCATATATGGTTTTACCTTTCTAGAGAATTTACTACAACTGTTTTTTTTTTTTTTTGAAAAGTCATGACTGTAGTGTGGATCCGGGTACTGGATGTTCAGAAGCATTATTGGAGGAATGGGGCTGCTATGTATTTTATTTTAAACCACTATGTTTTGTTTTGGTGCTTAGAAGCAAGTCAGAGTAAACCACTTCTGAAGTATATTTCCAGCTGATCCAAGGAGGAGAGAATGACAGCAAAACTTCAGTAACAGGCATTCTGTCCTCTGGTTAAGGGATGAAGAGGAGGAAAAAAGGATAATAAAATATAAATGAGCAAGAGTTGTGCCAGTCCTGGAGTGGGGGCAGGGAATTAATAATATCCACGGAAAGATATAAAGATATGAACAAGTAGAGAAATAATTATCTTTTTGCAGAAAGATTCAGAGTTAGAAATTCTTCCTAAATAACTCTTCCACACGATTTCTGCTCATTTATCATATAATCGTACAGAGCTGCTTTCATCAGTTCTCTGCAGTTGCTTTGTCTCCATAGCACTTATTCCCAGATGATATTATTATGTATTTCCTTAGTCATGTTTTTCCATCTTCTAGAATGAACTTAAAGTGCACGTGTATTTCTTTTTTTACTACTATGTGGACTTACAAGAGTATATTTTGTTCTTTGTATCCCCAGCACCTTGAATTGTGTTACGCACATAGGATGCAGTCAATGACTGGTAAATGAATGAATAAAACTTTCTTTCTCATGATCCACAGCACTAATTGTTTGTTCCATAGGTTTTGGTTATTAGTTTTGTTTAGTTTAGCATCTTATAATGCTTTCTATTATTTTCTTTCAGTTCAGTGTCTGATTGTTTTATTCCTGTTAAGACATTCTTCTCTATGCTCCTTAATGGCAGGAGTGGGACAAATGCTTTCTTTGTATACCTCACAGCACAGGGCAGATGGATGTAGAAACTTGTGGAATTCAATACATTTATTCATAATGACTTAAATTGCTAAAATCCAGTTCAACAAAAGGAGTATTTTACTAGATAAAACAGGATAATTTTGTGTGAAATAGGGTTTGTTTTTTAAAAAAGGATGTTAATTTTGGGGGGATGTCTTGAACTTGTGAAGTTTGGTAACTGGAAGTTGGAACTTTTGCAGTTAACAGTTTTATGAGCTTTTGCACACAATTTGAATAAAATAAAAAATCACAATTTTAAGTGAGATACAGATTTCTTACCTTGAAATGTTAATTTTTTTAAAAAAAGTCCTAATGCTATAGCTGTTTGAGAAGTAATTTTAAAGTGAAATATGAATTCTATATAAGTAAAACACACAGGTTTCTTATTCTTTTATAAGTACTTTTGTAAATATAAATATGCAGATGTTTATAAACATTTTTTCATGCTAAATTTTCATTTAAGAATTGTATGACTGTCTTGTACCTTTATTGTTGTGATGTTCTGCAAATCTCTTTTGTATATTGTTTCTTGTAGGTGAATTTCCAAGAGTATATTACATTAATAATAGTTCAACACTTACTGAAATAGTACTGCATATGTTTAAAAAGAGGAATGTAAAACTCTGTAAAAGTTTTGTTGGTTTTTCTCTAACATGAAAAATTATTTTTATTATTTATTTATTTTTTTGCTTTATTTCAGGCCAGTCTATCCATATGGGGATGGGGAAGCCTTGGCATTGTCCTTTTTCTAATAACCTTTGGACCCTTTGTAATATTTTATTTGGCATTTTATATCCTCTGCTTTGTGGGTGGGTAAGTATACTCAATGATAATTTTATAGTTCATATGTTATTTTCTTGTTCAGAATGAAAAAAAAAATGATCATGTATAATTGGGAGTGTCATTTATTTATGAATGCAGTTTTTTAAAAAAAATTTATTTTTGCCAAAGTTTAAAAACAGTTAAAATTAAGGTACCCATTTGTGCCAGAAATATGGCTGGTCATCTTCAAAAATAAAATTTCACTTTTGGAAGATGCAGATTTTTTTTGTGATAACATGGAAAATTTTAAAGATTTTAAAACTTCATTTTGTTGACATTTCCATTTTAAAGTTGAACTCTTCTCATCCATTAGGATGCTAAGAATTAAATTGATTTGAGAAACACACCAGTTGTGTTGTAGGCGATTTCATTGATGAGACTTCAAATAATAATGTTATTTTTCCTAACAAATGTTACTTTGGTCTGGAAAATTCAAATACCTAATTTTGCAATTTTCTCTTCATGGTTATTTTGTTTGAAATTTTTATGTTTTTCCTTAAGTTTATAAATCTTTACAAAGGAGATTTTAGTGATACTTTATTATAGTTTCATACAAAGCAATTGGTATGAGATTTGAACCATAAGAAAAAGTAAGAAAATATATAGAAAAGTGAAATATTTGTTAACTGGTCTAATCAAAATAGCTTAAGTGAGATAAGTATTTTGTTATTTGTGTGTTTATGTGTATTATATGATTAGTTGTGGAGACACACTTAATTTTTTTGAAAGTCTTTTGAGATCTTAAACATAGGGAAGTCATCTGAACATCCAGATTTAGAGGATTTAGCTGAATTCAGTAGCATCTATTACACACTGGCATGAGAGATACTTGTGTAAGATACTGAGTGGGTGTCTTCTGAGTGTGTTTACTACTCATCACTTCTTTCAGGATGCAGATTTGAGAGTTATATTTGTAGTAATTTTATTAGAAGCATACCTACTGATTGTTGAACAAATAAATTAATTAAATTGAACAGCTGTGTCAAAGACTCCAGTATTTTGTTAGATTCAGTATTTTCATAATGAAAATATGATGTGATGCTGATAGATAGGATGTGGATATAGTGTACTGAAACAAACTTATCTTAGCCACAAGAGTCAGTTGACATAGAGTTCAAAGTGTCTTTTTTTTTTTTTTTTGATGATGAAGATGATTGAATAACCTAAATCTCTGCAACCAAGCAGACTAATTGCACTCATCGGTCACAGATTAGGGGCACAGCATGACTGCATAGCTGCATATCTGTGCCTTTCTTAACAGGGTAAAAGTTGCTTTCACTGATTGGAAGATTTTTTTTTTTTTTCAGATGTTGCTCTGAAAAGGAGAGAGTTCTTCTAATTTTTCTAATTAAATAAATCCTTGGCAAGAGTAAACTACTTTGGAAAGGGAGGCAATTGCAGCTTTAGAGTTGAAGACAGGAGCTGAGCCCTTGGCAGGTGGAAGTGTGGGAAATTGTTTCTCTTATATTAAATGCTATGTCAATCTGGGAACCAGAAGGGTGATCAGTCCATTTCAAAGTCATGGGAAATTTTGTTGCTCCTTTTCTGAATCTGATAATTTGATGAAGGAATAATTTCAAAATATCTTTTGGGTACTTAGAAAATTCTGTAAAATCTTTAGATAAGGTAGGCTATTAAAGGGTGAAGTTAGTATTTTGCAATATGATGGGGTCTGATATTCCAAGTTTGTGCTAAATCATAAATTGATCTGACATTCCATTCAAGTCAGTGTTGATTTCAGTGAAATTCACTGCCATGACAAGGGTATTTCTACTTCCAGTAGAGCTCTGAAATTCATCTCAGGAGGATTAGTTAATTAAGCATTCCCAGATTACACAATTATGTTCAGTGACAATTATAATTTCCTGAGTAAAATCTTTTTGAGTTGTAATTAACAAGAATGATTGTTTCTACTGTAGTTAATGTTTTATGAATTTAAAGAAAAAAATAGGCTTTACAGTATCATTTTTAAGTCAAAGAAGGGCATTTAATTTGAATTTTCTTATTTTGATGGGATTTTTTTTTTGATGTGTTTTAAATGACGTGATTTTGTTTTCTTAAAAAGTTTCAGGGGAATTTTATGTATTTTCCTATGGACCTACTTCCCCTTCTTTTTTTCCTAACAAAATTTGGGTTTTAAGTTCTGTAATTTATTCATTAAAGTTTTGATAGTGTGTACTATTATAGTCAAAGCTAATTTCGTATTTTTGAGTGTAAAGAAAACTTTTAGAAATAAAGATATGTTTTGTTTTTATTGTGGGGGATACTGTCAATACCATACTATGGTTATATTATGGCATTGTTATATTTTAGGGTTATGTTATCATAACCTTTTTTTGTACTTAAAATTCACAGCTAAAACTACTCATTAGGAACTCTGCAACTTCTAATTGTGCCTTACATTGCCTTCCTGCTGTGGTATTGTGGGGAAAGTTTAATGTTTTATCAGTTTCTGATAACACTGAAGTATTTTGTTGTTTTGTGAGTATGCTTAATAGGTAAACTGAAAGATAGGGCCAATTTTAATCTCAGTATTAATCAGGTAAATCAGAGAGAAGGGAAATTTACTTGTTTTTGAAGTCAGCCTGTTAAGCAAATTTTCAGCATTAATTAAATGAACTAGTTTGACTTTATCTGTGTTTTCATGGTATTTGAATTTGAAGATAAGTGAAATGGCAGGTAATGGCAAAAAGCAGACTTTGAGAATCTTCTTCCTTTTAGTAGTTGACAATGACCACATTTAATATTTTACTGTTCTTTTTTTCTCACTAGAGTCTTTGAATCATTAAGATTGGTATACACTCACTCATTGTAAGATGAAAATTTAATTTTCTTCTTTCTAGGTCTTCAATTTATTGGCAAATTTTCTATATAGGAAATAATGGTAACATTTAGTCAGTGTTTACTGAGTTGTAGTTTTAAACCAGCATATAATTCTTTGTTTTAAAAAATGAGTTAAGCTTTGGATGTAAATTTATATTTATCTTCTCAATTCCAGCTTTATTTTAAAACAATACATAAATGGGATCATTTTCTCCTTATAACCTTTATCCTATAGCCACAGTGACAAGTTACCTTAACAACACCTCCCATTAGTTAATAGAATTATAAAGTTGGGTGATTTAGCTATAGAGTTAGATTTCATTTATTATTATCCTCATTATCAGTTAGCTTATTTATTATTTAATGAGGGCCAATTTTTCTAAAGTGTAGAAATTCTTTATGAAGTAGATTAGAACTTTGAAAGACATTGTATAATTCATAAAATATTTTTAGTTTCAAACTTCATAACATACACAAAGTCTGTCAATTTTATGCTTTTCTATAGATACAGACTGAAGTTTTTAATGAACAATAAGCTATAAAATCTGAAAAATATGCCAGGTAATAGTTGTCTAAAATTATAGAAATATTTTATTTTCATGTCTATAATTAATTTTTTTTTTTTAGGGGTTTAGTGGTAACTCTCCTGTTTGGGAAAACAAACTCAGAAAAGCACCTAGAGCAGTGTGAACACTCATTTCTTCCTCCAACATCAACTGGGATTCCTAAGGTAAGTAGTGTAAAGGAATGTGAAACTTAAACATTCAGTTCTTTGCAGAGGTAGTAATGTGTTCATCTGTATTATGGCTTGACAGATTTCCCCGGTAGTCACTAATATTTATTGTAAATTTATGGGAGATTTTCTGATTATATTTAGAAAATACATAGTTTTAAAATTTCACCTTGAAATATGTATAGTTTTAATAATTCAGGCCTGATTTTTATTATCTGGAATGATGGCTTTTTTAAAGTATCAGATTTTATAAGTAAAGTTGGAATTGAGCTTCAGATATGCAGCACCTTTAATTCTTGTTATGGGATGGATTGTTTTGTCTTAGATGAAGAACACAAATGACCTGTTGTTGACGGAAGGGCTTTATAGTCATATATGAAGATATAGGAGATGCAGAGATAAGTTACTTACAGTATTGTCTTATATTATAATCACTCTATCCTACTGACTTCCATATTGATATACTAATGATTTGTAATACTTTCAACTTGTTTAATTATCTGGAACTTTGTCCTCTCTTAAGAACTTTTGTTAATAGATATTCTTTGGGTTTACTTGTAAGCCTTTCTGAGAGGATGGCCTTTTTTTGGGAAACGTTTCTTAGGCATCTGTATTGTACTTTTATTTGAGCAGCACATAGCATAACAGGAAATATTTTAAAAATTAAGATTCTAAATAGTAATAAATCATAGTCAAGCCTGGTTATATCTTATATGTTTATAAACTATTATTTATTAGATAGTATGAAATAATTTCAATTTGCTATTGTAAAAGTATTTATGAAGAAAATCTTAGAGGTTTTGTTATACCTTGAAGCGTATGTTTTATATATATTCATGCATCATTTTGATGTGCTCTAAGAAACACATCACTTTTATTGCTGTGTGGGTGTGATTGAATGCAAATACAGAAACCTAGGTGGTATAACCTAACCTACTATACACCTAGTCTGTATGGTCCAGATTCTCTCTCCTAGACTGCAAACCTGAGTATGTAGTGTGTTACTGTATTGAATTCAGTGGCCATTGTAACATAATGGTACCTGTGCTTCTAAGCATATCTGAACATAGGAAAAGTACAGAAAAAATAGAGCCTGAAAGATAAAAATTGGTGAAGCTATCTATATAAGCTACTTGCCATAAATAGAGGTTGCAGGACTGGGATTTGTTCTGGGTGAATCATTGAGTGAGTGGTAAGTGATTGGAAAAGTCTATGGTGTGCTGTACCTTACTATAGGCTATAAATACTATATATTTTGGCCACACTAAATTTATGAAATATATTTTTATTTCTTCAGTAATAAATGAACCTTAGGTTACTGTGACCTTTTTACTTTATAAACTTTTTGATATTTCAAAACCTTTGACTTTTTTGTACTAGTACTTAATCTAAAACTCAAACATGAAGTCATAAACACCTTTATTAATCTAGGCCTAAACATGGTTAGGATCATCTGCGTCAGTCTCACCCCTCTGCATCTTGTCGCCCTATAAGATCCTCAGTGACAGTAAGAGCTGTCACCTGCTGTGTGACAATATCTTCTGGAATCCTATCAGAGGTGGAAGAGGGATAGTGTCCACTAAAGAGACTTACAAATTTGACTTACCTGAAGCACTCACTTAACATTTTTGAAGTTTCATTTAATTATGGCAACAGTATACCTGTACATTTTTAATTTCCCCACAGCCTAAATCATGTTTACTTGACTACATTTTTGAAGATAGTTGAGATGTTTTGTTTTCTAGGTGTCTAGTTTTGTTAACTTGAGAAATCTTATTTAGTTTATATTAGAACCTCAAAAGTGATTTTTATATTTATTTGAGAATAGTGAAGGGAAGTTACAAAGAGTATTTAATTAAAGTAAAATGGAGAGATTTTTAAATCAAGAAACTGATCAGTAAAATATTATGGTTTTCTTTAAGTGCTTAGAAGAAATGAAACGGGAAGCCAGGACTATTAAGATTGATAGAAGATTGACGGGTGCCAATATAATTGATGAGCCTCTCCAGCAAGTGAGTTTCAGTATGTGGTATTTGAATTTTGTATATTGTGTGTTAAGTATATTTCTTCTGATAATCTTAAGGTGTTACCTTTTTGCTATTCAAATATTCTGGTAAGATTTTATGATAATGTTCTTTTTGAATTTTGTACTTAAAGATGCTGTTGCATTTATTTGCTTGTTCATTCATTTGTCCATTCATTCGAGATGAGGACTTGCTGTATTGTCCTAGCTGGTCTCGAACTCATGTACTTGGGTGATCCTCCTGCCTCAGCCTTCTGAGTAGGTGGAACTACAAGCATGCCCTTGCTGTCTTATGTACTAAGCATGTATAGTGAGGTGGTTCATTTAATATAAAATCCTTTTAATTGTATCTGCATTTAGAAAAAATTTTGGTGACATTTGATGGTATTTCTCATAATATTATCATTAGAAGCATAAAATTATAACTTGCTGATAAATAAGCTTAGTGGTTGTACAAATCGGACTTTCTATTAATTTTGTCACATTTTAAAAAATGGAAGTACTTGGTTTGATTAAAAAGTGCTTGAAAACTCGAATCAGTTCTATTCCCCACAAGACTTTTTTGTTGATATTTTTGGTGATACGATCATTATAAATGTGTACTTCAAATTTTTAATAAATAAACCAATATTTAGTTCATCTAATTTGTAAAAGTTTAGTACATTCAATATATAATTAATACATTGGTATTTATGGACTAGCTGAATACTGTTGGTTGTGTTAAAAGTAGTAGTAGAATTAAATGAACTGTCATTTTTGTAGATAGATTTTTTGATATGATTTTTGGTTTTTTTTTTTGGTACTGAGGATCGAACTCCCAATTTCACGCTTGCCAGGCAGGTGCTTACTCTGTTGAACTAAATCCCTGGCCCATTGATATGATCTTGAAAAAACTTTTGTTTTGAAAATTAGTGTCCATCAGCATTATTTTGTGTCTCATTCCATCAACTGATTAAAACTATTTTTAAAATGTACAGAATTGAAAAAAAATGTACAAAATTGAATATTTTTTTTTTCTAAACTTTCTTTACCTGAATTTGGGAGGGGTTTGGTAATGTTTAATGCTTAAAAGAGTTGGGCATTGAATGATTTGGGATACCAGAATAATTTTAAAAAATGTTGATGTTTTTATAAGGAAGGCAAGTATTTACTATTATAATTTAGGATGAAAAGAAAACGTATAAGTTGACAGGTATTTATCTTTGCCTTTAATTTACATTGTTTATCTCAATCTTAAAATGTTACAATGTTTTTCAATGTTTTTATTACAGGTTATCCAATTTTCCTTGAGAGATTATGTTCAGTATTGGTATTACACACTAAGTGATGATGAATCTTTTCTTCTTGAAATTAGGCAAGCTCTTCAAAATGCACTTATTCAATTTGCTACTAGGTAAGATTACTACATTGTATTTATGTACAAAAATTTAGACATAGTCTTTATTCCAATAGAGAAAGTACCTATTGGTATGGGGGGAGGGTTGTTAATTAAAAGATAAGTAGAACAGTCTATTATAATATATGATAACTTCTAAATGGCAGAACTGGAACCCTTACCAACTTTAAATCCTAGTCTTGAGGTAGCCTTGCAATCTGTCTGTATGTCAGTTTTTTGCATACAGGGCCTACATAGGTGAATTTTCAAATTTTTATTCCACTTATTAATACCTTTTTCACTCTGTTTCTATAGATATTCTTGCTTTATTTGGGTGTCATGGAAATAGGTTGTTTTGGTATAACTGTTCTTCCTCACTGTAATTTCAGTTTAACTATTCTCTTAACATTGGCATCTACCTAGGAAAAGTCCTTGTGAAGCGAGAAGAAATCAAAAGAATATAAGACTGTGGAGAGCATTCAGGTTTTTTTTTTTTTTTTAAGTAAAGCATATTTTGATGAGTTTTCTTGTAAGCCAGTTTTCTGGTGAAATATGCTAAAATGCTCGCTAATACACCAAATATGTATGGCTTCCGGTATGATAAAAATGTTCTGACAAATATCTTTGTACTTGATTAAGGGGAGAGGCAGAGGGCCATTTCATATATATTGAAGTTAATATTGACTTTGATTTTTCTTGTGTTTGAAAACCTTTTAATTAGCAGTGTTACATGCAAGGAAAAAGTTGTGCTCCAGAAATTATTTTGAAAGAAAGGGTTTTTTTGTGTGTGTGGGTGAGGTACCTGGGATGGAACTCACGATCCAGCACTTGTCAGGCAGGCACTTGTGCCGCTGAGGTAAACCCTGGTCCCTAAAGAAAGGATTTTGTTTGGAAAAGTTTGCAGCCTTGATTTTAATATCCAACATACAACAGAGATTTCCCTGCATTCTCGAGGTGTAGGCTCTCAAATTTGTAGAATTGACCCCTAGGTTCCCTGAAGACAAGTCTTATGATTGTGAGAGTCCTTGAGAATTACTGCTTTGCTCCAATGCTGGTAATGTGTTTCTGTGCTTTGTGTCTAGATATTTTCAGTGTATACTGCCTTGTCAGGTCTTTTCTTCTGTTAGTTAATTGATCCTAAAGCTTTAAATTGGGGCCTGGGAGAGAGAGAGAGATGGAATAAGTTTCTCAACCTTAGGTCATCAAGGGATCCTATGTAAACTTTATGATTTGAAATACTAATAATCTTAATTATAGAAATAGATTTACATTCGTGGGAAGTGGACATAGTTTGAGTCTGATGTTCTGGATTTGAGCTTTAACTCTATTAATTATTAAGCCCTGTTGCCTGTAATGGGCAAAACACACAATGCTTTGAGTCTGGAGATGATAATCCATATCTCTGTATCTTCGTATCAGGCTGTTAGGGTTAAATGACATGCAAGAGAGTACTTTGTAGTGTTTGCAGTAATAATGTCTTATGTTAACAGTACCTGTTATTCCAGTAGTAGTTTGGAGAGGAAAACTTCCCTTGAGAAACCTTGAGATCTCTTTTACTGTGGAATTTGTGTGAATTAGACTGAAGTTCTTTAGGAGAGTAAATCCTTAATGATAAGCGTATTATATTCCCCTTCAAGTAAGATTTTATAATGTATAGTAGAGAGCCCTGGACTACATGTTATAAGAACTGTTTTACAATTCTATCTTTACCATTAAATTATAGTATACTTAGAAGAAAATTTCTTAATATTTCTGTGAAACAAGAACACTAGAATTTTCAACCAAGAAATGGCATTGTGTGCCTCAGCCAGTCATTTAGCACATAGTAAATGCTGAGTGAACATTTGCTTTGCTTTTATTGTTATTCCTGTGTTGCTGGGTTATATATACAGATTCTTTGACCTTAGCTTTTTTAGTGGAGATAAAGGTGAGACAGGGAAGACAAAATTACAACATGTGAAAGGGAGGGAAACAAAACAGTTATTTATGTTGTAGTGAAAACAGTTCATCATATAGAAATTGAGTGGATCAGAGGAACTGATGCAGGCAACCTTATTTCCGTTGATGTTGAAACTAGCCCTTGAGAGTGGGTAAATTGACCTAGACAGTTGAAGGACATATTAGGAAAGAGCAATAGTATAGACAAAGTTCTAAGAACAAAGGTCAGGATAGTGTGGTAGAAACTAAGGAGGTTGAAGTGAAGAAGGAACACATTATTTGCTCTTTAAAGTGAAATGTGATTACAGAATTCCTTCATCTGTATTAGCCTTAGCCCTAAATTTCTATGTTCTTCCTGATGAATTTTCTTAGGGAGAGAGGTACAAATGACTATAATCCAGGATTCACTGGCTGTGATACTGATGTTGTAGTTTTGCATTAGTACAAGGTACAACGTTAGTATTGAATGTTATTCGTTGTATTGATATATCATTTTGTTTATCTGTTCATCAATATATGGACATTTCTGTTATTTTCATTTTTTGGATCCCATGAATATTGCTAATGTGATTGAACAC
The DNA here is from genome assembly GCA_004027455.1 of Hydrochoerus hydrochaeris. Lineage (NCBI taxonomy): Eukaryota > Metazoa > Chordata > Mammalia > Rodentia > Hydrochaeridae > Hydrochoerus > Hydrochoerus hydrochaeris. The sequence goes on from PVLA01001865.1 coordinate 65,771, forward strand.
TTTAGAGAAATGTCTGTTCACATGCATTCTCCATTTTTAAATTGTCATTTTGAGTGTACCATGTTTGTGTAAAATAAACAATAAAACTATTGGATAGTCATGTGTTTTTAAATTAATTTTATTGGTATGTTTTAGGTATACATAATGATCACAGGGAATTTGTATCTGTACATGATATAACTTGATTATTTTTTTCCCTATTCACCTAATCTCTCTTTATTCTCTCTTCTCTTTCTTATTCCCAGAAGCTTTGTTTCCGTTTTTTCTTTTCTCATTTTTTCCCTCCCGCCACTAGTTCCCCTTCCCATTTGAACATTTTCTTCCTATTTCACATTATCTATTAAGTCATGTCATTTGTTTGCATTTTGTTCGTAGCTGTTTTTGTGTTCTAAAGGCAGAGTTGACTAGTTATGATACAGACAATACAGCCTGTGATATTGCCGAAATAATTGTTATTTGACTCTTGAAAAAAGATTACTGATCTCAAGCATGCTTTTTTTGGTGGCTATTAAAGCATTTAAGAATCAGTATCAACTATATAGGAAATATATTAGAATGAAAATTATAGAAAGTAGTGTATGATAGATTATCAGAGGCATAAACTTTTAAATATATGTACATTTACAGTGATCTTTGGATTGTAGGTTTATGATTGAGTGTCATAAACTAAGAACTAGTTAACTTAGGAAACCTAAAGAATATTATAAAATGGATATTTATCACTTGATAGCCTGAGATAAATAAGATCATTGGCTAATCAGCAATAAAGATATACAGGATAACTATTTTAAAAAATTATTCCTTTTTTCTGTTTTCTGTTTTACGAACCCAAGTATAAATTATCTTTTGTTGTTTTTCTTTCCTTCCCTGCCCTGCCCCACCTCACCCTGCCTGGCCCTGCCCGGCCCTGCCCTTTCTGTAGTGTACTGGGGATTTAACCCTGAGAGCACTGAACTATATATATCCCTAGCCCCTTCATATTTTATTTGTGGTAGAATCTCAAGTAATTAATAAGTTTCTGAGACTAAACGTGATCTTTATAGATAAAGTGTTTGTAGTTGGCCATTATGTTGCTTTGATGTGTTATCTTGAAGTGGATGCTTATACTTGGCTTTGTACCTGATAATATAATGTAAATTAGTATTCAGAAATTCTTTATAGATTTTCCATTTGTGGTTTACATGTTTGTTTTTTTCCATAAAACTTGTATGTGCATCTCTTGGTTCTGAATATTTCATTTATTGGATAAATTTTACTAAATTTTTTTTTATTAAAATGGCTAATGTCACCAGGTATGATGGTGTACACCTGTAATCCCAGTATTTGGCAGCCTGAGGCAGGAGGATTGATGTGAGTTTGAGGCCATGCTGAGATGCATAGTGAACTTAAGGTCAGTCTGCACTACAAAGCAGTTGGTCTGTCTCAAAAAATAAACAAACAAACTAGCTGCAGGATGTGGCTGTGCACACCTGCACTCTGGAACCTGTGGCCGGGAGAGCTAGCCTCAACTACAGAGCAAGACTCTCTCAAAAAGCAAAATAATAAGATAAAATTTATTTCTGTTAAAAATTAAAATGAGTAACATCATGAGATAAATTTTTTAATATTTAACATTATGTTTTAGAGGATGCCTCCATAGCCTCAGGTTTTCTTTTTTTTTCTTTTACTACAGCTTGACTAAAACTTTCATCTCTTTTAATTTATTGTTAACTCTTGAATTGGAACAGTACTTTTTGTGTGTTCTGTATAATTTATTCATTCTGAGATTCAAGTCCTTCATTATATCTGAATCTTGGACTTTCTGGATGTGTTGTACCACAGGATGTAGAACTGGATTTCTTATACAGTGTCTAGTTGATGAAAGACCATGTCCTTAAATGTGGTTATATAAAGCATATGTCTTTTTCTGTTTTTACCAGTTTATTTAAGTTTTTGTAAGCAAGAAGGTTTTCTTTTGTTAAGGTTGGAAAGTTTGGAACCCTGACTTGCTTAAGGAAACTTTGGTCTGTCTCTTTCACCTAGAATATATAGTTTAAGGTTGGCTCTGAATTAGAGACCTGTGGTTATTATTTGAAAGCCCTTTCCATTCTAAACCACTAAGAGTCTCTGTTCAAGTTAGTACTGATCTTGATTTGTTTTCAATCTATTTCCTCTCGAGACTTTCTCCAACAAATTGTACCATGCTCTGCTCCACAATTTGAATACAATTTGTTTTTATTTTTAAAATTATGTGAGGTTGCTAATTAGAGTTAATTCTCTTTGGGATTAAATATTCCTCTGACCAATTGTTTTACTAATAGGAGTCTTAAAAGTAGGATAGTAAAATTTGATTTTTAAAAATGTATTGATGTTTGCCCAGAATGCTTAATTTCCAACATAAAAGGTATTTATTAGACTGATCTTTTCTTGATGATTTCTTGATGGCTGTATCAGTGAAACTAATAAAAATTTCTTTTTTAACCAAATTGTCTTTTTAATGTTTGAATATTGAATGTACAATATACCATTAGTTAGGGGCCCTGGCCTGAGCTGGGAGGAGAACCAGCAGCCCCAGAGCTCCAACCATGGAGGGACTCAAGGTGCAGCACAGAAAGGCAATTTGCCTACCCTCTGGGTATGTGCCCCTAGCATGAGGCAGGAGAAGAATCACTCAGCGGTTCCCATGAGTGCAGGCTGAGGGAACTCCCCAGCAAGTGAGAGCCTAGACATCTCTTGCGAGGTTGACCATATGCAATGTAGTAAATAGGGGGGATTTTCTTCTACCATCTTTTTGAAGGCAAATACTGTTATCATTGTTTTGCTTTGTTCTGATGGTATTGCTCTATTCAGTGTTCTGTTTTTATAAGTTGTAGAATGTCCTGTATTTCCTTTAATTTGTCTATACCTGATTGAAAGAACAATTGTTGTGAAGATAATGGCATATCCTATGGTACCTATTACTGTTATGCCAGTAACCTGTTGAGGGTTTCTGTACCAATTTCACTGCACTGTCTCAGTTGGCTTTGTTCTGTCTTGTCCTGTTATATTTTGCTACCTTCAAAATAATAAAAAAGTAAATAAAACAGATCAGTAAGGTAATGAGCAAGCTAAAACATATCTAAACAGATAATGGACTTGCAAAAGGAGGAAAAGAAAGTGCTCTAAAGGATATAACTGCATGTATGTTTTAAGTGTGTGGGATTGATAACCATGTTGCTAAGTTTTTGTTGGATCATTGAACAGAACTGTTTGCAGCCTCACTGTTTGAATGTCCACCTTGTATGCTTTAATTTTGTAACTTGAACAACTATGTCTAGAAGATAATATGTAATTTATCAACTAGTGATTTCTTACTGTTTATTTTTTCTTTTTCTTTGAAATTCTGTATTGTTTCTTCCCTTTTTTTCTGTTTTGCTTTTTTTGTTCTCTCTTTAAATAAATAAAAAAAAGCCATTAGTTAATTTATTATCACCGAACATGGAATAAAAAGAGCTGCACACAGTTGGTTCTTCCAATACACAGCTGGGAAAGGGTACAGTCAAGGGAATGAGGACAGACATCTTTATAGCTAAAAAGTAATGAACTTACTCCTCATGTGGTTGCTAATATAGCTCTTATTAAGGGATGATTTCTCTGTGTATTTTTGTGGATTATGGTAGAGAATAATAATACAAAAACTTCAAAAAATCAAATTATTTTAATCAGTATGGATAGCTGAATCCTTAGATAATAAAAGCATGAGGGAAATGTACTCAAGAGATTATTATAACATGAAGTGTGTATGAATGAATTAAAGTCAGAGTGGGGAAAATTTGTTTTAGTGGATTTAGGGTCAAGCTTATATTTCTGTGTCAAAATTTTGTTCAAATTCAATTTCAGAATGAGCTTTTGATGTTAACAAAGTAGTTTTTAAAGGACTCTTGAAATTATTGAAGGGTTGAAACAAATAATGATACATTTTTATTTTATTTATTTTTTAGTTTTTGTATTGGGCATCAAACTCAGGATCTTGTACTTGCCAGGCAGATGCTTATGCTGTTGGACTATATTCCTGGCTCTCATTATGCATTTTTAAAAAGCATATCCTTTCTCATACTAAGTTATGGGAGGAAGTTAGAATCTGATTTAGTAGCTTGAGGAAAAAGGAAGACTTTTGCTTTCATTGGCTATCACTTGCTCAGAATCATTCCAAAGATGTTAAAATTACTCAGGGAATTGTTTTATATTGATAATTTTTTAGATTTTTGTTTTTTTATAGAAGATTAAGAGTACATATTAAAGTTTTTTGTGATTGCTTATTTTATTTTGCATTATTGATTAACATATTGTTAAAAAGGCCTTTGTTGTGTGTGTGTGTTTGTAACTTTTTCTCCCAAGAGATCACATTAAATTCTAAAATAACAATATTCTGTGTGTGTGTGTGTGTACACACACTCATGTGATATATAGTATATCAGTGGTGGCATACCTATGGCATGCATGCCACAGCAGGCTGTTTGCAGCAATGAAAACTCTAAAAGGATTGCTGTCATTGTATTTATACTATATTATTCTTTTCTTTTCTTTTTTTTTTTTGTATTAGAAATCAAACATGATCTCATGCTTGCCAGGCAGGCGCTATGCCACTGAGCCACATTCCCGGCATCTTATTCTTTTTAAATAAGGTTTTTGTAGTCATTGCTGCGAAAAAATAATACAGCACTAAGAAAATAACATTTCTTACAGGATTATTTCTATAAGAAAATTAGCTTTTATTTTTTATCATTTTGGCATGAGGCATCTTTCCAGGTAAGTATTCTGTCATGAATGTGAAGATTGCCTTTACTGCCATATGGTCACCCTCTTCTCTGGTCAGGCAAGTCTACAGGATGACTCTTGCATGTGCCTACCATGCTCATTCCCCTCTTAAGCTCGTTCTTAAAGCCTTTTTTCTCCCATATAGTACTATTCATACAAGATTTAAGTGCAGCCTCCATAATGAAGACTATTTATATAATTATACATTGCTTAATTCATCTCTGCTTATTTCAGTTTTCTTCAAAATATTCAAATCAAAGTACAATATACCAACCAATATTTCTAGAATTAAAGCTATGCTTCTAGATGACTTAGTATTGTCACTGTCCACTTCTATTCCTTTCCTTTGGGTTTTAAGTTTATCCAAATTATGATGCATGGGCCCTACCTCAGAGAATCTAATTTCTTATTCTGTGGTGTGACGTGAGGATTGGTGATTTAGAGGAGAAAAGATAATCATGTTGAAAGTTGTGTTTATTTCTAAGACTGTGCATTCCCAGTTACACTTTTCATTACCATCAGCTTAATTAATTGCTAATTTTAGATTAAATGACTATGAATATGGCAAAGTATTTCTATGAAGACCAAGTCACTTGCTGTGGAATTTTCAAAGCTAGTTGTAGATTATAGTGGAATTAAGACAAACACAAAAGACAATTACAAAAGTCTTAAAAGGTCATACGTTCAGATTTGTTCACAGGTGTTTTTGGTTTTCATGAGATTGTAAAGAAACTAGGGATGATAGCTTTCACATGTAAGCAATTTGTGCTCTATGCAAGACATATGAGTACTGCTCACCGAGAGTCAAAGTCTTAATCCTTTGTTGATTTATATATAACTAAGTTAAGATGAGCTGTTTTCATGACTGCTATTTGGTCAGATATTTAGATTTGCCTATTGATCAGTTACCAGGTTTTTTATATACTTTCTGTGTGTTCTCTTGTGTTACTTATTTGATGTAATCATGGATAAAAAGCTATAACTGTCCTTATAGAAAATAAACCCTGGGAACAGATGTGTCTGATAGAGTTTTATAGATAATGATGCTGGGTCTTCTATTCAAATCAAGGACATTTGTGTTAGTCCAATGCTCTTTGCAGAAATAATTGATTGATGGTGTTTTGTATTGCTACTAAAGAGCTGTACTCTGCCTAGAATAGATGGTATATTGAAACAATTTAGGTAATCTCAATTTCAACCCCTGTATTTGTGATGTTCCTTGCCTTTCTCAGGAAGAGCTTTGCAATATATGTACTGTTTTAGAACTGAAAGTAGTATAGAAGCAACTGTTCTATGTGCCTCTTGTAGCTGTTCTCCAAGCACTTGCTGAAGAGTGCTTTGGCCTTGACAGAGGAACCAATTAGTGAATATGTATTGAGTGCACCCAGTGTTCAGCACATTGTTTAGCACTAAAGGTACAAATGGGAATAAAACAGACACAGTCAAGTACAAAAAAGGCCATATCTTCCTAAGTTTTATTTTTTATTGTAACAGTGAAAGTATTTGCTTCAGGTTTTGAGTGCTATAAAAAGTGAAAAGTTTGGAGGTATTAGAAAATAAAACTGGAGAATCAAAGTAAGTGAATAGTGGAATAGTCTAGTCCTAAGGTAGAGAGGGTGGGAGTTATGAAGTCTTCTACATGAAAGTGACATTTTAGATACACTCTGAAGTATAAGTGGGACTTTTCAGGTAAATGTGGGAGAAAAGGAAATTTGTGGAGAGTGGGTAGGGTTGAGCACACTTGGCAGAGGAATTTAGGGGAGAAGAGTTTGAGAAATATTTTAGTTTGAGAAATGGAAAGAAAGCATGTGTGTCTGCAGACAGGGAGGGAGAGTTTGAACTAGATGAATGATGAGGAAATAAGCTTGTGTGTAAGTATGAAAGATCTGAGAGACTGGGTTCATACTTAGCCCTGAGAATAAAGGGAAGACATTGAAGAGTTTTAACATTCATTTTGTGCTGCTGTTCTTTTTTTTTTTTTTTTTAAAGAGATAACGCTAGCTGCTTTATGAAGCATGGGTTGGAGGAGAGACAATGGATATGGGAGACGCGGTTGTAGGATAGTGTTGAGGAGTAAGATAGTAGTGTTAGAGATAGGGCACACAATATTTTAAACTCAGAGTAAATATGCTTTATAGTATTGCTTTGCTTTTGTGCTCTAGTTAAGACTTAATAATTTTTGTATTTCTATTTCCCCATTTTAATTCTTTCTTGCAATCTTTCTCTTGAGATGTGCAAGCTTCAGTGACCTAATGTACATTTTGCTTTTTAAAGTTAAAGTTGATAATGAGCTTATTAGTAAATGAATCCAAAAACCCTGCTTCTACGGACATGAGAGTTTTAGTGAACATTCTAGAGCTAAATCATAACACTGTATAAGAAATAAGCCCTTACTTTCAAGATATAGTTTTTCAAAAAAAATGAAAGTTGATAACAGGAATCATTCTGTAACAATTCACGTTTACTAATTATCATATGGAGGAATGTTTTAAACAATTAAAAAGTTTTTGACTGTGGGTATAACTTAATAATTGATATAAAGAGGTACAGTTGAATGCTATATTATGAATATAATAGAAAAAGGTGTGACCATTACATAATAGGGCTCATTCACATTCCAATTTTGTATATATCATAATTTTAAGAAGTACTTCACCATAATTTTAAGAAATACTTCACTGTCATCAAGTTTCTTTAATTTTGTTAAAACAAATACTAGAAATACTTTGTGTAGTTTATTTATAAGTAGGAAGCAATAAACTACTGTTGTCCTTCCTAATTTAGAAAAGTTCCTTCAAATTAAGATTTCTGTTGGGTTTGCTTGTAGCCATTGGAGAAAAGTCAAGAAGTAGAGAAATAATGACCTTGGGTAGACATGCAGAATGTTGATATCCCATTTTCTCCACTCTCATTGTGTTTCTATACTGAAAATATAAATCTGAGTTTGAAACAGTTTTGTTTTTGTTTTTTTTTTTTGGTGCCAGGGATCAAACTCCTGACGTTATGCTTGCTAGGCAGGTGCTTATGCCGATGAGCTGAATCTCCAGCCTGAAAGAGTTTTTATATAGTGTATGTATTTGCTTGTTGATGTCACTCATTTCAAATGTCATTGCATCCCCTACAATGAATTGAGATGAGTTTGAATTGCCTTCTAAAAAGGGTAAATTTTATTTTGTTTGAAAATGTTAGTACATAGAATTTACTGTGAAACAGAGTAAGTATAACTTGAAACATTGTTCTGTTTTCTTCTAAATTTGTTAAAATGGACCATTTGTGGGTTAATGGACTAATGTTCTATATTAAGTAAATTCTGCTTTTGTAGCATTTTCAAGTATAGATGACTTTGCATAAATAAACATACAAAGATTTTTGAAAGATGCATACCCAAATTGTGAATTTATTGTTTTTTAAATAAACAAAGGACTTTGAAATTGCTAGGTTTTTTTTTGTTTGTTTGTTTGTTTTTGGTTTTGGTCTTTTTGAGACAGGATCTTGCTATGCAGTTTAGGCTGGCCTTGGACTCACTTTGTAGGCCATGCTTGGTATGGAATTTGCAAATGATTCTCCTGCCTCAGGCTTCCAGATTTTGGGATTGCAGCAGTACAACACGACGCCTGGAGCTAGATTGGTTTTTTTTCCCCTAGATTTCATGTTGAAGCTCAGTGTTGTTACCTGATTATATAGTTATTTGCCTGGCTTTTATAGTCTAAATAATGTTGTCTTCTTCAGATCTTTGAGTAGCTTTACATGTTAATTTGTTTCTGTGTTCACAGTTTAATCTTTTTGTGTGTATAACAAATCATAGTGTGTCTTTAGAAGTGCTAGTATATGAATAAATAACTTTTTTTGAAAATAGCCATCTGTTATTTTCTCAATGCCATCACCACTCTTTAAAGTTTCTTTTCGAAAAGTGACAGTAATCAACTGCTTCATTAGTTCTTTATTATACATGTGTTGATAATTATCATTGAATGATTGTATACTTTTTTGCTCCCCAATGCCTTTAGTTAACCCATTGCCAGATATCTTCAAGAACAGACCCCTCGCCTTCTATCAACTTAGTATGTTCCAGAAGGGGTGAATTGATTGTACTACTATTTAGAGAAAAACAACATTGAGAAAAATGTTTATTTAAAAATATTATTTAACTGCTGGAGATATGTAATTGTACAGTGGGCCCTTGACTTACAAACTCAATTTGTTCCCCAAGGCTGGTTGTAACTTAGGGTGTCTATCAAAGGCTCAGGCTTCTCTACACAGCCTTCGATGTCTGCTGTATTCAGGCAGATTTCAGTGTCCTTCTAGAGGCATTGGCCCCCGATTTCTCAGTTAACCCCATACAGGAAAGAATTTTGTAATGTTCTTTCCAGAACTCTTTTAAGTATTAAATTTGTATCTGAGACCATCTGAAAGTACAGGCAGCTGGCATTCGGGTCGTAACTCAAGACATTGGTTGTAAGTTAAAACTAAAATTCTGATCATAACTCAAGTTGTTTGTGTGTTAGCCAAGTCATAACTCGAGGTTCTGTAACTGGGGTTCTGAATTAGCAGTTTGCTAAGGTATGTTGCTTTTGGTATAGAGTACTAGGTAACTTTTATGAAATTTAGAAATAACTTTTTTAAAGGAGTATTCTAATGGCTGTATTCTATATAGATGCTACTTTATTGTGTCCGATTTGTCAGGTTTTTTTTTTTTTTTTTTTTGAGATAAGGTCTTGCCATGTATTTCAGGCTGTCCTTGAATGCACTCTGTGGTCAAGGCTGGTTTCAAACTTGCGATGATCCTCCTGCCTCAGCTTTCTGAGAGCTAGGATTACAGGTGTATGGCACAATGCCTGGCTAAATATCTGTCTTTAAGTAGGTCATTTCTGTTTGAGTGGTTATTTCATACAAACGGGAGTCAGCCAGGCTCCTAAGAATGGTACTGTATTTTTTGAGAAGTTAGGTTATATAACTAAGCAGAAAGATATGGAGAATTCAGAACAGAGTTAGAAGAAACACTCAAGCAAACAAAACAATTCTGGATCCTTGTATATTCTTTTATCTTGGGTTGAGAAATGTGTGATATACTCATGGTCAAACTCATTTCAGATTTAAATAGAAAAATTAACTTTCCTGTTTTAGGAATTTAGATAGTACTTTTTTGACACATTCAAATAATATTGGTTGGTGACTTAGAGAAGTAGAACATACTTTGAGTCTTATGAAGTCTTAAGATGTAAAAATCAGTATAAATTTGCAGGCTTTGTGATAATCATGTTGTGTCAGTGGTCATTAAAATGAACTTTTTTGTATGCTTTTGTGTGATGTGTCTTTTATAAGGTCAAAAGAAATAGACTGGCAACCTTACTTTACTACACGAATTGTAGATGATTTTGGCACACACCTAAGAGTATTCAGAAAGGCTCAACAGAGAATAACAGAAAAAGATGATCAAATGAAAGGTATTGTCTTTACGTCATTTGAAAATTAGAATTTAAAAGTCAGTTTTCTTTTATCACTTTGTATATATTGAATTATTCCTTTCTGTTTCCAGGTACAGCAGAGGATCTTATAGATTCCTTCTTTGAAGTTGAAGTAGAAATGGAAAAGGAAGTTTGCCGTGACCTAGTGTGCACTTCTCCCAAAGATGAAGAAGGTTTTCTTTTTAATATAACTTTTTGACAGCATTAACTGGTTAAAGACAAGTAGCAGACCACATCTGAGAGTGTAATTATTCTTACACAGAACAAGTAACATAATGAAAACAAAGCATTGTATTTTAACTCTTATAAGTAGTTTTCATACATTTTTTTCAGTTTTAATGATGAAAGATCAACCTTCTTTTTAAAATATAGCAAACACATTTTATAATTAATTATTTTTATTTTATGAGCTATAGAAATTGTTCCCTTGACTTTGCTCTTTAACTTCAGAAGTACAACTGGTAAACCTAAAGTGTTTTCTAAGAGAATAATTATATGACTTCAAATAAAATTTATAGATTTGAATGCATTTGTCCTTTCTTTATGGGGGGCTTGGATAGGCAAGTTTTATTTACTTGAAGATCTTTGCCCAGTTTTAAAACTTGAGTCTTTGCTGCTTGGTGTATTATTTAACTAACAGGATTATCTGTAATTTTATTCCTAGGATGTGTCAGTATTTTTAGTCATGGGAATTATTTTCTTAGATTTTGAAAATGTGCTAAACTTTTCCCTTTGATTTTCCTTTCTTCTTTTTCCAATTTTTCTTTTTCTCTTGTTACATTCATTATAAAATTCAGTTTTTGTCTGTTCATTTAGCACTACTGTGAAATAGTAGTTGACTCTAAGTAGTAGATATAGTGATATATAGTATGTTTATATAAATTGAGTTCTTTTAAATCAATAAATAGTATACTCTTCATTTGTTATTGCCTACTAAGATGGTGATTATTTTCTTCGAAAGAATTATAGGTAGATCTTCAGATGCACAAATAACTTTTAAAGTGTGCAATGATAATGTGTGGTAAACTGCAAAATACACAACAGAATTAAAAATTAGTTTGAGTAATGAGTAGTATTTGTAGAATAGTGAAGAAATTCTTAATACTTATGTGTACTAATTACTCAAGCAATAAGCTAGTAAAACTGTGAAACTACTTATTTCTCTTTTTAATGTGCCCTATTTTAAAATTAGGTGGAAACTTCAGATTTTCTAATGTTATTATAGCTACTTTTTCTATTTTTAGGATTCCTAAGGGATTTGTGTGAGGTCCTATTATATTTATTGCTACCTCCTGGAGATTTCCAGAACAAGATCATGCGATACTTTGTCAGGGTAAGCTTAAACTCATATCAGATAATGATTATAAAGAAACTTTGAGCATTAGTTCTCAAAACTATTTGGTCTTAAGACCCTGTTAAACTCTTAAAAAATATTGAAGACCCCAAAGTGCCTTTGTTTATGTGGGCTTTCTCGATAATATTTCTGTATTACAAGTTAAAACCAAGAAAATTCTAAAACACAAACGGGTACAAGCATATTTTCCATTAGCTGATAGATGGATGATACAGTGTCTTGTTCCTTTTGAAAATCTCACTGTGTGCCTGTGGGACAATAGGAGTGAGATGGTAAATAGGTGTCATTTTGAAGATGGTGCTAACTCTGGCTGCACACTTTCTCAGTCCCCCAGAGGTCACTGGCTGATACTTCAAGGATTTAGAGGTAGGCGCTTAGATTTTGGTTATAACAAAAGTATGCTTTTTAAAAGTTTACTTAATATGATAGCTTTACTTAAATTAGGCTAGATAAAAACATTTCTGGACAGGAACTTAAAAGCAACACTGAGCAGCCAAGATTCTACTTGGTTCTACTAAGGTTATATTTGGATGAGTAAGATGAAAGAAATAGTCTTGGATTCTAATCCCTTAATGTAAACCTGTGGAATAAAATTGTTCAAATGTACAAAAAGAACATGTAGCTTTAGGTGCTAGGTATAATTGAAAAATGCTAGTTATTTAAGACCATGTCCTAGTTAAATGAGTTAATAAAAGATTTGAATTTTCCTAAAAATTTAAATTTATAATCTTTTTAGTCTTTCCTCCTCCAAAGTGGATACCAATTCTTGAAGCATAGTTTTATACTTATATGTTATTTAAGCAATACTCACATAGTTTCCTAATATTTACCTGCCTATCTTGAATTCAGCATACTTCTGTTATGATGATAGCACTTAAGTGAAGTTACTTTTAGTGCTAATTTTTGATGAGAAGAGTTTGATAGATTAGTCTGTATTTGGTTATGATCAATTACATATTTGTTATAGTTATTATTGAAAGTGGAAAAATATCTACTATGCCTATCATGGATTCATATGTAACCATATTTCTGAATTCTTCTTCTGGTTAGTGTTTAAATACTCAAGTTCTATAGTTCTTTACCTGCCTTATTATTAATGAGTTTTAAATTATATCTCTCATCTGGACTTTCCTTCTGAGCTCCACTTTACTTTTATAAGTTGCTTACTTGAAATTACCACTTGAGTAACTCACAAACTCTTTGTACATTAATGTTCAAAATGGAGTGTTATCCTTGCCCCCATCCTGTCTTTTAGTTTTCTTTACGTTTCAGTAAATGGTATGACTACAGAACAAACCTTTCAAATACTGAGTTCTTCTAGAGGCTTATAAGGCTCATTGTGGTATCACTTTATTTCTCTAGCCTTCATGCCAGAAGTATTAGAGAAAACCGAAGCTAGATAGTCGGTGAAGTGATAAAATGGATTTTATTCAGAAACTATTTCAATAGGGAAAACCAGACTTCAATACAGAACTGGACTCAGTTTTTAATGTAAGAACAAGTGAATATTTATATCTACAGAGGAGTTTTGAGATGGTGAATGGAAAGTTGCTAAGAGGAATATCAAATGTAAGGAAAAAAATCTGTTCGAACAGACTTAATGGAATTCTTGCCAAAGGTAGACCAGGATAATCAGATTGTCCAGAGAAGGGAATGAGGAAATTGATCAGATACCAAGGTTAGGACAGTTCCAGCTAAACTAACTTAACAGGATTTGTGCTGATATTGCATGCAGCAATGATGGAAGGTTGAAACCTAATTGGAAAGAGGGTTCAGAGGCACCTACTAATAAACTTTGGTCAAGGGTAAAGTCTTTGTTAGCACTTGCTAATCACACTTGCTTTCTTCCTCAAAAATGTCATTTTCCTCATTCACCACTGAGCTGTCTTGTATGCTTTTTTCCTTTGATCAAGATGGTTCATGTTATTATTTTCGCTCAATAGTATTTATTTCTCATCTCAATGACTCTTCTTTAGAGATGCCTTTCTGACTGCTGACTCTTAAGCTTCCTTGTAAATAATTACTGTAAAAAATTTAGTTGTTTCACTTCATAGTATTTTACCATATTTTAAATTGATAATTTGGTCATCATTAAATTCCTAGAGGTTAACACACTATCTGACACATAGCAAATACAGAGAATTAGTTGTAAGGCAAGATACATCACATTTGCCCTCTTGCTGGCTGTGGTGCATGTGCTCTTGAACCCCTTTGGGATTAAGCAGACTCCTAAGACCTATGAATGAGCATTTGCTTTTTATATGAGGTTATTGTTTAAAATATGTAAGACTGTAATGAACAAATTTATGGTTTATTATAGATTTCTCTTCAGATCAGTATTTCCTTTTGGTTGAATATAATTGTAGAGAACTAAACTTAACAGATCAGTTTTTGTTTTTTTCACTTGCTAATTCTTTATCAGTTTTCTTTTGTCAGTAATTAAATTGAAGTTAGGAAAAGATATTTTTATTTAGTTTAAATATTAGTTGACGAATGATCCCTTCCTTTCCTTGGCGTAGATGTTTTATATAGGTTGTACAGACCACAATATTTGATTGAGGTAATTGCTGTTTAATTGCTTTTGCTTTCTTTTAGCATGCTTTTTTTGTGGCTTCAGTGTATCTTTCAGGACCCCTCTTGACAGCTGATGGTATCTTTTAGAAATTGGTGATCTTGAAATAAAAATTACATGGAAATGGCTACTTTGTATTACTGAGCTCAATGTACTGGAACTGTTGAGTATAGGAATTGTACAACGATTGTTGAGTTGTATGATTAGCCGTTAACTAATCATATATTTATTAGGCAAATTAGAAGTCCAAAGTTTTCTCAGATCAGCTAATTACGTTAACAAATAAACATTAAGTGTACTTAAAATTCCCATGTCGTCATCTTCTCTCATTTTGAAAACAAACTTTAGAAAAACTTTTCTTTGTGCATATGCTTTCTCCTTACAAAGTGCACTTTAAAATATGAACATGTTGCCAAAGACATAATGTGGAATAATTACATAAATATTTTTTAAGAAGTTAGAGAATAAAACTAACTTCGAAGGAAGAAATGCCTTGTAATTTGGGACTGAAAATATCTCAGTGGATTTCTAAAAATTCCTGGAGACTTCATTAGTGTCTGTTGGAAATATGAACTTATCATAGGGTAATAGTTCTCAGATTTGTACAGTTTACAACAGTAGAATTACACAAAATATTTCTTTAAAGAAAAAGATCATCTTCTAGTAATGTTTATTAGAAAGGGGTCTTGATAACTTAGATATCTGGTAAGAATAAATTGATACTTTGGCTAAGAAAAATGAAATATATTAAACTAATTACTTAGCTTTCTAATAGTCTCAAAAATATTTTTCATATTTACATACCACAGGCATTAAGTTATGAAGGTTGATAACAAGTATGAACATTTTATTGATAACATTTATTCTAAATCTTATCAGATACCTGCCTGAGAAGATTGGAGAATATGGTAAATATTTTTGAAGATAGATAAGTCAGTAGATCAGTTGGCCAATTCCACTAATAGAAGATTCATAAATATCAGTAGTCTGTTAGAGGAATGTATGACCTATAATAACATAGAAAATGTTAACTTAATATGGCTATATGTGAATATTGAGCATGAGTATATTTTCATAATAAAAGTGAAAGTGTTCAACTGAAATGATCAGGTTTATTTAATAGGTTTATTGGTTAATTGATTCTTCTATAAAACCTTAAAAGAAGGACAAAATTTTAAAAGATTGATCATAAATAACTGCAAAGAATGGAAAAGTATATTCTAGACAACAGGGAGTAGATTATCCTGTAGTTTTTTAATTAGGAAAATGTTTATAACTAGGAATGTATAGAGAATGCAGTAGACATTTATGTGTCAGCTACCCAGATTTAATCAGTGTTGATATTTTGCTATAGCTGCTTTGTTTATCCCCTTGAGGTAAACACAGTTCTAAAATTGGTATAAAAAATAAAATTGGTATGATATCTTTTGCTTTTCCTTTTCTATTTTTATGCTTTTAACTTAATCCATACTTAATATGTTTTAGTCTAGTCTTTTGCCTTTTAAAAATTGACATAAATACTAATGTACTAGAGATACCCTTGCTTCTTTTCACTCAACTCTAGTTATTGTGACAATGTGTCCAAGTTGATATGGTAGCTTTATTTTGTTTATTTTAAATGAGTATGGCAGATCACTCAGTTATTGTAGGGATAAGATATTATCTTCTTACACATTGATGTGTATCATACCTGTATTATATAACAGTATTATGTCAGGAGACTTTCCACTGAATTGAGAAGTATACTAGATTAAATTTATATTGTTTTTATTATAATTTTTTTTCAGGAAATTCTTGCACGTGGAATTCTTCTTCCGTTAATAAATCAACTCAGTGATCCTGATTATATTAATCAGTATGTCATATGGATGGTAAGTACCTGAAGAGAGGGTAAGAGAATGGGGAGAAAAATAATTAGAATCAAGATATAGCATGTACAGGTACAAATTCCCTATGATGAATGTGATCATTATGTATACCTGAAATGCATCATTAATTAAATTAATTTAAAAAATAAAATTAGAACTATATTTTTGAATGTTTTTTAAAATGTAAAAATAAAATTCGGATATCTACAAAGTGATAAGCAAGAATTTATTGAAGAATTTAAGTGAAAAATGTTTCTAAAATAATCCCTGTATTTGTTTAAAAAAATAAGATTTTTGGGCCGAGATTTAGCTCAGTGGCTTAAGTGCCTGCCTGCCTGGCAAGCACCAGGTCGTGAGTTCTATCCCTGGTACCAAAAAAAAAGGTTTTTGAGTGATTAAATATGTAGGGTATCACTGAATATCCTTTGTCCAAAATGCATGGAACCCTGAAATGCTTTGATGTTGGAATATTTCCATATACATAATGAGATAGCTTAAAGATAGAACTCTTCCAAACATGAACCTCACACGTGTTTCATATATACCCCTTTAACATGGTGTTATATTTGACACATTGTGTCAATTTGAGAAGTTTAGAAGTTTAACTAATCCATTCAGCAGGAGGCCAAGGTCCTCTCTTTGGAAATGTCCTCATCCTGTGTAAAAGGAAGGCTTGGAGATGGTGTGAGTGCTACACTTCCCCTGAGTGGGGGTAGCCTGCTTATAATATGAAGGAGGAAAAGAGGCTTACTCCCCCTTTTGCTCTCTTCCACTGACTTGAACTGTTGCCCCTGTGCCATGCCATCCACCTTGGAGCCAGCTGATTACAGACTGAAACCTCCATAAACTGAGCTAAATAGATCTTTCCTTCCTTAATTTTGGGTGTTAGGTATTTTGTCTCAGAGAGAAAAGTTACCAAGACACATGGCTTGAAGGAATTTTATATCTACATTAAGGACATTGGCCTGAAGTTCTGTTGGATCCCTCTCTGGTTTTAATATCAGTAATGCTTGCTTCCAGAAATGACTTTGGGAGTATTATTTTGCTTTTAGTTTCTTTAAAGAGTTTGAGGATTAGTGGCATTAGATCTTTAAAGTTTTTGTAGAATTCAACAGTGAATCTGTCAGGACCTGAACATTTCTTTGTTGGTAGTTTTTTTAGTTCTTCAGTTTCATTGACTGTTACTGACTTTTTAGAATTTTTATATCTTCTTGATGCAGCTTGGTAACATATTTATCTAGGAGTTTTCCCTTTGAGGTTTTCTATCCTTATTAGGTACAGGTTCTCAATGTAGGTGTGAATGATCTCCTGGATTTCTACAGGATCCATTGTGATTTCATTGTTTTAATGTCTAATTTTGTGGATTTGTCTTTTTTTTTTTTTAAAATAAGGTTAGCTAAGTGTTTGTCTTTTATTTTGCATTTTCTTAGTCTCAGTTGCATTAATTTCTGCTGTGATTTTATAATTTCCTTCCTTGTATGAACTTTGGACTTAACTTGCTCTTCTTTTTCCAGAACCTTGAGGTTCAACGTTATGTTACTTATTTGAGCGCACAATTTTTTGTTGTGGGAATTTACCTCTATAAATTTCCCCAGGACTGCTTTCATTATGTCCCCTAAGTTCCAGTATGTTATGTTCACATTATCATGTAATTATTGAGACTCTCTAATTTCTTACTTCTTCTTCTTTTTTTTATTTTTTTGGTATTGAGGATCAAACTCATGATTTTGTGCTTTCCAGGCAGGCACTTATGCTACTGAGCTAAATCCCCAAGCTCTCTAATTTCTTCTTTAATTTCATCTGTGACCTGTTGGTTGTTCAGGAGAATATTATTTAATTTCCATGAGTTTATATACTTTCTGTGGTTTTTTTGCTATTCCCAATTTTATTGCACTATTATATGATAATATGCATGGGATAATTTCAGTTCCTTGACATGTTCTATGAGCTAGTATGTGGTCTGTTTTGGAGAAAGTCCTGGTGGTGCTGAGAAGAATATGTATTCTGTTGTCATTAGGTAGAACACTGTGTAGATATCTACTAAGTCCATTTGTTCAAAGGTTTGGTTCAGCTGTTATTTCTTTGTTGATTTTTTTTTTTTTTTTTGTATAGTTGAACCTTTGTCGTTGTTGGTTCCCTTTCTTTCCCTTCTATTTAACTGCTTCCCATGCCTTTTGGGTTTAGTTCATTGAGATTCTTGAAATTGTCTTTTTCTAGAATAGCCTTCGACATTTGGAGTGCTGGTTTAGTGGTATGAATTTCTTTATCATGGAAGTATCTTTTTCTCCATTAATTTGGAAAGATAACTTTATATTAATTTGGGCTAGAGGCTGTTATCTTTTAGGGTTTGAAATACTTCACTCTAAGCTCCCCTAGACTTAAGGGATTGTGTTGAGAAGTTTGCTGCGATTCTGATGTGTTTTGCTTTATAAATGACTTGTTTCTTTTCTCTAACAGCTTTTTAACATTCTGTTCTTGTGTTGAATTTTTGGAATCTTGACTATTACATACCTTAGTATATTTTTTTTCTTAACATGGTTAATTGGAAGTTCTGTACTCCTCAGTTCTGTATGTCAAATTCCTTTTCCATGCTTAGAAAGTTTTCTGCTAGTATTTCTGTGAATAAGTTTTTTATGTCCATTGTGCTGTCTTCTGAGTTTTCATTGATTTCCTGTGTTGGGTATTCATGATTTCCCTGTTCTTGCTGAAGTCTTCTATTTTTTTTTTTTCATCTGTAACCCTGTCTATTTTCACTAACCATTTCCTTTTTATGGTGATCATCTCATTATTATCTGTATAGTTTATATCTGTTTTGGTTTTTGTCAAGACAATTATTCATCTGTTTTGGTACTTCCACTACTGCCATTCAGAAAGTTCAGCTGGGTGGCTTTTGATTTCTTCCACTTCAAGGCTCCCTGGATTTGCATTGGGTAAATTGAGAGTGTTGGGTTGCATCGTTCTTCCATGTTTTCTAATTTATTTTCTTTTCTTGTTTGTTTTCTGTGTTGAGGCTTGTTAATTGCTTAAGGTAGATAGCTTTGTTGCTAGTATTGAGACCTTTGAAGGAAATGACTATTTTTCAGAGATGTCTTCTAGATGAAGCTGGCTTTTGGACTTTGAGTCTATCCCAGGATCCTGCCTGTTTTGTTTATCAGGGATAATTTACAGCCTGTTTTTCCTAGCATCCAGTTCTTTAGTACTGGGCTGCAGTGTTGTTTATACCTCCAGATAATCTAGGTATTGGAATTCAAAGAAGATCAATTACAACTGTATCACCTTGGCTAAAGTAGTATAATCAGTAATAACAATAGCATCAAACAGACTGGAAAATGACAAGCTGATGACTAATAATTTGCCACCTTTAACCTAGATACAAGATTTTGTAGTCATATAACAAAATCTAAGGCAAATCTGAATATTTTGTACAGTAAATATTCACTAAATAGAGCAGTTTTACCCTAAAGGGAGAAAATTTAATAGGGAGAAGAGTAGAAAAATGGAAGAAGAAAAAGGGATAGAAGTAAGGCTGAAGGACAAGGAAAGATTATCCAAGCTCAGTAAAATGATGAAGACAGGAAGGAAGGAAAGAAAGAAACAAGAACAAAAAACAAGAAGAAACTATAAGCAGTGTTTACACTAGAAAACAAAAACAATTAAAAAGAAAATAAACCAAACAAAAGACCAATAGCAAAAAAATCATAGAAATTTCTCTGTGATTTCAAGCTTGTGGTTATCTTCTGGGGTCTACAGTTTTGTGGAAGTGTCCAATTCAAAGACTTTAACTCTGCTCTCCCTGGCAGTGAGATCCCAGATGCGTGCTGGATAATCCCAGCCAGCTGGCAGTAGGATTAGGGTGGTGTGCCCATTTGGGACTTTAAGAGCCACAGAAATTTAACTTGAACCTGGCCTCTGGTCATGGGAGTGGGGCTGAGTTGTTTAGTTTATAACAGTCTCATGTCTCTTGCTGGCCTGACTTTGACTCCCTGACCATGGATGTCTCCATGGTTGTCCCTCACCCAGTCACTATGGGAGTTT
Source organism: Hydrochoerus hydrochaeris (assembly GCA_004027455.1). Lineage (NCBI taxonomy): Eukaryota > Metazoa > Chordata > Mammalia > Rodentia > Hydrochaeridae > Hydrochoerus > Hydrochoerus hydrochaeris. The sequence continues at coordinate 85,841 of PVLA01001865.1, forward strand.
AACGTTGTAAGCCCTGAGATGAAGCCAACCCTTGGCTCTCTGGAGTCTCATGCAGTTGGCCTCTCCCTGAAATGGCATTTGGCTGTACACCCTCACAAGGGGATATGGCAAACGCTTGGACTGGAGTCACTCACCAGCTGCTGTAGTGTAGTGTCCACTGCTCTGTTCCACTGGTGCATTTCTCTTTGAAGATCCCTGGAGTCATCTGCTTTTAGTGTGTCTCTGTAGATTCTGTCTTCCTTTCTGTCCCACAAGTCAGGAGCCAAAGAGAGGGTACAGATTGCCCCTTTTTGTATGTTGTAGACTGACTCTTCAATTTCTCTGTAGGTTCCAATTTTCTTTTCCCTTCCTGGGTCCCAGGGATCCACTTCCCTCTTCCTTTTTTTCCCCCTAAGTTGTTATTTGTCAGTTTTGGGATTCTGAATCTTGGAGATGGTAATTTATTGCTGCTCCACCACTTCCTGAAAGTTCCCTATTGAAGGAATATTATACAATACTTTTAGTGTGCCTGTGTTTAAACTCTAACCTGTTACATGCAGTAAGATGTGGAATTTTCTACTTTTGACATCATACTCAGAAAGTTTTGGGTTTTGGATTTTTAGATTAGAGATGCTTCACTGGTACAGTGTACTTTGGCGCACAAAACTGTTTACAATTTGGTTCTCAAGTAGAAGTATTAAGCTAAATTTTGCTTCCATTTGCAAACTCTGCATGAGGTGACATATATGACCATGGCTGTTTTCCTCATACAGACACAAATGCAGCCATTTTCCCCAAAATCCTAAAGCAAATTAGGTTCATAAACCACGGTACCACTGTATTTGTTTTTAAATACAGTGTGAGGTCTTAATTACTTAAATGCTTTGTATTTCACATTTTATATTATATAATGGGAAAATGGATGAGACAACACTAGGATGATAATCAGAGTATCTCTGTTTTAGGTATGTTTCTGTAAGTTGCTGTATGTGTCTGAGTGGATAATTCATTGTTTTAGCCTCTGGCAGATATATTAAGCTTATGTTAGCTGCTCAGTTTATATTAGTCCTGTTTTTGTTTGTATGTTTTTTCTCAAATTCACAATCAAGAAAATCTGTAAATGGGCTACCTGCTGGAAATATTTTGATGTTTACTTCCAGATCTTAGATTCATTTTCTTGAACCTGGAATTTGTTTTCTGCATTTGTCTTCCTTTAACTCAGGCTACCATTTCTAGGAAAGAGTTCACTTAATTGTTCTTTGATTTCCTTAGGTATTTTCCTACTTTCAATTGTTTTATATTGTTGCAACCTTTGTCTATCCAGCCAGAGAGTGGGTTATCAGATGCAAGCAAAATCTAAATCTGTCTTTCTAACTTTGTATTCTGGAGTCTTTCTGGAGATGATAGAATTTTATTTTTATTATCTTTTTTTTTTTTTTTAGACAGGATTTTGCTATGTAGTTCAGGCTGGCCTGGACTCACTGTGTAGCTCATGCTATCCTCAAACTCTTGGTAATCCTCTTGCCTCAGCCTCCCAAGTGCTGGGATTTGATTCTTCTTTCCAGTTGTCAACTTATTACTAGGCTCTACCAGGCTCAATCAAAAAATATACCTCACTACATAATTTAAAAATGCATCTACTTTGGTATTCTACTCCTAACAGTTTCTTCTAAAGTAATAGTGAGTTTGCAACAATCTGTATTTAAAGCCATTCATAGACATTTATATTAGTAAAAAATTGAAAACAATGTAAATGTCTCAAGTAGACAATTAGCTTAATGAATAATGAGATTTGATACAATTAGATAACTATGTGGCCTTTAAAAATGATGTTAGTGTATTGTTATAAACCTGAAAAATTGTTGAATATACCTGTTATATGAGAAAGATAACAAAATGTTGTGCATGTTTGGATATGTGATCTTATTTTAAAAATGTAAATATGTGTATATATAATTCTGGAAGGATATATAGCAAAATGTAAATAGAGAATAGTAATGTTTATTTTTTATTTGTATATTTTCCTTTTTTTAGAATGAGCAAGGGTATGTGTTAAAACAACTCTTTAAAATAGGAATTTACAAGTAAGATTTAAAATCACTTAGTAATCAAAGATAAATGATATTAAATCCTTTTATTAACAAAAGTTATGCATTAATCTTAATTTATATCATCATAATGTACTTTTTACTAGTAATGCCAAAAAAAAGGTCATGTCCAGCAGAATACACTGATTATTTTGCACTAATGAGAGCAGTAAGTATACTTTATGCCTGTATACATTTTTCTTTAGTGTTCGGTTTTCTTTTAGTGAGCATCTATTAACTGTAATTATTGATATGGTAAAAAATTTTGTGGAGGACTCAACACATACTCAAAGTATTTCAGAATACCTCAATTTTTATTTGTTCTATCCATAATTGGCCTATGTGTGATAAAATCTATGAGCCTTTACTTCTTCATGTTGTATAAGGAACAAGGGTACATAGCCATTGTACTTTGTAATAAAATACCTGAAAATGTTACTTAAAAAGGAATTTATCATGAAGGGATGGTTAGCCTACTTCGTTGTCTTGTTTATATACTTTACATAGTGTAGGGTATAATATGACCTCGGTTCTTTTATTCACTCAAATTATCATATTAGTAAAATCTAATTATGTAGTTCACTTTTATTTGAAAGTGTAGAACAGTATAGTAGTGGCATATCATGTATATATATATATATATATATATGTATGTATGTATGTATGTATATATGTGTATATACACACACGCACACACACACACACAAAGTATTAGTGTTGCACAGTAACGAGTAGTTATTTTTCAGTAATTTTAAAGTGATATGGGCAATTTGTATCATTTATCTACACAAAGAACACATTCCTAAGTGCCTGTCTGTATCTCTGTGTCTGTCTATCTGTCTATCTCTCTGTCTAGCTATAAAGACAAGGTTCTGTCTACTGTGTGAGATGGCTTAGCACAGGCCAGTGATGTGGATAATGAAAAGAATATACTGATAGAAAAATAATATAGAAAAGATAGAAGTTTTTTTACAGGATGCATTGTCAAGAGTTCAGTTTTCAAGGGATGAATGTCTAGTCAGAATTGGAGACTGGGGTTATGAGGGTTTGAGAATGTGATAAAAGGGTCTAGCAGTAGATATGATTACCTGGCAAATGTCTTTTCCTGTATCAGGTAGCACCTTGTGGAGATTTCAAGAGTACCCTTACTGTGTTTCAAATTAAGTTCACAATTGCAGTTTTGAGGAGACCATTTTCTCTGGTTTACAGAAGGTCTAAGGTTTAGATAAGGCGATGATAAAGTGGTCCATACGTATCTTTTAGAGAAGATGGGTTGAGACTCATTGGGAGGAATGAGTGGGCCTTATATCAAAAGGCTTGTTTTTACTGTTGTTACTATTTGTGATCTCCTGTGGAGAGCAAGATGACTTTAACTGGGGCTTGTTTATTAAGGGTTTTTGTTGTCTGTGTGCTGCTTCTACACTGTCTCTGTCCAGAAGAAGATCATACCTAACTGACTCACATGGCTGTCTATAAGTAGGAAAGATAAATGAAAAGCTATTTACTTGTTTTTTTAAAAAGCAAAGCATATATTGTGATTTAATGCTTGAATTCTTCCTTATTATACTTCTTTTATTAAGGAGGTAAAACTTGTATATGTGAAATGAATAGATCTTAACTCTAGCACCATACATCAAGATACAGAGCTTTTTCATCATACCAAAAAGTTCTCTTTTGCCTACTTTCAGTAAATCTATCCTTTCCATTTCTCAACAGCAGTCCCTCTGTTCTTTATCATCATAAATTACTTTTCCCATTTAGATACTTTATATAAATGGAATCATGTAGTATGTACTTTATGTCTGGCTTCTTTTTGCTTAATATACTAGTTTTGAAAATTTCCATGTACTGTTCATCTGTTTCAGTGCTAAGTATTCTATTTCATGAATATATTATAAATTGTTTAGCTAGTTTTTTATTGATGTACAATGAAGTGTCTCTTTTTGCTATTATGTGGGGTGTCTTGAATATTTTTGTGAATATCATTTTATGGATATATTTCTGGGACACGGGGTACATAATGTTTAACTTTATATGTAGTTGGTAAGAGAAATAATGTCTAGAAGATGGTAGAAGAAAAAACCCAAGATTTCGTTCCTCTGTAGAAATACCAGTATAACAACAGTAGTACTGTATCTGTTTCTAAAAAAAAACTTTTATGAGAACTGTAGAAACTGGTTAGGAAGACTCAATACCCCAGGCAAGTTGGAGGCCAAGAATAGCCACATTGATACAAGTAAGAAAAGCTGTTTCATATCAACAGTGTTAGCCACTGCCCCAAGCTGGCACAACATTAAGAACAAAAAGACCAGTTCGTACATTGGAAGGAAAAGAGAAGAGTAGAAGTATGTCCAGAGTTCTAACTTTTCAGAGAGAGTTGCCCAAAGCACTAGTGTCTTTCTCTCTTGGCTTGAACTGCAGGTGGGAAGGTAGCATACTTTGTTTGTCTGGGGCTACAGAGAACAAAAGAGAGGTCAGTGCCTTAAACCAGGGGTCCTGTAACACCACAAATGAAAGCTGATGTAACTCTCTGTGATTGGCATTGAGTGCCCAGTTACTGAATTCTTCCTTGAGAAAGTGAAGAGAAGGCCATGTCCCAACTTTCTGGGTTTTTCAGGGATGTTCCTGAGGTGTTGCTGTTTCATTTAAATTGAAGTACTCTTGAAACTAGCATATTTTGAATGCCTGCAGACTACCAAAAAGAGAGCTAAGTAGGTTGTTGCAGAGTCTTAAGAATTTTCACTACTGCACACAAGGCACTAGATGGAGCAGCGTATAAATAGGCTTTTGGAAAATAAACTGAGAAATTTAAGTGGGAACTTACACACAAAAGATGTGGTTTTATAAATGTCTTGAGAGATTCCCAGACTCTACCTGGCTGATTAATGAAAGTCCTGTCTTGTATAAAAATTATAAGAGGAGATTTTTAAAAATAACATTGAAAAGACATGTGCACACACACACCCTAAATAAAGAGAAGCCAGAGGAACATGGTTCCCAAACATTTAAGTGAATAAAATCCATAAACTAATCCTAAGGAAACAAATTTGTGGATCACCTAGCAAAAAAGTTAAAATAATTGTATTAAAGAGGCTCACTGTGCTGTTAAGAGAATATAGATGGACAAAGTCAGGAAAATGATGCATGAAAAAATGAAAATATCAACAAAGAAATAGAAACTATTCTGAAGCTGAAAATTTTAGTAATTGAATAAAAAAGTTCACTAGAGGAGAACAGTCATACACTTGATTAAGCAAATAATAATCAGTGAACTATAAGACAGGTTATTTGAAATAACTGACTCAAAAGAAACAACAACAGAAAAAAATGAAGAAAAATAAAGATAGCTTAGGGAACTTAGGATACACTATAAAGTGAACCAGAATACTCATGTGGGCCTCAAAGGATGAGCAAAGGGACAATTAACAGAGAGCTTATGTTAAGAAATACTGAAAATACCTTAAATTTGAGGAAAGAAATGGACATCAACATACAGGAAGCCTGAAGAATTTTACCTGGGATGAACCCAGAGGCTTATGCAGACAGGCATTAAAATGAAATTATTAAAAGTCAAGACTGACTTGTTATTAGTTTAAAATAGGTTGTTATAAATATGTAAATCAAGAAAATTTCTGTAAGAGGTACATTTAAATAGTAAGAAGGAAAAATAAATAAATAAATAAATAGATAGATAGATAGATAGTAAGAAGGAAATCATTATGTTCCACTGAAGTAATCAATACAATACAAAGAAAGGGCAGCAAGAAAAGGACAAAATACCAGGAAGAAACACAGAAAACCGTAAACAAGTATTAGATCCCTTTGCTATCAGCAATTACTTAAAATAGAAATGTGTTAAAATTCCCAATAAAAGACACAAAGTTCTTGACTGGGTAAAAAACTAGATCTGAGTGCTCTGTACAAGAGATTCACATTAGATAGAAGTTCATATATAGAATAAAAGTGATGGTTGGGCTATTCCATGCAAATGTTAGGCAAAAAAGAGCAGAGGTTGCCAAACTTACACAAGTGGCATTTTAACCCACACTCTCTATGACAAAGAAGGATGGTATATAATGATGAACAGGTCAGTTTACCATGAAGATTTAACAGTTTTATATTCACTTAACAATAGAGCACCCAGATTTAAGAAGCAAACTTTGATAGCCTTGAAGGGAGAATAAAAAACTATTGAATAATATTGAAACTTTAGTCTCCTACTTTCAATAATGGCTACATCAAAAGGCTATAAGACAAGGAAAAAAGAAGACTGAAAAATAGTAGTTGTAGACCAGTTGGAACCCACAGACATGCAAAGCACTCACAAAAATAGAACATATATTCCTTTCAGGTATGCATGAAACATTTTATGCATTAAGTCATAAAGCAGTCTTAATTTAAAAACATTGATACCATGTAAATATGTTTTCTAGTCACAGTGGAATCAAACTAGAAATAAAAAGGAAATGGAGAACTGGAAAATTTACAGTTATGTGGAAGTAAGGAACACACTCAAAAAGGCCATGAGTCAGAAATCATGACAGAAATTCAAAAAATAATTTTGTAAGTTGATCCAGAGAGAACAAAAACAAAATTGTAAGTAATAGGAAAAAACAAACTTTCTCCTACTATGTTCTCACAACACAGAATGCTTCTGTTACCCTGGGTATTTAGTAAGATTCCCCTACAATCAAGCTGTAAGTTCTGCAGCATTGACTAACTGGGCATCTTCTAACTCATTTTAGTTCTATTGCCTGGAAAGAGCATGAGATCTCAAAGGTTGATGGCTCAGTTCAGGAAGATCATCCCTTTTTCCCTTCAGATGCCAAGTCTGGGCTCTTGGAAGTTCTGACTGACCAATTCCAATTGAGGTTGCTGCGACCCCCTTGTGTTTCATATATTTTGGTGGCATAGTTAGTAGGATCCAGGAATATGCTTGTGTTTACTTACTTTCTATAAAGGATATTGCAAAGGATACATGAACAACCCGATATGCATAGGGCAAAGTATTAGATTAAAGCTTATATGCCTTTTCTATGCCACCTTTCAGGAAACTGTACAAGTTTAGGTATTTGGAATTCAGTCTTTTTGGACTTTAACGAGGACATGTTAAATTATTGACCATTGTTTTATCAACTGTGTCTTCAGTTCCTGTCCCTTTCCTGAGATAGTGAGGTGAGAATGAAAGTTCTAATTGTAGGATTACATGGTTGGATTTCTGTGGGAACCAGCTGCCATCTAGAAGCTATAAAAGGATCTGCAGCCACTGAAGAATAACCTTATTTAGGGTACAGAATGCACTACTCTCACTCGTGAGATTCTGAGAAGTATTTTGGCATTGTGTCAGGAAACTTGGACAAAGAACAAATGCATCTTTCAGAGTACTGAAATATACTAAGACGTGTGGGATTCAGCAAAAGTGTTAAGAGGTAAGTTCATAGCAGAAAATACCTTAGAAATAGGAAAATTCTCAAATCAGCAACCTAATATTACATCTTTAGAAAATGGAAAAAGAATAGATAAAATCTGAAGTTGGTAGAGAGATGGAAATGAAAATTATAGAACAAGTAAATTAGAGAAAAAATGGTAAGAAAAGTGTAATTTCAGGAGCTGTTTTTTATAAAAAGATCAAAAAGGGGATAAATCCTTAGCTAGAATAAAAAAAAAATAGACCAAATACTCAAAAAGGAGGTATTGTTGCAACTGGCACCACAGAAATAAAAAAGGATCAAAAGAACTGCTGTGCACTACTTTGCGCAATTCCAAAAGAATTATAGAATTGCTACTATGAATAATTACATGCTAATACACAAGGTAACCTAAAAGAAATTAATCTTTAGAAGCATACTGTGTATAAAGACTGACTCATGATGAGATCAAAAGCCTGATTAGACATATAAATAGTAAGATGATTACATCAGTAATCAAATAATTTGTATAAAAGCAAGTACAGAAACAGCTTTGTTAGGAAAGTCTCCCAAACATTTAAAGAAGAATGAGTATCAGTCTTTCTCAAGTTTTTGTAAAACGTTAAAGAGGAGGAAATGACAAGACAATGATATTGTACTAAATAAGGAAACTAATTGACCAGTTTTTCTATGGATTCTTACTACAAAAATCCTCAGCAAAATACTAGTAAACTAAGTTCAGCAACACTCTGAAAGGATTAAACATGACTTTATGGGATTTATTCTTGAATTGTAAGGATTGCTCAATATATGATAATCATTTTAATACACCAGTGACAGAATGAAGGATGAAAAAAACAAAAGAAACATTAACAATTAATAGAAAAAAATTACCTCAACACAAGGAAGGTTATTTTTTAAAAGCCCATGGCTAATGTTATATTAAATGGTAAAAACTAAAACCTTTAAGCTTATAAACATGGCAACAGTGTCTACTCTTTGCTATTTCCATTAAATACAATACTAGAAATCCACCCAGAGTAGTCAGGAGTGATAAATAAAAGACATCCAAAGAAGTAAAAGTATGTCTGTTTATAGAGATATGATCTTGATGTAGATTTTATAAAGACCTATTAGAACTAATCAGATTTAGCAAAGTTGCACCTCACAAAATCAACCCTTAAAAATCAACTACATTTTGTATAATGACAAAAAAGGTTTTATAATTAAATAAGTTTAAAGAACGTTTGAAAGAACAATTCAAAAAGAACAAATACTTAGGAATTTACCAAGAGGAAAGAATTGTATACTGAAAACCACAAAACAGTGCTAAAAGAAATTAAAGATGACAGGTGTAAATGGGAACTCATCCCAGGTTGATTTATTAAAGGATGTGACACTGTAAAGATATCCATGTTACCCTACAATTTCATTGTAAATTCCTGTCAAATCCCAATGATGGGGGGTTGTTTTTGTTTTTGTTTTTTTCAAAATAGTAACTATTCTAAAATCCATATGGAAGTTCAGAGGACTCTGAATAGCTTGGACAACTTAGTGATGTAGCAAGATGCTGTTCCAAAATAAATAAATGAAGATGTAGCTCAGTGGTCCTGAGTTCAATACCCAGTACCTTAAAAAAAAAAAATTCCCTTTGTATGACTTATTTCTTGTATGTAATGTCTTTTTTCATAGTTCTGGATTTCTACAATTTCCAATTCTTTGATCTTTTTGTTGAGAATGTACAAAATTCCAAGTACACTGCCTTTCCATGGCTTTCCCTACTTCTGTTTCAATTTTGTGGACAGTATTAGCCATAAGTCATTTGCTGTGTGATGCGTTGTTGCAGTAGGTAAGTCTAACATAACTTCTTAAACAACCTAATGGGGCTATAGTAAAAAAAAATCTACACCAAGCTTTATTTAAAATTGATGAACACTAATGTCAAGTGTGCCCTTACTCTTGTCTTGGATTCATTATATTTTCCCTATTTTGTGTCCCACTCTCCTGAGTAGTTCTTTTATACTTCTACTACTTTCATTTTACCCATCTTTAAACACCATCTGCCTTAGCTCATTACCTTGCTTACTATCTTACTGGAAAAATTGAAGTGCTCAAATGAAAACTTTAATATACCATTAGATCAGCTGTTGGTTTTCTCACATCTGCACATTTTCTTCTGTGATTATGGCTCTTGCAGACAACAGATAATTGGGCCTTATGTATTGACCCAGTCTACCAGTCTGTAGCTTTTAATTGGAACATTAAGACCGTTACATTAAATGTCCTTATTGAAAGGCGTGTACTAATTCCAGTTATTTCATTGTTTTTCTTGTTCGATCCATTTCTTTTTCTGATTTAACTACTGTCCTAGTCATCTTTATTCTTTTCCTTTGGCCTTCTTTCTGTTAAGTGTTTTCTGTAGTGCTGGCTTGGTGGTCGTGAGTTTCTCTAGTTTATACCTATCAAGAAAGGTCTGTAAGAGGTTCATATTTGAAGGAAAATCTTTTGGATATAGTGATGGTGAGCTTCAGAACTTCATTCCAAGTCTTTAAGGACTTTCAGATTTCCTGATGTTGAAGGCTTTGTATTTCTTTATGCTGTGATTTGGTATTTAAGTCTAACAACTTTTAATATTATATGTTTGCTCTGAATTTTTGACATTTTGACAATGATGTGTTGTGGAGAATGTCTTTTTTGGCCGTGTCTATTTTGACTTCTAAATGCACCCTTTACCTGGGTGTCCTTGTCATTTCCTAGATTTGGGAAGTTGTCTGAAAAAATTCCACAGAATAGGTTTTTATTCCCTTAGCCAGCCTCCTCCAGGCTGGTTCTTAAATTTGTTCTTTTAGAGTTCTCTGGGAGCTCTTAAGATAATCTTTTGTTTCTTGTTCTTTTTTCATATTACTGAATATTCTTTTCATTCACCTTGTCTTCATGTCCTGGTAGTCTTTTGATGCATTTTTACTGCTCCCAGGACTTTCAACTGAGTGTTGTTGTTGTGAGTTTTATATACTTTATGTGGAATATCATCCAGTTCTGTATTTGATGAAACAGCTTTTGAAGAGTGACAAGTTTTTGGAGGCGTCATTGTTTTCTCCTGACGAATATGTTTTTGTGTTGAAGTTTGTAGATGAGTCGTAATGGAAATCTCTTCCACTGTAGGGTGTAGATAGATCTCTTTAGTTAGAGGCTTTTTTCTAGTAATGTGCCCTTTGTTTGGGGGATGACTGAGCTTGAGCAGCCTCTCAGCTTATACACAGTGCAGTACGAGGGTAAACTATCCATAGCATTACCAGGAGAAAACACCTTTTAAATGTGTTAAAAATTTTTCGATTTGCTCACTAACCTAGGAAGATAAGGGCTAGTAAAAATGTGAACTAGGCTAGGGGAAAAAAGGACAAAGAAGAAAATGAGAGTAAAATTGAGAGAAATGGAAAGAAGGAAAGAGAAGAAAGTAAAAAAGGAAGAAAAAGAAAGAAAATAGCTTTTAATGATAACATTTATATTTCTGGAAAGCAGGTAGGCAGAGTAGGTTTGAGAGGTTACATAAGGGAAAAGAGAAAAAAGTAGGAAAGGATATATAAATTGAAAGCGAGAGAAGAAATGTGGAAATTGAGTCTATATGATAAGCTAATAGAAACGCAGAAGACCCCCTAACCAATCCTTAGTTGAGGAAATCGTAACAAAACAAGGTAAACACTTCAGGTGGCAAAACAATAATTAACACTTGTAGACAGTTACATATACCTATATGACCTACACACACAAACAAAGAGAAAAAATAGGTTTTAATGATAATATACACAAGGAAAGAAGGCAGGCAGAGGGTGATTTGAGAGAGCATCAGAAAGGAAGGAAAGAAAGAAGGTATGTAAGTAGAAAGTGAGAGAATACAGGAAGGTTGAATCCACTTCCTGAACTAACAGCAATCTAGATTTAGCGGTCTGACACAGCCTTTAGGAAAACATATTGTAACTTGGTAAGACACTACTGCCACCCAAATTGGCTCCTGAGGTTCTTGGGGTTAAGGACCGGCCAGAGGATGAGAAAAATAAAGAAAATTTTGGGGTCAGGTGGAGCCCTTACTCTCCTGATGGGAGGAATGGGACTGCTCAACCACTGTAGCACCTTTATTTATACCCTCCACAGAAAAGTATCAGTTTCATTTCCACTGCCCAGTAACTTGTTTCCCCTGCAGGCCTGGGCCCCCTGCCTTCTCAGTGCTGGAACAACTTGTTTACATAGTTTATTTTGGTTTCTCTGCTTTTTCTGGGCAGGACTTACTTCAGCCCCACACATGTGATCAATCTCCAGCTTCAGTGGCTCTGCTCCCAACAAGACACCATGGGAGCCAAAACAATAACTAGCACTTGTAAATACTTCCATATACACACAGACATACTCCCAGGCTATACAAAATGAAACACTAAAAATATTGCATAAAAACCCAAACCAAGTTCCTTGTGGTGGAACTTGTGATCCTTGTGGTGGTACTCATATTAGAGCCAACTCTTGGATGCTACCTGTTAAAAGGCATGGTATGAATTTTTTTTTAAAAAGTTTTTAGTCCAGAGTTCTCCATCTCTGTTCAAATCGGAGAGGCTAATTAGAGCAAGCAGGAGGCTGACCTGCAACTCTGACCTGTGGTTGTAGACAAGTACTCAAATGGTCCACCCATGGCTGGACTTGTTCACATCTACCAACATAACCTTTTCCTGTGCATGGGAATGTGAGACCAGAAAGTCCTGGCTGGCTACTGCATCTGTTGCTCATGTAGTCCTTGGGCAGGTCCAAAGCATGGGTCTTAGCTCCATAGATTTCCTGACTCTGTTTTTGGAGGTGTGGTGGGTAATGTCTATACGTTACTCTATTCTGAATGCCTCTGAGTACAGTAGATGTGGGTGGATGCACAGATCTGTTTATCTTAGGGGGCTGCAGGTGGCTCTGCTTTCTTCTGGTCCTGGCAGTGATGTCCCTAGACTCAGGTATTCTCCCATTGCTAAATCTCATGCAGCTAAACTCAGTGGCTGCCACTCTGCAAACTGCTTTTTGTTTTGTTTTGTTTTGTTCTGTTCTTTTCTGTTTTATTTTGTTTCATTTTTTTGCAAGTGACTTCTTCCTCCTGGTAGCACAGTGGCTTTTATATCCTAGCATTGTAGAAAATGTGGGGACTTTTTGAGCCTAGGAGAGGGTATTACTAAAGATGGCTTCATGCCCCAGTTTTGTCAAGTCCATCTCTTTTCAGTTTCCATTCATTCCTTTGATGATCTCTATTCAGTTTTATGGGTTTCAGTGTCCATCTGCACATCCCATGACTTGGAAACGCATTTGTTTGCCTAATTTTCCTTCCCGAACTTTTATGTCCAAAACATATGTAATGTCTCCTTTTGGATGTTTATTAGTAAAAACTAAGCTCTGAATACTCCCCTGCCTTCTCCCCAAACCTTCCATTCTGCTGGTTGTGTTCTCTATCTTTATGCTATCTGCATTGTTTCAGTTGTTTGAGTCACAACGTGTCTAACAGTGCATATCTTTCTACATACCCATCTGCCACTGTTCTTCACCTAGGCACTGTTATTTTCTGAATTATTAGCTGGTCTTGCTCTTGCTCTTGTGTCTGCCTGCATTCTTTTTATATAGCATTGGTGTGATTCTGTTATATTTTAGGTCACAGAATGTTAATCTTCTGTTTAAACCTTATATAACTTCCTTTTCTTTGGAGTGAAAGGCTAACACCTTTCTATACTACAGGATTTGTAGTTAAGCTGTACTGTTAAGCTCATATAGTCTTTTACCCTTCTTTATTCTGTTTTGTTAACGATCAGAGTCAGTAGAATATAAATGTCATCAATATTGAGATTTTTCTCTTTATTATAAGCACCAAATATGTAGCATATGGTGCCTGGTACATAATAGACTTCCTTTGTCAGATTTTCACCATTATGACCAAATATTCAAAAAAAAATCTTAAAGGAAGAAAGATTTGTTTTAGTTCACAGATTCAGAGGTTTTAGTCCATGGTCAGCTGGCTCTGAGTGTAGGAACATCATGATAGAAGAAGAGCATGGTAGAGGCCCACTCATGGGATCCAGGATATAGAGAACAGAAGAAGAGGACAGAGACAAAATGTCATCCCCAAGGTTGCATCCCAAAGACCCACTGAGATATAAGAAGTATGTGTCTAATCTGTTAGGTACCTCTCAGGTCATTTGGGTTGACAGTCAAAATTAATGGTCATAGCACTCAGGATTCAATTTTTTTCTTTACCTAATTTATTAATGAATTTTATTTTCAGATCCGTGATTCAAATTGCAATTATGAGGCCTTTATGAACATTATTAAATTGAGTGACAATGTTGGAGAGCTAGAAGCAGTTAGAGATAAGGCAGCAGAAGAATTGCAGTATCTTAGATCTTTAGATACAGCTGGTGATGGTAAGTGATTTATTTCAAGACTGTTTTAAGGACTAATATATATTTAAATAAAATTTTCATTTACCTAAATGCCATTTACACTCTTCTTTTTACCTTAAATAATCTTTCTAAGTGTGTTAACATGTGCTTAGATTAAAAGTATTATTTTGTGGGCTGAGGATATAGCTCCATAGCAAAAGTGCCTGCCTGGCAGGTGTGAGGTAGTGAGTTCAATCCCCAGTACCAAAAAAAAAAAAAAGTATTATTTTCTGAGTGTGAAATTATGACTAGTGCTACTATATCTAATGTATAGATAATCAGCCTGGTTTGGTTTTAATTAAATAATTTTACTGTATAATTTCAGATTTTAAATTGGATAAAAATTGTGTATTGGTTATTTTGTTAAATTAAGTGTATATTTAAAGTATTTCCGTAATACCATTACTTCTTTCTACCTTATCCATTTATTTATTTTTAGATATCAACACTATCAAAAATCAAATAAATAGCTTACTATTTGTGAAGAAAGTTTGTGACTCAAGAATACAGCGGTTACAGTCAGGCAAAGTAAGTATTAAAGTACTTTTGAATTAATAATTAATTACAAATGCCTAGCAGGATTAAATTGTAAAATAAATGACAAGGATTTAATGCTTTAAATAGGACTTTTAGAAGTTTTCTTTTATATGGTATAGTATGAGTATTTTTAAAGCAAGTTAAAGAGATTAGTTGAAACTGCTGGAGTGCTGGAAGGTTGGCAGGTCTGTGTCATGAGGTAGATGTGGTCTTCATTCTGTAGGTAAGGTTTTGTTACAGTTGTCATGAAAAATGTACAGTACAGCAAAGAAAAAAAAAATGGAGAGGTAGAGAAGAAAAACTTCCTTTGAGCTCTGCTGCAGACTGCTGAGAGGTAAAACAAATAGTTTTTTTTTAAATTTTATTTAAAGAGGGGGGGAAACAAAACAGAAAAAAGGGTAGAAACAATATAGAATTTCAAAAAAAAATAAACAGTAAGAAATCTCTATTTGATACATTACATATTGTCTTCTTGGATATAGTTTTCAAGTTACAAAATTAAGCATACAAAGTGGACATTCAAACAGTGAGGCTGCAAACAGTTCTGTTCACTGATCCAACAAAAACTTAGTAACATGGTTATCAATCCTACACACTTAAGTATACATACAGTTATCTCTTTTAAAGCACTTTCTTTTCCTCCTCTTGCTTTTTTTTTAAAAAAAAATTTTTATTTAAAGAAAAAATTTTGAAACAGAACGTAGAAACAATAGAAAATCTCAAACACAAAACAAAACAAACAAAACAAAACAGAAAAAAACCCAAAAACAGTAACCAGTAAAAAATCACTAGTTGATAATTACATACTTTCCTCTTAGATGCAATTGTTCAAGTTACAAAAGTAAAGTCCACAAAGTGGACATCCATACAGTGAGACTACAGTCAGTTTTGCTCATCCATCCAACTAAAACTTTAGCAACATGGTTATTAATTCCACACACTCAAACATACATGTAGTTATATCCTTTAGAATACTCTCTTTTCCTTTTTTCTCTTTACAGTAGCTATAATCCATTCTCGTAAACTACTTAGAAGTTCTACACATGTATAAGTCTCTACAAATATACCTAGCCTTTCTGTATTAGAGGGAGAAACAAATCAAAACAAGTTAGCAATACAAATTCCTAGAGAAACACGAAATGAAAAGAACATACAAAAACACAACACTAGGTGATCTACGGTAGTCACTATGATGTCTCTTGTTATTTTCAATAAAATTGTCTATATCATCAAATATAATATAAACAGCATTGTTTTACACTATTAATAAAATCTAAAGATTGGAGACATTATAGGACTTCAAAGGCAGTTAACAATCAAACCAGAATGGGTATCCTATTGAATCCTGTCATCCTCAGAGTAGTTGCCCCTATTCTCAGACTCGACACTCTCAAGCATACCAGATTCAAATAAAATCAGTCAAGATAAAACAGTGATATAACCAGTCTTCTCTGTCTTATCTCTGCCAGGCTATTTTTCTGTTGTTATTTGTTTACTTTACTCCTTCATTCCACTGTCTGCCCCTTTCTTTGAGGCCTTTCTGCCATTCCTGGAACCCTGGTGATTTTCTTCTCTCTCTCTAGAATGTCCTTCAGTATTCTTTGCAGGGTTGGATTGGTGGTCACAAACTTCTCCAGCTCCTCGTTGTCGTGGAAATATCTTGTCTCTCCATTAATTTTGAGAGACAGTTTTGCAGGGTACATCATTCTGGGTTGGAGGTTATTTTCTTTCAGGGCTTGGAGTATTTCACTCCAAGCTCTTCTTGATTTGATGGTTTGCATTGAGAAGTCTGGTGTGATTTTGATGAGTTTTCCTTTATAGGTAATCTGTTTCTTTTCTCTGACTGCTTTTAATATTCTGTTCTTGTGATGGATTTCTGATTATTATATGTCTGGGTGTAGATCTGTTTTGGTTGTAGCTGGCTGGAGTTCTATATGCCTCATTTATCTGAACTTCACTTCCGTTACCTATGTTTGGGAAGTTTTCCTTAATTATTTCTGTGAATAGACTTTTTATTCATTTGTATTTGTTGCTGCATCTTCATTCACATATTTTATTCTTAGGTTATAAATCCTCTTGTCATCTTCTAGCCTTTGTATGGTTGCTTCCTGGCTCCTTGTTATTTTTAAGAGATCTTCCTTTCATGATCATACTTTGCAAATCTATCTTCAAGTTTTGAAAGTTTGTCTTTAGTTTCTGTTAAAAGGTTTTGCCAGCTTTCAATGGAGTTTTTAATTTCCTGATACTCTTTGCATCTGTTTCATGTATTCTAGGTTTTGTTTATATTCTTCATCCAAGGCTTCTCTTCTTTCTCTGGGTTCCTCTATTCTTTCATTTGTGTCTACTTGAGGATTACCCAGGACTTCTTTTATTAATCTTCTTATATCTTGCTTCACCTGAGTTAGAATTTCAGATTTAAATTCGATGATGAGGTCACGGATATATTTTTTTTATTTCCGATGAGGCTGTCTCTGACATTACAGGTTTGCTGCTCTCAGCCTCCTCTGCATTTACCTCTGTTGGACTCACTTTTCCTGGTTCTGAATTTGGGGGCCTTTTGCTCTTTCTCTGTTTTGTCATGTTTTTGGCCCCCTTCAGACAGGTGGGTGGTGGAGGTCTCTGGGCCTTTTGTTTTGCTTACAGTTTTTCTGCAGCGCACTTGCTTGGGAAGTACCGCCCCCCCAGTGCGCTGCGGATATGTGAGTTGCACGCTGATAGCTGGCTCCTCCCGCTACGCCAGTCAACCAGTTTATGCTTCAACAAGTTTGTGTGTTTCCTGGGGATGCCACTGGCCCAGAAAAGCCTCATCCCTGGCTATTGGGTTTCAACCAGGGGCGTGGCCCTTCCCGAGCAGATCCCACCAATCTGCTTTGGACTAGGAGTCATCAGCGGATGCTGCCTAGGGCCCAATTCAAGCCAGCCCTGCCCAACTCCAAAATGTTACCCAACCAGTCCTCCTGGTTTGGGGAATCCAGTTCCTGTCACTCACCAAAGTTCGTGCAGCTCGACTGGCTGTTTCCACTCCCTGTCTCAGCACCTCCTCCAGCAGAGGGTCTGGAACTCATCAAGCCCCGCTCTTGGCAGGGCTGCGATCTCAGCTCGATCGTGAGTCATACCTGACTTTAAGTCGTGCCAGTACAGCGATTGGGGGGCTTGCCCAGCTCCAGCCCTCTGTCCATGCTTCTTTTTCTTCTTTTTTCTTTTCTTTTCTTTTTTTTTTCTTTTTCCTGAGTTTCTTCCTGGGTCGTGAGAATTCCTCTCCTTTTGTCTGGTTTTCTCCATGTTGCCAGATTCCAGCGTCTGAGTTGTTTTTATTTTTTTTTTCCTCAGAGAGGCTCTCTTATTGTGCCTCCACTCAGTTGGCCATCTTGCAATCACAAAGTTTTTTATGAATATATATATCAATAAACTTATGGACCAGGAAAAATAAAAGCTTTAAGAATGCTAAAGTAATTCAATGTTTTATTTTCCTTGATTTATTAATTCTGTTATTTATTTACTTAGTGTTTATTTGAATTGAATATTGTGTTAGGTGGACAAAATAAACTCTCTTTCTGGAGTTACCTTTTAGTTCACAGTTAGAAAATAAATAATAAACAAGTTTCTGGGTATGGTGGTATATCCCTGTAATCTTAGGACTCAGGGTGGCTGAGGCAGAAGTATCACAAGTTCAAGTCTGGCCTGCGCAACTTAGACCTTGTTTCAAAGTAAAACAAATAAAAAGGGCTAGAGATATAGTTCAATGCAGAGGTTCTCTGTACAATCCCCAGTACCACTACGTCAGTAAATAAATAAATAGCATGCAAAGTCACCTTTTTGTCAGGTTCTGATATCTGCTATGAAAAAAATAATGTTGAATACAGAAAATATTTTAAGATTGTTTTAGATACGTGCTGAGTAGTTAGGTGATATTTGAAAATAAGGAAATCTGTGTAGCATGAGAGACTCTTCTGACTTTGAAGACTCTTTCACACAGATGTGAATCAAATACAGTGGCCCTCAGACAGTAATAAACTCTTGATGAATTCGGTTATGTTACTGTAGTTTGGTGAATGAATGAGGAGTAAAGTTAGAAGAAGAACCCTTGGATTAGATAATACATGATTTTCTGATTGTTATGGAAATCAGTTGGAGATTTGCCATAGCAAGTAACATGACTTAAGAATTACAGTGATTGACTGTAAAAAATAGACTGTGGTAGGGTGGTGAGACTAAGGACGAAAACAGACTAGCAGACTGCTCTTCTAGACCAGGTAAGAGACCTCTGTGAAGGTTGTGAGAAATGATTGAAGACTAGATGTAGTGCTCACAGGATTTTCTAATGAACTAAATTGGGTAAGAAAGATAAAAAAAGGACTCAAGGATGATTCTAAGTTTTTTAGCCTGAACAACTACATGAATAGTAATGCTATTTACTGAAATGTAAAACTGAGGGTAGAGATTCCAAAGAAAGAATCAAATTCTATGTAGTTTAATTTGAGATCCCTGATAAAAATTCAAGTAAACATGGTAATTGGTAATTTTAAGAGTTCAAAGATTTATGAATCTTCAGTATTATCAAATGTTTATTTAATGTTAGAGACTGGATGAGGCCATGTGTAACAGTTGAGTCTAATAAGTCATATACCAATGACAGTCCTCAATTACTAAATCGCTAGTAAAATTTTAGAAAATCCTGGGAGTGTAATGTTTTACGAATTATGTATAGAAAGTGATTGAAGAAGGGAGAGGTCAGGTAAGTAAAGGGGTAACATTGAATAAGATGAAAGACTGAGAATTGACTATGGAATTGCCATCCAATGGTTTACCGCTGATCTAGTGAGAGAAATTTTGTGAGGTAGTGAAGAAACCTGATTGGAATCTATTGGAGACAATTGAAAAGAGGTGAACTAGAAACAGTGATGATAGATTGCCCTGTAGAGGAGGTTTACTGGATACCAGAGAAAAAAGTTGAAAGTTTAAAGCAGAACATTAGTATGTTTAGTTCTTACTGTGATCACCATTTTGGCTCTGGATTTTTAGTTTAAAATTTTATTTGTAATCCATTGGCTTTACAATTATGCAGTTTATTTAATTCCATGAAGAATGGAGTTTTTTTTAAATCTCAAGTTTAGTTTGTTAGCTGTATTATAACTTAAAAAAAGAAGCATTACTAATAAAGAGTTAAAGGTTTAGATTTAAAATAGGCCCACATTTTGTCGTACATATGTGTCATAGTTAACTGTAACCACTTACCATGAAAACTTTTCTTACAAAAGAAAATTGATATGGTTTTATCTGTACCTTTTTTCTTTAGCCAGTTACCTTTTTTAAGTCTTACTGATCTTTTGGCATCATTATTTAAAACTGTTTGCCCAAACACTTTTTGGTAATGAATCCTTTTAAAATTTGGAATTGCTTTTAGAAGGCTGTCAATTCTGTATCTTCACCCCTTTGGATGATTAAGTAATATACTAACCTATGTTCACATTCATCTGTAGGAAATAAATACTGTGAAACTGGCAGCAAACTTTGGGAAACTTTGCACAGTCCCATTGGACAGCATTCTTGTAGACAATGTTGCACTACAATTTTTTATGGGTAGGTAAATTCATTGTATTTAAGTAATGTAGCCATTGAGATTTGAAAAGTCTTTCATTGTGGTAAATACATAGAAAAGTTGATATATTAATTACTTTTAAGTGTATTTAATTGATATTATATACACAGATATGTGCAGATCGCTCCCCCATCTCTAGAACCTAATAAGATTGAAACTCTCTGTCCACTATTAATTTGATTGGCATACCATCCTCAAAAGTCATCCATATTGTAGCATGTCAGAATTCTCTTTTTTAAGAATAAATAATATTCCAGGGTTTAGGTATATATGCATTATGTATGTGCAAGAATGCATGTGCATGTATGCACACAGACACACCCCCAACATTTTGCTTATCCATTCATCTATCAAGGGATTCTTAAATTGTTTCTGTGTTTTAGGTAACATGAATAATATATGTATACTTTTAATTCTTTTGGATAGATACCCAGAAATGGAATTGCTGGCTCCTGTGTTAATTTTATTATTCATTTTTTGACATATCACAACATTTTTTCCATAGCAACCATCTGATTTATATTCCCACCACAGTTTACCTCTTAAGCCTTTCTGCACATGTTGCAGTTTGTTGAGTAGACTCCAGAGTTCAAAATTACATCGTATGTTCTACCAGTGCAGCATTGTATAGGTGGGGAGATAGACTTCTTACTCAAACATCTTCCTTAAAATTTTTAATAACTTAAGTGTTATTAAATTTGAAATGGTTATTATTTGTATGCCAAATTAGATGCCCACCCTTTATTCTATGAATTATTCTTCTTTAGAAGCCATGAAAATCTATACTTATTTCAATTGATGGAAATAAATGTTCATCATAATAATTGAGCATTTACTAAATGGCTTTTAAAATATACTGTGGGAAGCTGGGCATGGTGGCACATGCCTGTAATCCCAGCACCTGGGAGGGTGAGGCAGGGATCGGATTGCTATGAGTTTGAGGTCAGCCTTGAACCTCATAGTGATACCTTGTCTCAAAAAACAAAACAAAGCAAAACACTCTAGGAGATTCTATTATGAGTTTAAATTTGCTGAGAAATCACTTTATTGAAAATGCATAGTGGGTGTAAATAACTTTTCCCCCCACAGTATTAAATTGAACCCATAGGCTCGTAGGTGCTGGGCAAACACTCTACCACTGGGCTACATCCCCAGTCCTTTTAAAATAATATGTTGAAAATGTGCCTTGTGGACTTGCATAACCTGCCCTTGAATTTTTTGCCTCAGTCTCTGAGTAACTGAAATTACAGGCATCTGCCACTATGCCCAACAACATAATTATGCTATTTATACCATTTTTATTCTTGTGTGAGAAAAAAACTTTTCATAGCTATGGGGTTGGGGTCTTTTGAGACAGGTCTGTCTGGATAGTTCAGCCTGGCCTTGAACTTATTCTGAAGCCCAGAATAAGGCCTTTAACTTACAATCCTCCTGCTTAAGCTTCTTGAGTGCTGAGATTAGGCTGTTTTTATACTGTATAAAGATTTAATTATACATATTTTATTAATAGTACATAAAATTGCTTCTGTTTGGTGATATTTTCAGCAAAAGTTCCTGAATCTTCATTTGGGTAGTCAAAAATGAACATAGTTGTTGAATTGCTAATACTTGGCTAATACTGGCTCCTGTGTTAATTTTATTATTCATTTTTTGACATATCTGGAAAAATTCATATTATGACTAGTAATCTTTATTCAGATGAAATGTTGAATGTAGGTGAAGTAGGTTATTTCTAATGAAGCCTATGTAGAAAATCTGTTTACCAGAAATTTTGCCATCAAAAATGAGTTTTAAAAATTTAGAATTATGTGCTTCCTTTTGAATTTTCTACACCAGTGTTTAGCTTAACCAACTTGTGACTATTCTTTCAAGTATTTGCTAAACATTTTTAAAATGTAAAGTTTTCAGTACTTGATACTTAAATCTTTACTTGTCGTGAGCTATGTGGCCCCAAATTGTGCAACATTAATGTCTGTTATGTGATGGGTTTTGTTTGGCAGATTATATGCAGCAAACTGGAGGTCAAGCACATCTTTTCTTCTGGTTGACAGTGGAAGGGTACCGGGTTACAGCTCATCAGCAGTTAGAGGTTTTATTAAGTCGTCAGAGAGATGGAAAACATCAAACCAACCAAACCAAAGGTCTTTTAAGAGCAGCTGCTGTTGGAATTTATGAACAGTATTTATCTGAAAAGGTATGGATATATTTTGATAACTGTTTTCTCCTTTGGTAATATTGATAACCATTTTTTAATTCTTAAAAATATGTGTTACTTATACCAGGCGTGATTGCTTCAGGAACACTGACTCTTTTAATCCCAAGAACAATCTCAATGTGCACTTTTATCTTCATTGTTTAAGTGAAGATTTTGATGTTTAGAAAACTGAATTACAGGACCAGGGGATACAGCTCAACAGTACAGCGCCTGCCAGTTAGGCGCAAGGTCATGCATTTGACCAACCGCCCTCCCCATACTAAAAAAAAAAACAAAAAAAACAAAAAACTGAATTACAGTAATATTACCAAGGTAATGAAAATATTAAATGATAAAGTCAAGATTAAAGATCGTATACACTTTGGATTGAAAAGTGTGCTAGTTTGAAGGTAAAAGTATGAAAAAGATAAATAAAAGAGAACTAGAATGGCTATACTAATATCAGAAAAGTAGAATTTAAGATAAAAATTGTTGCTACAGAAGAGAACATTCTATTTTGAAAAAAGTACCAGTGACTTAAGGATGATAAAGCAGTTAGAAACATTTATGCAGTTAAAGTTTTCAAATACAGGAAACAATTTATAGAAAGAGGCATTTCAACAGTAATACTTAGACTGTTTAATATTTGTTCTCAATAATTGATAAAATACTTTGGTGGAAAGTCATTAAAGCTATAAAAGTTGAAAAACAAAGTAGCTAGACTTAGTACATACAGTGTTTTCCTTATCAGAATTCATATTATTTTCAAGAATATATGGAATGTTCTCTAAGATAAAACACATGCTAGACAATTAAACAAGGCTTATTTAAAGATATGTAAGCCATATAAATTATGTTCTTTAATCAGAATGAAAGTAATGAAAATCTGAGAAATCTTAAAAGTGAAATATTTCTAAATAATAAGATAAACTAGAATTTTGTTTTCCTAATATTTTTTAACCTGGCAAATAATATTGTGTTTATTATGTACAACTGATGCCTTGAAAAAACTGTATTTTTAATTAAAAATAAAAAAAATCATTGTTTAAAAACTTACAGGATGCAGGTAAAATAGTGCTGTAACGGACATTTGTAGCTTTAAAATGTCTACTTAGTAAAATTTAAGGTATAGTTAGATGATAGAAATGGGATTTACTATAGATATGATCATATATTTAAAGAAGCTAGAGGAAAGGATTTTCATTTTTTTTTTTTTTAACCACAAAGAAGTGTTTAATGTTTGAGGAGCTTGGTAAGTGTGGTATGCTTTGAACCATGCATAGCTGTATCCATATGTTAACATCACATGATACCTACTCCATAAATATGTAGCTCTTATGGGATAATTGTTGAAAAATAAGACATAAAAAATGAAAAAAGAAAAACCTGAAATCAAGAACCTAGGTTTTCATCTTGAAAATCTAGAAAAAGAAAAACAAAATAAACTCAAGATAAATGGATGGAAACTAAAGGTAATAATTAGAATGGGAATCAGTGGAATAGAAACAATAATGAAAAATCAATTAAAACTAATAGTTGATTCTTTGGAAATATCAACAGTATTGACAAACCTTTAGCTAGACTGACCATAAAAAGATAAATGAAGGCACAGATCATCAGAATCATGAAAGATGAGAGATTATCCCTGATCCTACAGAAATTAGAAAAGATATAAACAAATATTATGAACAATTGAGTCAAAGTAGAAGAAATGGACAAATTTCTCAGAAGACCCAAATTGCCAGACCGACTCAAGAATACAGAACATCTAAAGTTATTGAATTAATCACTACAAGTTATCCCTCAAAGAAAAGCCCAGGTCTGTTTAGTTTTATTGGTGAATTCTAGCAAACATTTTAAGAAGAAATAATAAACTCTTCAGAAATAGAGGAAGACTAACTATGGTCTTGTTGTATGAGGGAGTATTTTGATACCAAAGCCAAAGAAAGATATCATTTAGAAAACTAGACTAACATCCCTCAGTAATATAGTCAGAAAAGCCACAAGAATCAAGAATACTATGCTCACTGCACAATTACTAATGGCTATGCTGAGTACCCTTTAATTTGTTCTTACTAGCAAACACTATGTTTGATATTATGCATGTGTTTCATTCAAAGATTCATTAATGCATGTGCTAAAATTTTACCTTATGAAATATACTCAAAAAATATAGTTTTAAGAATAATCATGTAACAAACACATCTAAATATGCCCTGCATCTTAAGAAACAAAACATGTATTTATTGCACTCATGAAGCTGCCTATATGCTTTGTTTTTCCTTATAATGTTTTATGTTCTTTCTTCATGATGGAGTCAGTTTCCTGAATTTGGAGCTTATTAATTACTTGCTTTCCCATAGATTTTTACCACTTAATATATACATCCAAACAGTATGTTACCTATCATTTTAATAGTATGGGATTTTCCCTCTCACCATTTTACTGAAATCCATACACATTGATGCATCAGTGAGTAGTTTACTTTCACTGAACTATTTCGCTGCATGGATATTCAGGAGGTTACTTACCTGTGATAAATGTCTCAGTTTTGACAATGGATAAAGAAGCTTAAGAAAAATGCAAAGCCCATAGTAGGGTACCCTAAATAAAGGTTAAAAGTAATATGTTTTAATGTCCAATGGTAATAATTTGGATTATCCACTGTGAAGTCTTGTTGAAGACTTCAGTCCTTAAAGAATGATTCCCAGAGGTATGTCACTCAAATACTTTTATGGTAGTTTCTCTTTTGCTAGTAAATTAATCTGGTTGTAGTATTCATGCTTATCAGTAGGATTATTGAGAAGAGTAAATGAGATAACAAGGAATGACTATTTACCACAACCTGTAGTCATTGCTGTGTTTATCCCTTGACCACTAGGTGTTAGCAACTATGACTGGGTTAACTTCCTTGTTAATCATGAGTGTTAGCAGTCTGTCTTTTACTTTACCTGTGTTACGCTTTGTATTGTGGTAATTAGTTAAGTTTTTAAGATGGTAAACCATGCTTACCGATTGAAGGAAATTAAGAATGTATTCTCTGTTGTTAGGCATCTCCAAGAGTTACTGTTGATGACTATTTAGTAGCAAAATTAGCAGATACTTTGAATCATGAAGATCCAACCCCTGAAATCTTCGATGACATTCAGAGGAAGGTATTAACATATTTTATATTTCTTGGAAAAAATGTGTACTTCTATGTGCATATAATTAATTTTTCAAAAAGTTACTGGAACACTTAAGGAATAATAACCTAAAATATTACTTATGGTAATACTTTTCATTTACAAAAATTAAACCAATTAAGCTAGTTTTTGTTGTTGTTGTTTTCTGTAATTGACTAGGAAAATACTTCGGGTTGCTTTCTTTGAATCTGAGTAGAGTCAGATATTCTAGTCTTGGAATTTGACGAATTATATAAATAACATACCATAAATTCATTTTAATATGAGCCATTACATGTACTTCTTTCTTAGAAAACACTACTTTATAGAACATTATGGATAATCTACTGTCGTGTGGCTTGTGTTGCCATAGGATCTAATTTAGCTACTGAAGGAATTTGGAAAATTGCTAGTTTTGAGGTAGTCTGATGATGGCTGACATCTTGTAGCAGATGCTTTATAAAGCAAGATCTCAGTGTAACTTTTAGTGAAGTCTTGTTTAGTGAAAAACTATGTGTTTATATTAATCATTGATACTCTTGATGTGTTTCAACAAGGTATATGACTTGATGCTACGAGATGAAAGGTTTTATCCTTCCTTCAGACAGAATGCCCTGTATGTACGCATGTTAGCTGAGCTGGACATGCTAAAAGATCCCAGTTTCAGAGGCTCAGATGATGGGGACGGAGGTAAGGTGACGTGCATTTTACATTGTGCATATTTGTATCGTGGTTATCAGAAGAATGACATTTTAAACAATATAAAAAGTTCATGCAGTCCAGATGTAAGTTGTAATATATATAAAAATCTGTAATGAATGCAGTTTAGTTACTGTATCAAAATGTTGAAAATTTAGCACTAAATTATAGTTACTGAAGAATGTTTCCTTGAAGTGTGTCACTCAATACTTTTATAGTAGTTTCTCTTTTACTAGTAAGTTAATCTTAGGATAATAGTCATTCCTAACAGCAGGATTATTGAGAAGAGTAAATGAAATAGCAAGGAATGACTGTGTACCACAGATTGTAGAGTAATATAAAAAGTTGCAGTTTTTTTTCTTTCCTTTTTCAAATCCCCCATCAATGACAGCAAACCTTTTAGAGACTAAATGCCCAGACTGCAACTCAAAACCCACTTACTTATCATGAAGTGCCAAGCACTGCAATTAAACTACAATACTGAGGTTTTAATTTAGAATATACCACTCATCCAGTACTTGGCTGTTGGGGTGACTTGGCTTGTATGTTGCGTGCTATGCCGTAGTTTTGCCACCACTGTCTTGTATAGTATATAAAACTTTTCAGCTGGTAGCCATCACATACTTATTTATTCAGACCTTCAGCTTTTTTCAAATTAGGACACTGAGACCTGTCAGTCAGTTTTAGTGTAAAACTAGACTTTTAAAGAGTTAGAAAATTTACAACGGAGTACTACTCTGTTATAAAGAAGGATCACATTGAGACTTTTATAGGTAAATGGATGTGACTTGAGACCATACTCATAAGTGAAGTAAAACTCATGTAATCATTGTGTTGTTTCCCTAGTGTAATAAGATCCAAAATCATCAAAAAATATTGTGAAAGGGTAAAAAACTGCTCAGAGGGGAAAAATAACTTGGATAGGGAAAAGCAGAAAAGAAGGAAGGGAAAAGAAAAAAGATATAAATTTGTATTATATACTTAAGATAGCTCAGATGATTGCACTACTAACTCCATTAGTTCTTGAAACAAAACAGTTAACACTTATAGGATTAGATCAATTTTGCATGCCTGTATCTGGCAATATGAACAACTTTTGAAGAGAACTGTACAAAATAACAACCTTTGTTAAGTTTCTATTACCTTGTTTTGAAAGTCTATCTTGTTATTGTTTTGGGGTCATATCTACCAAGAAGTGGTCTTGATAGTTTCATTTAAGATCAATCTATTTGTCCCTCACACTAAAGATTGATTTATTTGTAAATTTTTTTTAGTCCAATGAGACTGAAGTAACAGTTCTAATATTTTCTAATGGACTTAATTCTGCAGTGTGTTCCTTTGTACATTGTGTTGGACAAGCTGATATAATCCTATAAGAATAAAAATCAAAATATTTAATAATTGCTCTTCTGTGAGTGAATTTTTTTCTTTTTTTAAAACTTTTTCTTTGAAGAAAAAATTTTGAAACAGAAAGAAGGTAGAAACAATACAAAATCTCAAAAACAAAACACAACAAAAAAAATAGTAACCAGTAAGAAATCACTAGTTGGTAGTTAGATACTTTCCTCTTAGATGCAGTTGTTCAAGTTACAAAAGTAAAGCCCACAAAGTGGACATCCAAACAGTGAGACTGCAGTCAGTTTTGCTCATCCATCCAACTAAAACTTTAGCAACATGGTTATTAATTCCACACACTCAAACATATATGCAGTTATATTCTTTAGAATACTCTTTTCCTTTTTTTTCTTTACAATAACTATAATCCATTCTCGTAAACTACTTAGAAGTTCTACACATGTATAAGTTTCTACACATATATCTAGCCTTTCTGTATTAGAGGGAGAAACAAATCAAAACAAGTCAGCAATACAAATTCCTAGAGAAACATGAAATGAAAAGAACATACAAAAACACAACACTAGGTGATCTACGGTAGTCACTATGATGTCTCTTGTTATCTTCAATAAAATTGTCTATATCATCAAATATAGTATAAACTTAGCATTGCATTACACTATTAATAAAATCTAAAGATTGGAGACATTATAGGACTTCAAAGGCAGTTAACAATCAAACCAGAATGGGTATCCTATTGAATCCTGTCATCTTCAGAGTAGTTGCCCCTATTCTCAGACTCGACACTCTCAAGCATATCAGTGAATTTTTTTCTTTTACCAGCTGTCACTTATATATTTTCATTGAAATGCCTGTTTGACTTGGAAATTTGAGAGTTAAAAGATTAGATATTTGGGAGTAAACCGTAATTTTTCTTTACTGTTTTATGGTGTGTTGGCTTATGTGACTTGTGTTCTTAGTGAACCTTAGATAAAGCGACTGCTTTAAAAACTTTTTACTGACTATTAAGTTGAATTTTTTTTTTTTTACAGAATCTTTTAATGGGTCTCCTACAGGAAGCATAAATTTGGTAAGTATTAGTATGGTTATTGTAAATATTAAAGTGATTTTCAAATCATATAAAAGTCTGAGTCTTGATATATATGGATAAATGATGTATTAGAAGCCTCCAAATTGTTCTTAGTATCATAAAACATTATTATGCTTTTAAGAAAATGTGAAGTTCATGTATAAGGGATATATAAATCAAAACTTAAAATACAATATTTTTATTTTTTAAAATGGAATTAAGCCACATCCACATAGTTGCTGTTACACTTAACAAAAGAATTGGTTTAATTATTTTCAGTTTCAGTGTTTAGCACTGTATGTTTAAAGCACTACAATTTCTTTTTAAGATAAGGTCTTACCATATTGCCCAAGCTAGCCTTGAACTCCTGTACTCAGGCATTTCTCCTGCCTCTGTTTCCCAAATAGCTTGGAAGACATATCAGTGTGCTATGAAAATTTCAAATCAGAATTTAGTTGGAAGGAAGCAATAGAGTAAAAGGGAGAGAGAATTTTTAGTTTTGATCTAATGTTTTGTAAACTACTAAAACCAGCCACAGTGATATGTCAGATAACTTTGTACCTTTTAAAGTGTTTTTCTAAATCATTTGATATCAGTGCCATTTATATGTTAATAATCCAAAATGTTACATCAAGAATGAATTTCTCCTAGAACATAAAACATTAGTAATATACTGTTTACTATAGAAAGTTTCCAAATGTGAGGAAATTTTCCTTTGCTCGAAATTTTCTAGTATAATGTTTGTATAAGTGTTTAAACACTGATACATGTTTTTCTCTAATCCATTTATGAAATAAATGATTTTTCAAGTAAGAAAAATAGATCTCATTTGTCACATAGTAATATAAAATACAGCAGCTTCTGGATTTAAAAGAGTCACATTAGAGATTGATTTTAATTTGTTTTTCCCATAAATGTATTAAATTCAGGCATTTAAGCAGCTAGAGTCTTTCAGATTTTCTGTATGAATTTTGCTACCAGCATTTCAGAAGTAAAAATGTTAAGCTATATTGAGGTAGTTTATTCCACTATACTAAACAAAGGATGTGTTTAGTGTTTTATTCATTGTGCAGTTGAGATTGGCAGGTAAATTATTTCTAGCAATGCTGTTAAAAGTGTGTTTGTTGAACCATCACAAAAAATTTATATTTTCAGCTAGATATAGTAGAATACAGCCATAGTTTTAGCTACTCAGGAAGTAGAGTCAGGGGAAATGCTTGAGTATAGGAGTTTAAGGCCAGCTTGGGCCATCTGGCAGGAACCCATCTCAAAAAGAAGTTTGTATTTTTAGTTTTTGCCTTAACATAATATTAAAAGCATTTTTATCTTACAGGAAGTTTAAGAATCTTAACTGAAAGATTATTTTATAAATTGTCTTGTTTTTCCACTACAACACTAATGAATTTTTTTTAAAGACACAACTTTTTAAAAAATTAGTACTTACATTAAAAAATTTTTATCATTGGGAAGGGTGAAATATAAGAAGTAGTGGTCGATACAGCTAAAATCTCATAAGATATCTGTAGTGGAACCTAGTTTAATTTAATTAGGAACCAGGGAAGTGCTGTGTATCATCTATATAAAATTTTTCAGTTTGCTTCTCTTGATGGAAGTTTTTAGTGGAAACACTTGGTTTTCTTCCTTTTACAGTTGCTTTAGTTCAAATGACTTTATGTACTATAAATGGCTGCATATAAGTATGTAGATGACTCTCGATAATAATTGGTAATACATTAGGATTCAGACTCATTCAGGTCCTGTGGATTTAAAAATATGAAATGTGTCTAATGTGTGCATAGCATCTATTGGTTGGGGTCCCCAGGACAACTTCCAGGCTCAGTTACTTGCTGAGAAGATGCATAGGGCTCAGCATAGTCATACTTATGTCTAGGTGTACTTACATGTGGCACAGTATCTTTAAATTTAGACAAGATTTATTTTATATAATTTAATAATTATTTTTGTTTTGTAGAATTCTGTTTGGAAATTATAATTAAAATTTAAAATTGCCATTTCAAAAATAATTTCCCATATGGAAGTCTTACTAATTTAATTTAATTTAATTTAATTTAATTTAACTTAATTTAATGAGTAATCATAATAGCAGCTAACATTTGCTATGCTTGCTAGTTTTCTAAATATTTACATATCTTTTCATTTAATCTCAATGATCAGGGTACTATTCTTATTTTAGAACTAAGAAATCTGATTATTTAACTGATAAAACTATAAATTAACAAACCTGTTAAAGAATGCAAGGCTGACTATAGTATATTTCAACACATAAAATTAAAATGTTAATACATCTGCTCATTGTCCTATTTTAATTTTTTAGCACATATTGAATATAATTGAAAAATAGCAATTTACAGTATATGGGCAAGCAGTGAAGAAAATATCTGATTATTGATTACCAAAGTGTTTTATAGTTTCTTAATTTTGCCTTTTCTCTCAGTATAAATGGAAGATAACAAATTACACATGCAGAAAATGTGAGCAGTACATATTTGATGTAGAATTCTTTTAACATTTTTTCCTGTAAAATTTTTAAATTTTCTTTTTTAATTTTTTCCAGTCTTTAGATGACCTTTCAAGTGTATCTTCTGATGACTCAGTACAACTTCATGCTTACATTTCAGACACCGGTAACAGACTTTATGCTATAACTGCTATTTTAAAAATACTAGTTATTGCATCCTTATTTATTGTTTTTTTTTTGTCTTATAGTCATATTTTTTTCTACAGAATGTTCTTCATTAAATTTTAAATTTATTTGTATATGTACTTGGATATTTTCTTTTCTCTGAGATTGTCATTATTAACACTTGAAAAACGGTAATAAACTCTGGAACAAATCTTTCCCTTTTTGTACTTGAGTCTAGCTGTTAATTGTTTGCATCTCAGTTCAGTTTTTGCTTTCATACCTGCAGAGTCAGACTAGATGATGAAGCTTCTCTGTTCCTAAGTTTGTAAAAGTTCAAAATCTGCTTGAATGGGCTGAGAAATCTATAGCACATCAGCCAACAAATACAGAATCATTTGTGTACCCAGGAGAAAAATAATCTCTTTCCTTACCATTGCATCTTTAGATAATGCTGATGACTATTAGATAATGATAGTTTCTTACTTCACTATTCCTAAAATGTTTTTTGTATCTCATACTGAAGGTCAAGCATGTGTACTTCAATTCAATATCATTCTTACATTTTAGATACTGAAAAAACATCCCATGGTGTTCAGTCTAAAAAATACTATAACCTGCATTTTATGAAGATCTTTGTTTTATTTTGCTTCTCACTGGAGCTAGAATATCATCTTGCATTTTCTTCCCTGCCAGGTTTATGAAATGAGTTAATTATGCTTGCTGACTCAGTTATTCCTTTATCTTTAGCATATAGTTGGTACATAGATTGCTGTTAAATGTCATGAGATATCACCATTGCCAAGTAAAGCAGAGATTTTTCTGGTGAAATTTTATTTCTAGCTTTTGATCGTTATCCCACTTTTTCTTTGCAACAGTTTCTTAAGATTGTTTTTTAACATTTCTTCTTTATTTGCTTGTCTTCAAATCATGAGAGTTTTTGTTAAAGTGCAAATGGTTAGTATTTATCTTTTTAGCTTTTGGCAACCTTAAACTTACATGTAAGACTAAAAAAAGACTTATGTCTATTTTTGTTGTTAGTATTTCTGTTTTCTGAGGATTATGATTTTCCTGCTGCTTTAACCATTTGTTCATTTATTCAACAACTCTTTACTAGCTTTTTAAAGTGGATGGAAAGTATTATGCTAGGAATTTTTTTTGGTACTGGGAATCTAACTCGCGACTTTGCCATTGCCACGCAAGTACTTGCACCACTGAACTAAATCCCCAGCCCTATGCTAGGAATTTTTAATACATTGTTTATTAGAGTCAGACAAACATTGGTACTGAAAAGGGAGCATAACATTTGTGATTCAGAGCAAAGCTTTTGCAGAGAATTGCTGGGATTCAGACCTTAACCATTTCTACTTAATAGTGGGGCAAAGTTTGTTGTCTGTACTTAAAACTTCCTAATAATAACACCTACCTCATAGAGTGGTTATGGGGCAAATTAATTGTATTAAACATGGTAGGTGTCATATACATGTTTGTTCATAAATATTTATTTTTATAGTTGGATATCAGAGCCTAGGTCCCCAAGTCCTTAATACAACTATTATGAATTTAAAGATTTACCATCCAGTGCAGTGCTGCTCAGAGTGCTTCATGAATTCTAGTGTCTGCTTGCTTCCTTCATTGAGAAATCTTACTTTTTAAAAATTGGATGAATTAAGCAATATGATTAGTGAAGTTATTAACATTGTGATGGTAGTTCTTTTTTTTTATTTTGAAGATAGTAGAAATACAACAGAATAAGACAGAACAAAGCCAATTGAGATAATGCAGTGAATTTGGTATAGAACTTCAGAGCAGGTTACTGGGATAACAGTAATAGGTACCATAGTATATCTCATTATCTTCACAATAGTTGTCTAGTCAGTTAGGTACAGCAAAATCAAACCAAAGACAGAACATTACAAAATCAGTTGAAAGAGAATATTGAATAGAGTAAAGCAATCAATCATAATGAAACAAAACTAAAAATGACGCTTTCAAAGAAAAGATAGAGGAGACCCCCCCACATTTGCTATATTGCATACAATAATCCTCCCAGGAGATGCTCAGACCACTGTCCCCAGTTGCTAAGGTGGTAGGGTGGTGTTGGGATGTTTGATTCCAAGCCGTGCACTGTTAGGCTCACAGGAGACACTACTGGGTCTCCTCTTGGCTCACACTGGAGGAAGGCACTTACCAAGAGGGTGGGCAAATTTCTTCTTTGTGCAGCCTCCTGGGTTCCAGCATGGTGTTGGCTGGATCTCAGGGGTCGCTCTCTGGTTCTCTTCTTGGCTCACGCCAGAGGAAGGTGCTTACCAAGAGGGCAGGCCAATTGCTTCTTTGTGAGCCTCCTAGGTTCTACCATGGCCATGGCCGGATCTCGGGGGATGCTCTCTGGTGTGATGATAGTTCTTAACAGGGATTAATAAGTGGTTTGTAGACTACCTCCCATAAATAGTATTGCTATAATGAAAGCAAAACTTTCTAGTTTTATCCCTATCATCTCAAAATCAACATACGTAGCTTCATTCTCATCTTTTGAAGTCACATTACCTTTCTGTCTTCTGTCCTCTGTCTCTTTAATAGCAGCCTCAATATTCTTCCTATAATTTGTGTATACCCAGGTAATCTCCCCTTCCTAGCAATTTGTGACACATTCTTATTCTCTTTTGGAATGCCATCTTATTTTACTTTCTCTTTTTGTAACCCTTACTGTCTTCCTTGCTCTTGTTAACCTTGTAATGGTGATGGTTAGCTGTCTAATTGGTCTCTGCTTTGTTTTCTTTTTCCAATTCTATCTTGGACACAACTGATAAAGCTATTTCTTTGTTGCCATGCCAAGTCTGTTTAGAAATGTATAATGCTCAGAATTGTCAAGAGCTCTGTGAGGTGGAAGAAGACCTAGAAAAACTCAGCTTTGAGTTTTAGGGGTGAGAGCAGGAAAGATATGAAAGATTATGATTGGAAATATCTGTCACCCACAAGAAATTAAAAGTTCAGTGTTTATCCCACCATCAATATGTCTGATATAGAAGACTCAAGTGATGTGTACCCAGGGTTTGAAAGCAGAGCTAGTTTTCCCTCAGTATCGTGGAGTATTGGTTCCAGGACCTTTGTGGTTGCCAAAATCATGTGCCATTTATATAAGGGAGAGATGCTCATGTTCCTTTCATAAAATGATACAGTATTTGCATGTAACCTGTACATACCTCTAGATTATTTGTTATACCTAATGTAAATGCTACAAAATAACTACTATATTGACTAGACAATGACAAAATAAAAGTATATATTCAGTATGAACACATTTTAAAAAATCAGTGCATGATTAGTTGAATTTCACAACAAGGAACTCCCAGATTTAGAAGGCCAACTAATTAAAATAATTTCTGAACCAAAGAAACCATAGATTTAGTGGCAGTACTGGGCATTGTAAATGGTTCCATAACCCAAGGCACCCAGAATGCCCATCAACAAACGCCACCTGTTGAAAGTGAATTTATAGAAAACAATTTAAAGACACAGGAAGAAATATGAGCCACAAAAAGAGGAAGCAACAGACCCAGCAAGAGATGTGTACCATATATGTGATACATGGTATCCTAAGAACTGGGAGATGGACAGTCTTCTCCAGACATAAAATGAGAATAGGAAAATATTCAGAGACATCCCAAGGCAAGGATAAATGGTATGAAAACGAACCAAAAAAATTCTGACAAACTGCAGTAACAGAAATTAAGATCAATGAATGCATTAAGAAACAGACCAGATACAGCTGAGAGGAAAACAGTACAATTTTTATACCTAGGATAAAATACAGCACAAAAAAATGGAAAGTGAGGGAGAACATGATTCAGGATATAGTGTTTTAAGACTACCTGGCTTGTGTGTTACTTGATAAGTCAATAGGAATTTTTGTTTGTTTGTTTTTAAATGCCCAGAATAAATTACACTCCAGAATTGCTGAATGTTCCCAGAGAAGAAAAGAATTGTCTGAAGAGAAATCTTTCTATCACTTTTGCTATTTAGTTGAACACATTTTCATTAAAATACAACCAAACAGTGAGGGCTAGCACAAGAAGTTACTTTGTTTCTGTTGTTTCTTCTCTATAAAATTTAAGAGACCCCAGTGCTTGCTATACTCTGAGGTGGTGCCATGGTAATATCATTAATAATAGATAAAGTTTTGGGGGAAGAAAACCCAAAATGAACATCATTTTGTGGTGGTAGTGTCATCATAAAGTTTTAGCTTATTTTATACTGTAGACCTCTTCTACTTAGATATATGGTACAGAGGATAGGAAGGAAGAATCTGTGTTATCCCTTGGTGACATCCTTTCATCTTGGTCTTTCATTTTAAGTTCTTCATTTGTGATTTTTTGTTTTGTTCTTCAACTTCCTGCCTTTGTATCTTTTATTTCTCTTCATTTTGTTTTAAATGACAAGTATTTGCTGACTGTAATCTGTATGCTGTGGCAGGTGTTTGTAATGATCACGGCAAGACGTATGCATTATATGCCATCACTGTACACCGGCGCAATCTGAACACAGAGGAGATGTGGAAAACCTATCGTCGTTACAGTGACTTCCATGACTTCCATATGAGAATTACTGAACAGGTAACGAAGCTTTTAAAGCTGTGTACTTTGTATTGTTTCTTAATTAAATCTTGATTGTAAATTTTTTTGTGGATCTTCAGATGTTGACCAAAATTAATTGAAAGAAAATAAGGTAAGAATTTTTTATGTAATCAGCATACATGTTAGAATGATTTTATTTGAGCAATTAATTAATAAATCTATTTTGAGACCCTTAACCAGTTTTACCTATTTTGTGGACTAATGGGGTAGTATCGGTATTATACCTTGGAAAATTAAAATGAGCATGCATTTCTGATTTTAAAATTGTGTGTGTGTGTGTATGTGTGTGGCTTTGTAGAGGCATTTGGTTTGGAGTAGGGAGAGGAATTGTTGGAGGACATTTCATGATTTTTTTTGTTACAAACATAATTCAGAACTAGTTATTTTTAATGTTAACCTTATCCAACAGTATCACAGTTAAATTCTAGATCTTTTATGTTACTCTGAATCACAGTCTAAAGCAAATTTGACATGGACCAGATAATGTTTTTAATTTTTACTTAAGAAATCTCTTGTTTTTTAGGAGTAACAATAAGAACTCTTAAAATGAATACAAAGAAACTATTTTCCTTTTCTATTATTGATTACATATTTTATCTTCTAAGCTTAGAAAAAGTAAAACATTACCAGTACATTTAAATAGATGATTTATAGAATTTATTTTAACTCTTGAAAATCTGATTCAGTAAAGGTTTTTAGATATACAGACAGGATTAAGCCAATATAATTAATAAAATTGGCCTAATCGTGTGAATTAAAGCCTTGTCTTGATATTGTGCTACTCAAGAAATCAGAAAATAACGTGTTTAGTTAAGATGGTGGAAAAAGTGGGTTGATACCATGGTAATATTAAAATACTTGTGGCTCTTTTGAAAAAAACTATTAATAGCGTCAGTGTGGTTTTAGAAGGTTACTGTTAACTTCTGAATGTCATGATAATAGAACTATTTTGAGTTATATTCCTGATAAAGTGAGTAACGTTTGATATGTATATACTTTTGTTGAATGAGTCTTTATTTTCTGTCTTAGTTATTTGTTTATTTAGAGACAGGGTCTTGCTGTGTGGTTCAGGCTGGCCTTGAACTCACTGTGGAGCCCAGGCTGGCCATGAACTTGTGATAATCCTCCTACCTCAGCCTTCCAAATTCTGGGATTACAGGTGTGCCCCACCATACATGGTTCAGATTAATTTGTGTACAGAAGTAAAATAATGTTCTCACTCATGCTGAAGGAATAATTGCTTTAGTCTTTCAAATACTACCTGTTTGATAATTGTTTTAGAAGCATATACTTATATATCTTCCTTCCTATCCCTACACTTTTACTAAATAGAATTATTCAAAATAATTTAGCTTTATTTAGTGAAAATTAATAAGAGTTTGTTGAATGTGAAATTTTCATTGTGCAAATATTCTTTCTACAAAGAAGAATATCATTGCCTAATTGAAAATATTCTACACAAGATGTAAATATTCACATATTGACAAATGTATGTAAAAAATATACTATTAAAAAAAACTTGATAAGACAGTTCATACAGAAATTCTCTTTTTCAGCATAGCACTAAAAATTAAATAAGGACCAGTCATATAGCTCAGTGGCACAGCGCCTGCCTGGCAAGCGAAGGTCCGGAGTTCAATTCTCAGTACCCCCCAAATTAAATAAAATTGATATAGTACAATTTTTCAGATGGCTCAGTGTAGGTAAATGGGGTATTTTTTTTCACTTTGTTTCTTTTTAAAGTCATAGTTATGATTAGTTAATGATTGTTCACAGAACTTAAGAATTTAAAACCAAGACTGTAGGTTAAAATTAGCTTTCACCATAACGTTAAACATCTGTAAATAAGATAAGCTGTTAAAGTTTTTATCTATATTTTTTAAAATTTAAATTGTCAACAAAATGATGCAAGAAAAATTTAGTGACTAGTAATTAACCAGTTGGTAAGAGTATAACTGTGGACCTGAATAATCGTTAATTTCATAGGTAGAAAGATTTTTAAAATAGGTTTCATTTTGATTATTTAGCTTTGTGAGACATGCTGTTTCTCTCAATCTATCACTTCTTTAAAGATGTTTACAATTCTAATTTGATATTTTATGGAGATTCACATCATTAAAAGAAAGTGTTAGCAAATGCGTGTGTAATAACTGTGATATATACATAGTTTGTGTTCTTTGTAAGTTTTAGCTTTAAAGGCTGCCTTAATTCATGTAAATTTTGGGGGTAAACTTTTAATTTCACACAGTTTTAAGAAGTTTTTATGATATTTTGATGAGTTTATGTAGAGTATAAAAGTCTCAATTTTAAATCTGAGTGGTAGACCACATACCTACCACATACAATATTTGAGAAAACTATGTTTCTGTTCCAGACAGATAACCTTAAAAGGAATTTGTTTTGATAATCTAGACCTTCTGTATCATTATGATGTTTAAATTTTTTCCTTAAGATTTTAAAGTTTCTGGAACAGTTGTTTTAATGCATATTGTCATATTTCCATAGTATATTAGTTTACTAGGTGTGACATAACAAAATACCACAGATAAGGTGACATATACAACATAAATTTATTTTCTTATATTTCTGTAAGCCACAAGTTCCAGATCAAGCTAGTGACAGTGTTGATTTTTTCCTAGGCCCCTTTCTTTTCTTTATAGATGACCGACTGTCTCATTGCTATGTCCTCACTTGGCCTTTTCCTGGTGTGTGTACATCCCCTGTGTGTCTGTGTGTCCAGATTTCCCCTTATAAGGACACCAGTAAGATTAGAGTCTGACTCTCACCAAAAGCTGTGGTTTAATTTAATTATCTTTTTAAAGGCTACACCTCCAAACATAGTCACTGTGTGTGACTGTGAATTTGGGGGAAATGTAGCTCAGACACATAGTACCTGAAAAGACCCAGAAGCAGCTATGCAGTATATAAAATTAACAGCTTAAGATAAGTAATATTTCAGAAATTCATATTTTATGAAAGCTTCAAAAGTAAATGTAGTTATATAAAATGAGATGGTTTTGAAAATCATCTGATTTGTGAATGTCACTACTATATGAGATTTTCTATATAAATTGTCTCCAGTCTTTTTTCTTGCTATGACTGGAATAAAAGAATTGCTTTTACTTTTCATATATAACATGTAATGAACTTAGATCTAAACAACTTCAGATTTTTCTGCACATTTTGAAATTTATCAGAATCTTCAGTTTGGCTTAGTAATTATACTAATCTTCTTTTTAGTCTCCACACCAGCATTGTTGCTGTTTTACACAGTGATTTTTTTTTTAAAGTTTGTTTTACTTTAGAGTTTGAGTCACATGGGGAAAGCAATAAGACTGCTTGAAATTTCAGATGCTTACCTGTTATCCAGGCGCGATTAGAGCTGAATGATTTTGCCCTCATGCTATTTTAGCAGAAAATATGGTTAGCAACTGGTATTTCAGCAAGGCATAACAGATTACTGTCGTGGACATTTGAAGATGAACCCAAGTATGAAATTTATAAATGCTAGACCTACACAACATGGACATTTACTTTGTGTTTGTAACTTTACAAAAATAAAATACATGCTAATGGCTCTTAATTTTTTTCTTAGTGTAATCTGTGTGATTATTTTTCATGTGATGGTGGCAAAGAGCTTATCAGTATTATACTTGTATGAACTGTATACAGAATAGAAATATAGCTACTGTCTTTATTGTCAGATTTGTCTTTTCTACTTTTAATAGTTACAGACTATGATTCATTAATTTGTAATCACTTAAATATATTCTCATTAATATTAAGCATACTGTCATGACTTGGATAATTAAAAATTTTGTTAGTATTTTATTCACTAAAAGGTTAAGATATTTCTTAAAGCATTTTGCCTGTAGCAGTGGTTTTAAGCCCAGTTACTTGGAAGCTAAGACAGGAAAATCTCAAGTTCAAAAGGCTCCCCTGAAAAACCTACTAAGGCCCTGTTTCAAAGTAAAACAGTGTAAAGGATTAGAGCGTGGAGCGCTCTGGGTTTAATCAGTAGTCCTGGGTGCTGCTGGTGGTGATGAAAATTTTGAATCATCTCAAAGCGTTAAAATGAGATCCTCATTTGGTGAATATCCATTTCATTAGTTTTTCATTCTTTATTGAA
Organism: Hydrochoerus hydrochaeris; assembly: GCA_004027455.1. NCBI lineage: Eukaryota > Metazoa > Chordata > Mammalia > Rodentia > Hydrochaeridae > Hydrochoerus > Hydrochoerus hydrochaeris. Next base: position 125,789 of record PVLA01001865.1, read on the forward strand.
CCTTCTTTGTAATAAATACCATTAGAACAGTGTTTTGGACCTATTTGGACAGTATTTTTTTTCTCTGCTTTTTGCTTAAAATAAGAAATTGTTCACAAATCATTTGTTGAAGATACTTTCGATATGTAGGGAAATTGTCACAAGAAAAATATTTTCTCTTTTTATAAAAACTAAGACTACTGAATATATTTTGTCTTTTAGTTTGAAAATCTGTCAAGCATATTGAAGCTTCCTGGTAAAAAGACTTTTAACAACATGGATAGAGATTTTTTAGAAAAGAGGAAAAAGGATCTAAATGCCTATTTACAGGTAATTTCATGCCTACTACTATATTTACTATAGATTTTCATGTTACATGTCACACACAGTAGATTCTTTATTAAAGAATGAGGCTGGAGGCTCCGCTGAGTGGTAGATCACATACCTATATGCATTTGGCCCTAAATTTAATTCTCAGCCTCACCCCTTTTTAAACTGTCATGGTGCAATGACAACCACTCCTGAGCACCATGTTAAATGTTTCATGCAATCTCTTTGTCATTTGTAAACACTATTTCTGCATTTATTAATTTAGAAGTTTCCTAATCATACAGATTGTGCTTTTTCATACTTACATGACACAGCCATTCCAGGTAGTGTAATATACAGGTATTTTATGATAGTTAAATATTCTCAATTCAGTGCATAGTAGCTCTTAATAGTGTTTCAAAAGCTAGTTGATTTTTATTCTCAGGTAAATATGTGTAATTGTCTCCCATGGCCCAGAATGATTATAAGGCTTCTAAAATGAATTCAAAGAAAGGATTATTTCTTATGGTTAGTGTACTGGATATATAGTTTTCTCTTGTATAAGAACAGAAAATGTACAAGTTTCTTGTTACATAAATTGTTAGTACTCCAAAAATAACTAGTTTATTTTAACCAGTTAATAGTTTATGAAGTTTGCATGTATATTAGAGAAGGTATCAGCCCAGGTGTTTCGTGTTCCATTGTTTAGTTCTCTATTCTCTAGAACAGAAATCATCAAACTGCAGACTCAGATATAACCAGTGTACCACCTGCTTTTTATTAAGAGATTTATTGGAGCATATTCACGCCTTTCATTACTATCTATTGTCTGTGGTTGATACCACAAACAGCAGAGTTGAGTAGCTATAGTGGAGGCACTATGGACCGCAAATCCAAAAATAGTAACTATGTGGCTATTTATGGGAAAATTTTCCTGACTCCTGTTTTAGAATTTAGTGAAACTTAGCTAGTAGTATACTAAGTATTTTGATTGGAAGATTGTTTTCTCCTTTTGTCTTAAAAATTTATAGCTGTGACTGAGTTTGTTTGTAGTCATTATTGTAATTTCATATGCTTATATACTGATTAGGCAGTAAAAATAATCTCAGATGTTACCTTTATCCTCTCTTGATTTAAAGCTTATCATCTGATAGCTTTTATTATGACTCTTTATAACCCTTGTTGAATGTTTTAATTTCTTAAAAAAGAACCGACTTCAGTTCTATTAAACTCTGTATGAATTGTAAAATTTAGAAAATGACTACCTTTTTCTGAATCTGGTCCCACAATGTAGCTTTTAATTGTGACTGTACCATGTACTAGCTTATAAGCTCAGTATGTTACAAGTTGTCCCATTGAAAAAACTAAGCTGTAATAAATTTATTAACATCATGAAAGCATTATTTTGTTTAGAACTTCTTTATAACATTGGAAGTTTTTATTTGGGTTATTTTTTGTATTTTCTGCTTCACAAAATTCTGTTTCTATTAATGTTAATTTTAGCACTATTTGAGTCATGCTGGTATCAGATGTGTGGTCAGAATATAAAATTCAGGAAATATTTTTGGACAACTTTCACATTAGATATGCTGAGTGTCAAAGTAACAGGAAGAATCTATATCTTTAAGTTATTGGTGACTATTTTAACAGGGTAATTGTTTTTTAAAATCTAGAATTAAATTCTTTACATTCTTTTTAAGAGACAAAATTACAAGCAATGATTTTCTTATCTTATTATTGTAAGATAACTTTGCATTTCTTCATTACTGTTACTGTTACAGTTACTGTTAGCTCCTGAAATGATGAAAGCATGCCCAGCTTTGGCTCACTGTGTATATGACTTCCTTGAGAATAAAGCCTACAGCAAAGGGAAAGGGGACTTTGCTCGCAAGGTAAGCAAAGCATGGCATTGGGTTTCTTCTTGGGTCTGGTTTTAAATCAATCAATCAATAAATAAATGAGGTTAAATTTATGTGTTTTAAAACTAGAAAAAGTTTTAAAATGCTCCTTGACATACTTATCTTGTATGTTTTACGTGGATTATTGAAAACAATATATACTATGTATAAACTATCTTCACATGTATAAATATAATCTAGCAGAAGCTTGTAAAAATGAACAAGTTTTGAAATGGTACACTGAGAGGTGTCGGCCTTACATGGATGACAAGCTTTTCATTATCTTAAGGAATTTTTTTGTTTTGTTTCACTGGAAGAAAATATCTTTTACATGGAATAATAATAAGAAAAATATTACATAGAGTGTGTTCTGAAAGTATATAGATCTCTCAAGTAAAGCCTTTAGTATTTAAAGTCTTTTAAACAATTTGAACAGGATTTAAGACCTGTACTTGAAATAAGATGCTAAGTTAGGACAGTGTAAAGTAAATGATAAAATGCTCAAATTGGGCAAGGTGGCTTAATAGATGAAAACATAAACCAAGACCAGACAGCTTTTGGCTCAGCTCCCTGCTTTGATATTTTCTTGCTGTGACCTTGGACCTGTTATTTAATCTCTTGGTACTTTAGTTTCCTCAAAAACTGACAATGTTAATTCTCATTTTAGAGCATCATTGTGTGAATATCTAGGATATTGGATTTTAACATCCTCCTGAATGCTGCATTTCTAATTGAATTCTTTGTTTTAATAGTAAATTTTAGAGTGTTGACCTTACAATTATGGCAAGAATGTATGTGGTTCTTGTTTTTATATTCCATCATTGAAGCGATTGCATTTAAATTTCAATTAAATTGCTTTATTGCCATTAGAAATACATCCCAGTGTTCTGTATTTTTGATGTTTAATTTATCTTATTTTCTGTCTTATAATTGTATCAGTTTTAAGATAAACCAATGAACTGATAGCTTTTTGATTAAAAGAAACATCATATTAAATGTACGTAGAATTTTTTTTTTTTTAATGACCAACAGTAGAAGCTACGTATGTGGTGTTACATAGCCCTTTTTAAAAAAAGCAGCGGGGATTTAGCTCAGCAGAGTAAGCTCCTATTTGTCAAGTGTTAGGTTGTGAGTTTGATTCCTGGTACTAAAAAAAAAAATTACTGATGGAGTTTATCTTTCTGGATTATATCTGATAATCCACAGTAACATTTATCATAAATTATATTTGTAATCATTAAAGTCATCTTGACCTTGTAAGTTAGAATAAATTTTCTGCATATCAATAATTTGAAGTTTTTCTTTTTTGACTATTACACTGCAATATTTTTTCCTTAATTTCAGTAGAAATGAGGTGGCTATTAGAAAAATATAACATGCAGTCATTTAATGAGTGGCTCTCCATAGTTTGAGAAATGATACCTTATAATCCATTAATTTGATCCTAACTTTGCAAAGTCAGTAGAACAATTGCTAGGAAAAGAAGATGACAAGCAACCTTTCTTTGTGCACATAATCTCTCCATTCAAATTTATATCTTGATGTGAAGGCAAAAGCCATAATTAGAGATCTACATTTAAATTAAACTTTCATTATGTTGTTACCAATGCAAAGACCTCAATTGAGTGAGTAATTGAATAAATAGCATCTATGTAAATCAGACTAAATGTACGCTTAAACTAGCAATCCACAATTTACTCCTGTGCCTGGTAATTTGAAAGCTTTTTTTTTTTCCTCTTTCTACATATCTGGTTTAAGACAAATCTTGTTTTTGTAAAGGTAATCACATGGTGATAAACTGTTTTTGTCTCCTCCAAGGTTAGTAGACATCAGAGTTACCTGTGGTTGTTTTTCCTTCTCCATGCTTATCTTAGTTCCTTCCAAATACAGACACTTAGACTTCACACATAGAAATGGAAAATACAACAGTGGGGCTGTTGATTCTGTAGGTTTGGAATGGAGTGGTGCCAGCTTCTTTTAATTATTATCTAATTAATTGATATAAAATTTACTTTTACCTTGAAGGACTATCAATGATAGTTAATCTGAATGTATAGATTGTGTATAGAAACTGCATTCATACAGCTTGTAAGATTAGCACTCTAGTCTCTGCTGTGAAGTACAAGTTTGAAATTCTAAAATGTGTTTGGATATTCAGTTTTTAATGTAAATTGAGAATTAAAATGAAATGCGTGCCTTTTATACTTCTGAAATCCTCTCTTCTATGAATGTTACAGCTCATTAAAAGGTGGACATTTCTCTAGCTGTCCATTTTAAATGTAATATTATCATACTTACCTTTCTTTAGCTTATAACATTGTTACAGTTAAAATAAAAAGAGATAATGGAAGTAATATCCCAGTTAATTTAGTTCTAATGAACAAAAACTATAGTATTTAGAATTAGCAATATACGTAACTGACATGTTCATGCATCCACATTTGTACACATGACAATGAGTTTTATATTTTTCACCATCCAATCTCTTTTCATCAGTCATTTTATTTGTAAAATAAATGTTTATGTTGGTGTCTGTCCTTTGGTTTTATACTGGTTGTATGCAGAATGTCCTTCATATGATTCAGTGTTCTATGAGTGTATTTGCAGTACTGTTGACTAAACTTTAAGGAGTAACCAAAACTTCTAAACCTTTTATAGTTTTCTTGAAATTCAGATTTTATTGCTATTAGTTGTTTCAGTTTTTCTAATTTTTTTATTTAAAAAGAAAAAAAAATAAAACAAGCAATAATACAAAATTCAAAAAAATGAGATAAACTAAAATAAACACTAAAAAAATCACTAGTTGACAAATTACATACTGTCTTCTTAGAAATAGTTGTTCAAGTTAAAGAATTAAAGCACAGAAAGTGAACATTCAAACCGCAAGACTGCAAACCGTTCTGCTCAGCAATCTAACATAAACTTAATAATACTTGGTTATCAATCCTACACCCTTAAACATACATGCAGTTATATCCATTAAAGCACTTTCTTTTCCTCTCTTTTTTACAATAACAGTTACACATTTTGGGTTTTATTACTCATTTCTTATAACTTTTTTTTTAGTTAATAAATTACATATTGTCCTCTTAGAAATAGTTGTTCAAGTTACAATATTAAAGCACACAAAGTAGACATTCAAACAGTGAGACTGTAAACCGTTCTATTCAACGAGCCAACAAAAACTTAGTAATGTGGTTATCAATCCTACACACTTAAACGTACATGCAGTTATATCCTTTAGAGCACTTTCTTTTCCTCTGTTTTTTACAATAGCAATTACACATTTTGGGTTTTATTACTCCTACATTTCTTATTACTTTTTACACTAGAGACACATGATATTTGTAAATATGATTCTTATTTATTTCACTTATGAGAATTGGCTCAAGTTGCCTCCATTTGCCTGCAAAGGCCTCAAGATCATCCTTTTTTATAGCTAATAGTCCATTGTATAAAAATACCACATCTGTTTCATTCACTCTGCAGTAGATGGGCATTTTGGTTGTTTCCAAGATTTAGCAATTACAAATTGTGCTGCTATGAACATGGGGGAACATATATCACTGTGATATGACCTTTTCAGGTTTTCTGGGAAAATACCCAGGAAGGGAATAGCTAGGTTGAATGGAACTTCCAATCCTAGTCTTCTGAGAAACCTCTATACTGATTTCCATCGTGGCTGCACCAGTCTGCACTCCCACCAACAGTGGAGCAGTGTTCCTTTTTCCCCACAACCTCACCAACATTTGTTATCAGTTGTTTTCTTGATGGCAGCTATTCTTTCCAGAGTGAGATGAAATCTCAATGCTGTTTTAATTTGCATTTCTCGAATGACCAGTGATGGTGAACATTTCTTCACGTATTTATTTGCCATTTGTATATCTTCATCTGAGAACTGTGGGTTCATTTCAGATGCCCATTTTTGGAGAGGGTCTTTGAATTTGGGGGGGTTTGATATTTTTCAAGTTTTTCTAATTTTTTTGATGGAAGCCATGAAAACATTATTAGAGTGAAGGAGCATTGTCTCCTTGCTGTCACCTGCTTGACATGTGTATATTATACTAAAGTTTTATTTCTTGACCTTCTGCAATTTTACTCCTTTTTGTTCTCTCTGATTATATTTTCTTTTATACATAATTTTTATATTCTATCTGATATGATTTACATCCCTCACTTTAATTTTTCTTTATCCTTTGTAATGAGCCTCAAATTCCCTTGATAGATTATTGAGCATGTAATGTATTCCAAACTTTTTTAAAGAAGAAATCTTAAATGATAATTATTTTGGCTTGCTGTGTATTTTACCTGCTTGTTTTGTTTTCATTGTCTATAACAAATACCTGATTTTTAGTTTAAATTGTGGTAGAAGGATGTAACAGCTAATTCTACTCGCATCAATTTATGTTAACTTTATTACTCAGTATTTCTTTAATAAGAAGGCAGTGAAAGCTTATATTCATTTTCTAGCAATAATATCACCAGTACAATTTCTAAATCATATATGAATGTGAAAAGTCCATTCTTATGACACACTAAACACAACATTTAAAAATCTTTTAAATGCAGGAACATAATACATACTGGAAAATGAATGTGTCTTTTTGTGTGTTGCATTCCATATTTTCTGAGACTTCTGAGTTGAACAGAAGATCTGATATAATGAAGTCATGGTAAAAAATCTTTCTCCCTTTAGATGGACACTTTTGTAAATCCACTTCGAAATTCTATGAGGAATGTTTCAAATGCAGTTAAATCACTTCCTGATAGTTTGGCAGAAGGAATGACTAAAATGTCAGACAACATGGGCAAAATGTCAGAAAGATTAGGTCAAGATATAAAGCAATCATTTTTCAAGGTAAGAAGACATTTTTAGTAATATCTAAAGCAAACTGTTTTAAGTCAACTAAGGTGCATTGAGCTCCTGCCTAGATTTACCTTATTTCCTTTCCACAGTCCGTCAGCACAGTTTTATAAGGAATGAAAAACTAAAGAGAATAAATTCTTATCACAAAAACATATCTAAAAAATTCAAACACTCATCATTCTCTACTATAGCAGAGTTGAAAAATCTATTTAAAACAAGTACTTAAAATTCATAATTTTGGGGGCTGGGGTTTAGCTCAATGGTGCAAGTGCTTGCCTGGCAAGTGTGAGGTCCTGAGTTTGATCCCTAGTACAAGGAATTTTTGTACTGTCTCATAATAAAATGCCTTTTATTGTTTAATACTCTAAATTCTTTAGCAAGTAAGTAAATATTACTTGCAAGTATCTTATACTAGCATTAGACATGAAGTCTAATCTTTTCTATGATTCAGGTGACAGAGATAGTTTCAGATCAAAGGAAGGGAAATTCTTTCTTTATCCCAATCTTTGGCTTTGTACATTATCTTGTGTATGTCTGAGTAACATAGAAGCCTTTCTCAGAAAGGTTTTTCCTTACATTAGTAGCAGACAAAGATACTGTGCCAAGTAGTTTGTTGGATGCCTAATTTAATTTTTTAAAATATTTGATGTGATTTTTAAAGTTTTCAATCAAATCTATTTTAAAATCTCCATAAAGTTTTTAGAATTTTTTGTTTAGAATTTTTGATTGAAGGCAAATGTATGTAAACACAGATTTTTCTAAAAGACAATTTTTTAAATAGTATACGTAAATCATACTCTTCCATTAATGCTGATCTTTCTCTGATGCATCTTTGTTCTTATTGTGAGAAAACACACAAATAACTAAAATGAGTGGCAGTACCCCTTCTGTTGCTCATACGACTTTGTGCAGAAGTCATTGAATTTTTCCAAGCTTTCTTGTCCTTATCAGTAACTTTCAGGGGATTAAAATAGTGATCTTGGTAGTTCTTTCTATGTTGACATAGGATTTTTAACCAATATTGATCTTTCTGTCCTTTTTTCCCTTGAACTTACTGAATACTTGGTTAATTCCTTAAACCTATTAACACTATCAAGAACTCTTTCTGGTAGAACAATACTGAAGTTCTATTTCTTGGGTAGGCTGCTATTTGATTTTCAAACCACTTCACCTTTATTGGTTTTAAATTAATCTACAAAGTGTAAGGAGTTTGACTAATCTCCCCACTGAAAAGTATTTCAGATCAATGGGCAACGAAATAAACACCCTTTTAAAAATATTTGGTTTGAAGTTGTAGATTGTTAAACTTTGCTTATATATTGCACCAAAATTTAAATCAAATGTTGATACTTGGTTTGTTAATATGTTGTGTTCTTTGTCTGCTTTAGTGTGTTTACTTTTTTTACTCGGTAGGTGCCTCTAATTACAAAGACTGATTCAGATCCTGAACATTGTCGAGTTTCAGCTCAACTTGATGATAATGTAAGTTATTTTCTAGATAATAAATTTAATAGTTGTAATTCAAATCATATTTTCAAGTCTTTTTAATTTTTATAAATATGTATATGTGTGACTCACATGTATTGTTTGATAAGTCCTTAAAAACTGAACGTGTCCATGTAATCTAATCAAACCCCAGAAAACTACCAGTGCTCCTGAGAGTGCCCTATGCTCTAGTCTTGTCATGGCTATCCTTCACCAGAAGTATTACTGTCCTAACTTCAACTGCGCAGTGACACTTTATATAAGTACAGCTATGTGTATTTCTCTAATTAAATCTGGCTTTCTTTGCTCAACATTGTGATCTACTTCCATGTTATTCTATGTGATTATAGTTCTTCATTCTTGTGACTGTTGTATTCATTTGTATAAGTTTGGCACAACTTATTATATTATGTACAGAATTTGTGAACATTCTAGTACCTGCCTTGTGATTAAAATATTGTGTTCATTTCTCTTGAGTCTGTACCTAGAATGAAATTCCTGGATCAGGGAATATGTACAAATTCAATTTTATCCATTCCTCAGTTGATGGTTGTTTCCAAGATTTGGCTATTGTAAATTGTGCTGCTATAAACATGGGTGCACATACTTTGCTGTGGTATGATGTTTTTAATTCTTTTAGGAAGATACCCAGAAGGGGAATAGCTGGTTTGAATGGGACCTCCAGTTGTAGTTTTTTGAGGAATCTCCACACTGATTTCCACTGGTTGCACCAGTCCAAATTCAATTTTAGTAGATACTAGTTTCTGCTAGTTTTCCAAATATGTTTGAAAATAATAGTTTTCCAAACTATTTGTTCCACTTAGAGCGGCATGAGCAGTACATAAAAGACTATATTCTGTCTCATTATTCACGGTTTTTAAGTTTTAGCTATTCTGGTTGTTTAGTCCATGTGGATTCACATTTCCCTTAAAACTACCGAAATCTGTTGAAAGGATGAGGCTTTTTTAAAAAAAATGTTCATTGGCTAATTGGAGTCTTATCTTGTGTGTTTATGTAAGTCTGTTGCCCACTTTTATTGGCTTTGCTTGCCTTTTTAATTAGTAGGAGCACTTTTTACAATGTGAGCAAATTTTTTGTCAGATATAAATGGATTGTTTTCTACTTGGTGTTGCTTTTCTATATGTAATTTATGCCTACTACAAGAATGTTGTCCTGCAATTTTCTTTGAAAATCTTTTTGTATTACTGTGCTAGCATTTAGATTTGCAGTTTACCTGCTGTTGATTTTTGTGTTTGAGATGAGGTAAGATTCTGGTTGATCCAAGTACTATTTACTGGAAAGGCCATCTTTTCCCTGCTGTACTGTTTTCTTTCTTATTCCAAATTAACTTATCATACGTTTTGGAATCTGATTCTTGACTTTGTATTCTTTTTTTCTTGGGTAAACTTAAAGTTATAATTATCTTCTTTCAGTTTCTGATTGAATGTATTTATCACAAACTGTTAAAAAAATTTTTTTACTTGTTTTTCCAAGAATTTTTTGCCAGGTGTGGTGATGCATGACTATAATCCCAGCACTTGGGAGGCTGAGACAGAAAGATCACTGAGAGTAGAAATCCAGCCTGGGCTACAAAGTGTGGGTCAAGGCCAGCCTGGACTGCATAGTGAAAACTTGTTTCAAAAAAGTCCAAAAAAAACCAAAAATTTTTTTGAAGAATGTTTTGAATTTTTCTTGTATACAATGTATGTCATATCTCTTGGAATGTGGTTTTTGCAATTTAACTGTTCACTAGAATTGTCCTATGTCACCAAGCTTATGAAATTATGTTTTATCAGAGAACTGAACAGTATTTATTCTACTTCCAGAATGAAATAAGTGTCTCTTCCTTTGGTGTGTCCAACCTACAGCCTACAGGCAGCTTGCCCTCTTTATTTTTTTTAAATGTTCTGATAACAAATACAAAAACAGAAATTTTGTTATTTACAACATTAACTATATTATATGTTTTATTTGCCACGCAAGAGAATTAGTCTTCACTCAACATGGCCCAGGCAAGACAAAAGGATGGAATCTCTGAGTGATGGTGAACGGTTTACAGCTTTCAGTGATAGCAAACAGCCTGCTGTGACACATGTGCCATAGGTTCGCACCACTATTACAAGCACTCAATTTGTGAAATAGGAGGTGCACTGAGTACAATATAATACTGAAAAATGTGTAACACATTCTTGCTCAGTATTTAAATTATATCATTGATGAACTAATTGGAAAAATTCTCTTAGTGGTGAAAAGTGTAAACTTACAGTTATTTTCAGTCCTAAATCTTTACCAGCTTTCCACTTTGTACATAATTTTTTATATCAAAGCATTCTAAGTATCTTCCTTAGTGTTTACTTGTTAAGTGAGGGGCTGGGGATTTAGCTCAGTGGCATAAAGCGCCTGCCTTGCAAGCGCGTGGTCATGAGTTCAATCCCTGGTACCGATGGGAAAAAAAAAAAAAGACTTGAATAATCCCATAATGAACTATACTGAATTTTAGTTATTAAAAGATAAAAGAAGATTCTAATAATCTAATGCAGTATACCTTATATAATGTTAATTTAGTTGTGTGTTTAGTTGTGTGCTTTTTTCCTGAAAATGCCAATATATGTATAGTTTATTAAACAAAGCACATTATTCTGTATTGTTTTGTGCAACTAAATACATACTGAGAATATTTCATTCTTGTGAAAAAATACTTCAGAAAATAAGTAAAGGACCTAACATGGCTTAATCTTCTAAAGTTAAGAGAAGTAAGTCATTTTTTCTTAAAACCATCATTTATCTACTTTAAGAAATATTTTGTTTTTAGGAAAAACCACTAACCTCGGGATTTTCTCATCATTGTAGGTTTATAAAACTCTGTATCCTGTCAAAGTGTCTATTAAAGTTTTTTTTCTAAAGTAAGATGAAATGTCAAATTATGACTTACTGAAATAGTACCATTTTGTTAAAGCAGAAAAATAGCCATTCATGGTAGATATCTAATTCTTTTTATTCTTATTTCTTCCCATATATTATCAGGTGGATGACAATATTCCACTTAGAGTAATGTTGCTTCTCATGGATGAAGTATTTGACTTGAAAGAGCGGAATCAATGGTTGCGAAGGAATATTAAAAACCTACTTCAGCAGCTTATCAGAGCTACGTACGGCGATACCATTAATAGGTACCACTATTTTTTCTTCCTTACTTCAAACCTGAGCTTAACTTTTAAACTTTTACTTCTGGAAGTAGATTGGTTAACTTTCATCAAAAAATTTCCTCTCTTAAATCTTTCAGGAAGATCATTGACACAGGCTATTCTCTCAGAGATAGCTGATTCATTTACGCTGTTTGCTTCGTTAAAGCCACATTTTATTCATCCTCGAAAATTTTAAGCATGTTTACGTTTCTTTGCTTTCAGAAAAATAGTTGACCACGTTGATTGGATGACCTCACCTGAACAAGTAGCCGACTCAGTGAAACGTTTCAGGTATATTTTAAGACCCAGTCACTTCTTTCAGGTAGTACAGAATCTAGTGTTATAATTAGCTTTCACTGCTCCACCCCCCATTATAAAGTTACCATTGTTATACGAATTATAATAAACACTTAATCCCAACTATCTATTGATCTTTGTTTAAATAAAACAGAATAGGAAGTGTATAAAAGAAAAGCATTTAACATAATAGGCTATCTTTTACCACAGTATTGTGGCTTTAAAATAATTGAAATGTTAGTATAATATATCAGATACCTAGTTTGGGGTTTTTGTGTTTTATATTTGTATTTAATAACCTTGATTTTTAAGTGAAAGCCTTTAGAAAAACATGTTTCTTTTTGTCCGTGGTCTAATTTTTCCTTTACATTCTTTTCTGATTTGGGAGGACACCATACTGCAGCTTGATCCCCAGACCTTATGCATGGTAGGCAGACTACCATGGAGCCACATCTGTAGCTGCCTCCCCCCCCCCCCCCGCCTTTTTCCATTTCTCTTCTCCCTCCCTTCCCCTCACTAAATTGGTCAGGTGAGCCTCAAACTTGTGATTCTCCTGTCTCACTCTCCCAAGTAACTGGCTTTGCAAGCATGAAACACCCTCTTGTATCATCGTTTAACTTTTTAATTAAATATTTGAAACTGAGCTGGGGGTTTAGCTCAGTGGCATAAATACCTGCCTGGCAAGTATGAGGTTATGTGTTCGATCCCCAGTACCAAGAAAAAAAGAAAAGAGAAAGAAATTTTCAAGATACTACAAATTAAGCAGCACTGATACACTAATTTATGTGTTCATACCACAAATATGTATTGAGCCCTCCTCTGATAGTCCACCAGTCACTGGAGGAGTAGAAGATAAGATTCAGTCCCTTGAAAAAAGCACAGAGTAAGGAAATAAACTTCTTTTCTAAAGGTGAAGATGTGCATAAAAATTGATGGCATCCTTTGGAAGCAAGAAAAGAATTAGCAATACTGAATACTAATCATGTGCTTGGCACTGTGTCCAGTACTCTGTGTATGGTTTCTGACTTTATCCTATTTTATAAGGTAGATGTTTTTGTCTATTTTGTTATGAAGCACCTAAGGATTAGAGAACAAAAGTAATCTGTCCAAAGCCTCTTGTGGTATAGAAAGTGAGAAATGTGATCTTTCCACTCTGAAGTTCATTTTCTCCTCTCTCTACGATATATTTATAACAGTTAGACCAGCTACCCCAGCATGTTCATTTTCTTTCAGGGTAGGTGACTGATGTCCCTCTACAACAGTGAAACACAGTCTTGCCTGTGCACAGTACTAGTCCTGGGATCCTATCCCCAAGGATGGCTCTCAGTTAATTGGATGGAAGGTCTGGATATTAAGATTTCTGAAAGCCTCCCTGATATTTCTAATGCAAACTTAAGAACCCTCTGAGGAGTCTCTCCCTCAGACCAGTTCCAGATGGATGTGTAGACACTGTTCACTTTCTGCCTTAGACCAAACGTTAGGGAACAGGAATAAAGGAAGTACACTCTGGAAGTCAAGGAGAAGAGACTTGTGTGGGTGAAAGCACCATTGTAGCCAGGTGTGGTGATGCACTCCTGTAATCCCAGCACTGAGGCAGGAGGATCATTGTGAGTTTGAGACTAGCCTGGGCTACAAAGTGAGCTCAAGGCCAGCCTGAACTGCAGAGAGAGACCCTGTCTCAAAAAGACAAAAAAAAAAAAAAAAAAAAAACAGGCAAGCACCATTGTACAAGTGATACAACAGTTCTGAACAAGATGGCCACATTCGTGTTCGTGCAGCAAAGATGGCCACAGTTGTATTTGTCATGCAATGCACAGTTCACAAAAACAAAATTTTGCCAAACACTTCTGTTTGCCAACCAGAATGTTTGCAAACAGAAGCATACAACTGCAAGACACAGTAGCTTTTTAAACTCTAAGGAGTCCAAATTCAGGATGTCCTGGGCTGTGTTTAGATGAGATGTTCATCAGGGACTTACTTACGATTTAAATGACTGTGATAAGTTTGTGTCTATTTCATGTTGCTGTCTTTGTCAGTGTTATTAACTACTAAAGGGCATAGAATTTGTTAATTTTCTTTATATCCTTTAACACCTGAAACTGAATCCTGTACTGAATTGATGTTTTTTTGATTGTCATTATACTGTCATTAAGACTTAAGAGAACCATTTTCTGTTTACATTTGTACTTTATATAGAAATTTCAAGTAATTGTGTCAACTTGTAATGTGAAAAAATGAAATGTTTGCAAAATTTAATCTTTTTAAATAGAGATGCATTTTGGCCAAATGGCATTTCAGCAGAGACTGTTCCATGCAGAGACAAAGCTATACGAATGAGAACAAGAATTGCAGGAAAAACAAAATTATTTGCAATTATGCCAGGTAAGTGTGCATGTTTGATTTAATGTTCATTAATTTGTAGTTCTTTTGATACTGCTCATGCAATTTATCTAATTTTTATTGCAAATACTGCCATTTGATGGTTTACTGTACAAAAGGCACTGTGCTAGGCATTTCTTTTAACTAATTTTCCTAGTAGTCCTTTGAAACCACCAGGCACTATTAACAACTTTATATGTGAGGAAAACAAAGCTCAGGAAGACTAAGTAACCTGTCCAAGACACATAGCTAGTAAAAGATACAACTGGCTCTTCTGTGAGCCATTTGAAAGCTTCCACAGTTCTTCCTGCCCTCGAGCACTGAGGATTGAACCCAGGGCCTTCATACTGAGCTACATCCCCAACTCCTCCCCTCTTTCTTGCTAAGTTACCCAGACTGGGCCCAAATTTGTGATCATCCTGTCCCAGACCCTCAGAGTGCTAGGACTAGAGGCAGGTGTCACTGTACCAGCTTGAAAGCTTGTTTTTTTGTTTTTTGTTTTTTTTTTTAAATTTTAAAGAGAAAGAAAAAAAATCAATAAAAACAATGATACAGAATTTCAAAACAAGATAATAAGAATGGTTAATATATTGTGTATTGTTATCTTCAAAGTAGTTTAGATTACGGATAGAGGCATGCTTAAATGATCAAGCAATATAAGCACAAACTTTCTTCAATGAATTAAAAGAAAGTTCTATAATTATCTTAACTGTCTTTTGTGTATCTGTGTGTGTGTGTGTGTGTATATATATATATATATATACACACACATATGTATATGTATGTATGTATTTATATATTTTCTTTTCCCTTTTCTCATTTCATACATCTCAGTTATTCTTTCCTTTTGAGCTGTTTCTTTCCCTTTCACAATATCTATTGTAGATTTTGGCTCTTTTTCAGTTTCTTAACACTAGGGAGACACATGTGAATTTGATTTATTTCACTTATGAGTATGGTCTAAATTTGCATCCATTTACTTATAAAAGCCTTGAGTCTATCCTTCTTTATAGCTAAATAGTGCTTCATTGTGTAAAAATACCACATCTTTTTTATCCATTCCTCAGTTGATGGGCATTTGGATTGTTTCCAAGACTTATCTATTACAAATTGTGCTGCTATAAACATCGGTGCACATATATCGCTGTGGTACAATGTTTTTAATTCTTCTGGGAAAATACTCAGAAGGAGAATAGCTGGGTGAAATGGGACCCATACTCCTAGTTTTTTGAGAAATCTCTACACCAATTTCTACAATGGTTGTACCAGTCTACACTCTCACCAACAGTAGAGTAGGGTTTCTTTTTCTCCACAGCCCCACCAGCATTTATTATTGGTTAATTTCTTGATGATAGCCATTCTTTCTGGGATGAGATGGAATCTCAGGGTTGTCTAATTTGCATTTCTTGAATGACCAGTGATGCTGAACATTTTTTGATGTACTTATTTGCCATTTGTGTTTCTTCATCTGAGAAATGCATGTTCATCTCAACTGCCCACTTTTGGATTGGGTCTTTGAATTTGGGGGGCCCAATGTTTTCAATTCTTTATATATTCTAGATATAATCCTTTGTCTGAGGTACAGTTGTCAAAAATTTTTTCCCAGTCTATGGGTTGTCTTTTCACTCTTTTGGTGATTTCTTTTGATGTGCAAAACTTTTTAATAAGATGAGATCCCAGTTGATTCTTCAAAAGTATTTCCTGTGCTGTTTGGGTTTTGTTCATAAACTCTCTGCTTACCCCTCTATCTTCAAGATTTCTACCTACTTTCTCTTCCAGTAGATTTAATATTTTGGTTTTAATATTTAGATCTTTGATCCATTTTGATTTTAGTTGAGTGCATGATGATAGACATGGGTCTACTTTTAGTCTTTGGCATGTGGAAAGCCAGTTATTCCAGTACCATTGAGTAAAGAGGCTATCTTTTTACCAGTGAACATGTTTGGCCCTTTTGTCAAAGATAAGGTGACTGAGTGTGTTTGTAGTTGTATCTACATCTTCTGATCTATTCCATTGAGCCTCAGATCTGTTTTTATTCCAGTACCATGCTGATTTTATCACAGTAGCTTTGTCATAAAATTTGAAGTCAGGAATTTTGATGCCTCCTGCTTTACCTTTGTTGGCCTAGGATTGTCTTTGCTATTCTAGGTCTCTTCTGTTTCCAAATAAATGTTATAAACGTTTTCTCTAGATCTTTAAAGTACACTAATGATATTTTGATTGCATTAAATATGTGTAACAGCTTTGGGAGTATAGCCATTTTCATACTGTTGATTCTCGTATCCATGAGCAAGGGGTATTTTCCATTTTCTGATATCCTCTTTGATCTTTTTTTTCAGTGTGTTATGATTTTCAACGTATAGATCTTTTATTTCCTTTGTTAGATTGATTCCTAAGCATTTCATTTTTTTTGGATGCTATTGTGAAGGGTGTGATTTATCTTATTTCTCTCTCAGTGAGTGTTGTTTATGTACAGGAATGTTATTGATTTTTAAGTGTTGACTTTGTATCCAGCTATGCTACTGAATTTGGTTATTCTAGAAATCTTTTGGTGGAGTTTTTGGGGTCTTCTGTGTAGAGTATCGTTGTCATCTGCAGATAGTGATGGTTTAACTTCTTCCTTTCCTATCCTTATTCCTTTTATTTCTCTCTCTTGTCTCATTGCTCTGGCTAATGTTTCCAGAACTATATTGAATAGGAGTGGTGATAGTGGACATCCTTGTCTGGTTCATGATTTTAGAGTGAAAGCTTTCAGATTTTGTCCATTTAATATGATGTTGGCTGTTGGTTTGTCAGAGACAGCTTTTATCAGATTGAGGTAAAGACCATATATTCTAATTTTCTATAGGGTTTTTATCATGAATAGGTGTTGGACTTTATCAAAAAGAAAACTTATATACGCTGCTATCTCAAAACATTTGGGATAAGTTACCAAATCAAGAAAATTATAACAGGTTGGGGGATTTAGCTCAGTGGCATAAGCGCCTGCCTGGCAAGTGAGGTCGTGAGTTCAATCCCTGGTACCAGTTCAATCCCTGGTACCACAGGAAAAAAAAAAAAAAAAAAAAAGAATGACTAAGAAAATTATAACAGAGGAATAGGCTAATAGAAGAATATAAAGTACCAAATTTATTTTGGAAGAGTGTTCTACTTAAGAGAACAGACATTCTTTCTAAGTCTATTTATGTAGAAAAAACTGATTGGTCCATTATTAGTCTCTATTAAAATGTCCCAAAGAGAGTATAATGAAGTATCTTGTTGTTTTGATTTGAGTGACTTTGTTAAGATATAGCTGACTCCCTTAACTTAGATGTACTTTGTCACCTTTATCTTTTCTCAGTCAGATAGGGAGATAGGGGAGGTGGTTTAGTCCCTTTTTATGAATGTCTTTCAAAATGCCTAGATATCTTTTCTCTTATTTTAATAATGTATGAAGAAAATGGACAAGACATTTATAATTTCTTTAATATCATTAATATATTTCTTAAAACATTTTCTTATAATTTAAAACTATTTTCATCATAAAATTTTTGTGATCAGTTTTCCCTCAATTAATTAGAAATTTACCACAGAATCATTAATTCTTCCCTGTGTACTGTTTTATTTGGTGGTACAAAGCAAAGAAATAGCATTTTAGAAAATTAAGAAACAATAATTTAGGATATTATTTAATATACTGTTATAGTAACCTAGAATATACTGTAGGTATATACTGAATCTTATTCACTTATTCAGTAAATATTTCTTGAAAGTGCACTATGTGCCAGACATCATTCTTTGCACATATCTTGCTTTTTTGAATCTTACATTCTATTGGGAGGATGGATATATATATAAAGTGTAGCATGTTAGCAAATGGTCAGTGCTAAAGAAAAAAAAGCCTGGAGAGGTAAATAGGCAACATCAGGTGAATTGTTCTTAGGATGCCTCGGGAAGTCTTCACTGAGAAGACAACATTGGTATGAAGATTTAAAGGAAATGAAGATATAAAGCATAACAGATATGTACCCTTGACAGCCTGCTTTTAGATAAATTCACAGCATAATCACTTTAAATTTTACTGTAGCCCTAGATAGATACAGAGTTTTTTAAAGTTGTATATTTCTTCCTAAAGGAGCAAAATAATATTTAGGCTGCTGGTATTATTTATGAATAATTCCAAAGTAGTCCCACAAGGATCTTCAGTAACTTCTTGGAGTCTGTAGGTAAACTCCAAACTTATCTGCCCTGATGGTCTTACTATCCTTTCTTTTCCATTATTTTTTGGCTGTCTTTTATAAGACTTCTGAAATTCAACCAGATTTCTACCTGCATTTCTGGAACATACTTTAAAAAAAAAAAATTTACTGCTTATTTGTTCATTACCAAGACTGATCTTTCATTTCCCTCTACTTACAAAAATCCTGCCCAAGCAGCAAAGTCTATTACAGTTATCTTTTTCACGAAGGGAATGTTTCCTAGTTAATTCACAGGAAACCTCTAAGTATATGCAATGTCTACTATACCTACTATGTATGGGTTACTCTGCTATGTATACTACATATTTCATTTAAGATCATGTTTAAGCCTTTTATTTCCTTTACTGTATGTGTATTTTGCCCCTCTTCTTTTAGATGAACTGAAGCACATTATTGGAGCTGAGACAACGCGGAAAGGTATTCTTCGTGTTTTTGAAATGTTTCAGCACAATCAGTTAAATAGAAGAATGGTTTATGTCTTCTTGGAAGGCTTTTTAGAAACGTTATTTCCACAGTATAAATTCCGTGAACTTTTCAACAAACTGCATTCACGGTCAAAGCAAATGCAGAAATACAAGCAGAAACTTCAAACTACTCAAGCACCTTCTTTACAGAAAAGGTGATACTCCAGTCTGTGAATCTAGTGTTTCTTTTGTCCACGACTGATGATATGGACAGGTCTTCTGGGGCTTAACTCATATACTGTTGTGTCTGCACCAGTCTTTTAGTGTCTCAAAATAGGTTATTAATACATCCATAAGACTTGTTCTGCACATCCTCATCTGTAGTCCAGCCACTACCAAGAGAAATTTCTGAGTCTTAAATGATTTGGTGCATAATTTGCAACACTGAGAGAATATTGCCCCCATCTCATGCAAGAATGATGATGGTCTCTTCTGCTTCAAGCTAATCAGCATTCTCCAGCAGTGACAAAGTGCCAGAGCGTGTATATGAGGGATAAGGAAAGCACAAAACAATGGTTCACAGATAAATTCATTAATTTGTTTAACAGTTGAAGACTGTGCAGTGTATAATTTGGAGAAATTTGTTGTGCATAATGATTTTGTAAATTGGTGTCAGCATTTTGATGTAGTGTGGATTGGCGAGGTAAATGATCTTTATAACATCTTATTTCAGGTTTGGGAAAAGCAACAGGATGCCCTTAAAGAGTTATGTAATTCTGAATTACAGTTTTGTGGCATAAAATAAAACAAATAAAAATACATAATTTGGTTAGATTTAATATTCATTGGTATAAAACAAACTTTAATTGATTCTTATCTGCTTTAAGGGCTCTTTTGCTAAGTTTTCTTGGCATTCTGTGTGCAGAAAAGAAGCATGTGGTAGCTTTCATTTAAGTTTCAAAATTATTAGTTTTAGCTTTAACAGATGACTGATCATATAGAAGGGGAGTAATTTGTTGGAAGAACTGCCAAATACAGTTTGTCTTTCTAAAAATACGGAGATTAAAGGAAAACAGTACTCTATTGAAAGTTGCCATATGATAATTTTAAATCCTGTGATCTAGACATGCCTTAGGTAACTATAAAAATAGCAAATCAGAAGATTAATGAGCTTATTAGTCATATGTAAACATACAAGTTCCTAATTATAATCTGTACATATATGAAAATAATGAAAACAGAACTGTACTATTTTTTAAACTATGCTTTTATTTATATTTCACATAATGTAAAATTTTAAATAAAGCTAGCAAAATCCTTCACTGTATACATTCAAATCCCTAAAATAATTTTATACCAACAGAACAAAATATCTTTTCCAGTTATGAAGCCTCTGCATTTCCCAGTTTTCTCACTGTCCATTTTGTCCACCTTGGAAGTCTTCATATCCCTTGTATGCAGGATTTCTGCATAGTTTTAAATGCTTCCATTGACTGAGGGTTTGGATGTATCAGCTTCTTTTGTTTTAAAAATATTTAACACTAAAACCTTAAAATAGTGAAGCTACTTATCAGACCACTGAGCCAGGATCCTGGTATTAAAAGAATGTCTGCGTGCTTAAGATAAAGGGACAGAGTATTGGTATCCCAGTTATTTGGGAGCTTTAATGTTGAAGCAAGATATTATTGTCTTGTTTTCACTTAGATCCTACTTACAAAGTGAAACCTATTAATAGAATAAAACCTTCCTTTAAAGCTACATAATAATCATATTTATTAATAATGCTGTTGTGCATACTTGTAGTATGCGTACATTCAGCGTGTGTTGCATGTCTTCAGAATTCCGTCAGTGAAATCCCTTTCATTGCAAACTAGCAAGCAAGAAAAGCCCCTTAGTAGCTCTGGTGGAAGAAGCATTTCTTCTTGGTGCTTCTCCTTGCTCCCCCCACTCCCACCCCCACTCTGTCCCATCCCGTCCCGAGACTTTAAAAGTGAGATATGTGAAACATGTCTGTAGGAAGCATCAGCATGGCCTAAGTGCAATGACTTTCATATATACCCCTCTCCATTTCAAGTATATTTTTTTGACAAGAATAAATCTAAATGTATACAGAAGAATTCTTGTAAAAGCCTAGTATGTATGTGTGAAAAAGCATTTCCATATAATGTGAGAAATACTGATTGTCAACCAGGGATAGAAAAGTCATGTAAGATTGCAAATTTTCCTGACAGAGCCCTGCAAGATAAATGCAGTCATACCAAAAAGAACTATTTGAGTACATGGGTTTTTAAAGTAATTTTTGGTTTAAAAGAATTTATATTTCAAAAGCAGAAATGTCAACTAGTAGTCTGTGTAAACAGTGATGCATCTTTATGCACATCTGTGTTTTATATCAGAGAAAGCCGTGGTCATGCTAAAATTAGAGATACTTTTTGAATGACTTGGTCAAGCTGTGTGTAAAATATTTAACCCTTAAGTCAAGTACAGTTGTACTATGTTTAATAAAATTGTTTCACTTAATGCATTTATTGCATATATGGATATATACATGAAGAGGCTTTATGTCTTCTGATACTTGATTTTTGAATGTGTCTTTTAGTCAGTGGTGCCTTTAGGCAAAAACTTTCAGAATTATTCTTTGAGTTTTCTGATTTTTCAGATAACATGTAAACCACTTAGAAATCATCATATTTTATTCACCTAAAAATTGATTGTATAACTTAAATATAGCACTTAGATGAGCATTTCCTACAATTAGGGTGTTCTAAATAGTTGCTGAAAACAGTTGTGCCATTGACCAATGGAAGCACTTGTTTGGCCTTTTTTTTTTAAACAAACATTAAGAACTTTCTTGACTGTTTCAGCTTGCTCATTTTAAGTTTCTGCTGCTGGTGTTTGGAAAAATCAGTTAAGTACTACCAGAAAATGTACCAATTTTTTAAAAAAATTAAGAACAATATAAATTTCACAATCTAAAATTTTAATTTTGTGCAATATTTTCATTTAATGCATGTGTATTTGAGTAATTGTAAAATAAATGAATTTTTAATGTTTTGAGATGTAGTTTAAACCGTCTTCTTAACCCAATAACTTACATTCCATTGTTGCTGCATCCTCTTATTTAAGGACTTGTTTTAAAAGTCTTTTTGTCACTCCTTGTAAAATTCTTTTATTAGTAGTAAATTTTGTTTATAGGAGCATGGCTCCTGTATTACAAGGGAAAATATAAAGAGCACATTTTAAGATTGAAATTGTTAAAAGATACCTTGTGCATATCATTGTACAGTGTGTGTCAACTGTGTGCCTAACTGTTCTACCAGTACTTCCTTCTTTAACAAAGAAGAAACAATCAGAATGTCAGTTATTTTTATTAACTAAAAAGAGGATTTAAAATTTTTATTTGGTTTGCGTTATGTTCTGTCCATTAGAGGATACTAATAAAGTATTAACAAACATTTTTGTTGAGTTTATTTAGTAATGTATTTTTGTGACTTTAAAAATGCTTGCTCAACAGTCTTACTTTAGCACCTTGTGTTTATTTCCTTCTCATTGTAGAAATTATGCGGTTAAAATTCTAGAGTAACAAATGGGCTTTTGCCAGTGTATGATGTATGCTCGTAATCCTAGCATTCAGAAGGCTAAGGCAGGAGGATCACCATGAGTTTGAGGCCAGCCTGAGCTACGTAAGTGAGTTCGAGGCCAGCCTGAATAACATAATAAGACCTTGTCTCAAAAAAAAAAAAAAAGAAGAGCTTTTGAATGACAATGTATACTAACTGAATTTAGTAATTTAGTTTTTCCCTTTATGGTATGAGACAAATACCAATATCAACTTAAAATGTCACATCTACTACATTTAACCATGCTTGCTGTATTAGTAGTGATTAAGCACAGTGTTCATTCTCAATGACTGCAAGTTTTCCTCTGCCGTTGTATAAACAGGTGAGTGTTTGGTATAAAGTTTTTATAAGCAGCACTACATGGCATTTCTCTTTTTTTCATTGCATTTTCTTGTTAACACACTTTTGATCATATCAGTAAAATTCCTACCAAGTGTCTTGCCCATTTCCCATGAGATGTATCCTGTACATCTGAACTCCTAAGTTCATTATTTGGTGCTCACATCTAGATTCAACTCCATTATCTCCCATAGAGTGAACTTTCAATGAAACTAGCTTAAAAAAATTTGTGTCCCAAACCTATTGGTTTTTCAGCCCAGTTTACATTCCCTGACTAAACATGCTATACCTTTCATTTCTCCCCTACTTAACATTTTTCAAGCTGCATTCCCTAGGGGCATGACTTCATGTCAAAAGTTTGTGGTTGACTAAATTTGGGAAATTAGGTAACAGATTTCATATTTAGTCTAGTCATATTTTATATGTAGTCATATTCACGGTTGGGGTTTCTTACAGCGAAAGGACACAGAACAAGACCAAAAAGAAAGGATGCGTGGGGAGGAAGGAGTAAGAGATACAGGATTAGGCTCCCAGCAGTTCTCTCCCAAAGGAGTCACACGTGATACACTTAATTCTCTTAGCAAGGAGCTGTGCTAATGAGGTGTTACCAACTAGCAAAGACTTCATGTCTGTGGCTTTACTTTAGAGAAGGTCATGTAGGTACCTTTTGCTAGGCACTTATCAAATTCCAAAGTTAGAGGGAAAACCTCTGTTCAGCTTACACCAAATCTTTTGTTCAATTTAGGCATAATGAGCCACTTTTACCAGTCACAACAACTTTATGAGGTATAGGTACTATTTTATGTACTGCAGTTTACAGGTGGGAAAACTGAGACTTAAAGTGATGAATTGTCCAAAATTTCAGAAATATTAAGTGCTCAAGCTGAACTGAGCTCAGGTGGTTTGGCTCTTGAGTCTGTGCCATGGATTTTTAACAGTGGCACTGTTGCCATTTGGAGCCATAGATATTTAGTAGCACCTGAGGCCCCACCTCCCAGATATGACACAGGAGGATGTCTCTAGATATTGCCAATTAATGTATCAGGGCAAAGTTGCTGCCAGTTGAGGACCATGACCTAAGTAAACTCTCAGTCAAGAAACAGATTGAAGACTTCAGCTCTGGATAATTTGGCCTTTTCTCTGAAGACACCCTAGTTTGTGAATTGCCTTAAGGATAAAGGTGGGGCAGCAAGCCAAGTTTTGCCTTGCTTTCATTTGACCAAGTATTCTGTAGCTGGAGGAAGAGAGGAAGGGTGGAAGAGGGATTTTGCCTCCAGAGACAGACAAAAAAATAGTTTTTGAAGGTATTCAAAGATTGATCTGAATGATCAGATGAACAAATTGCCGTTTTGTTCCCTGACCAGGTTAGAGTCAGTGCCACTGACATTATTAATGTGGTAACAGTCATACTTGTGTTTTCCATTAAAATAGCTGTTGTTCTTTTTTATGAGTCCTTCAGAAGCCTGAAAATTCCCATGCAGTCTTAATTGCAAGTCCTCTTGTCTCTCAGTTTTTCCTTTGACAGATGGATGCTCCCCTGGGATACCCAGGTGACTCAGGTACTGGGTGACTTTGCCTATGAAAACACCTCATTTGCCCCAAGAGATAACCTTTCTCTGATCCTGGACTGCAGTCATCAATTAGAACTTGGACCCTTACTGTTTTCCACCCCAGACCTTTGGGTCTTTTACTTGGTTTTGGCCAAGTTCAATTCTGGTTTTGATTAGTGCACATTTGCATTATGTATTTCTTCATTGATGGAAGGAAGCTGACTTTTGTTAATCTCATTCTGTGTCGAGGGACCATTTGTCCTGTTTACCTGTCTTGTGGAGTTTGAAAATCTACTGACATTTCGGTGAGGCCAATAACTGCTCTCACCTGGAAGATTAAGAAATTCTTCATATTGCATCCTACACCGACTTCTTTGGCCAGTGACTGAATCCTCCATGTTTGTCGTATGTATACAGTATTCTGAGCTTTAAAAAAAATGGGTAAAGAAAAAGACCTTTCATGCTTGCTAAGAAGAAAGCTGTTAGCTGCAAATTTTTTTCTTTCTTTTTTGTCTCCTACAGCAAATTGGTGAGTTTTATTCTTAGTTTTTGATCCATGGATTAAGTTTTAAAAGCAAGGCTGTTAATTCTGTTTGTCTGCTCGCATGAGTGTGCACATGTGCAACCTGCATGTAATGGAAAAAAGCCTTTTTAGGAAAGTAGCCTTTTACAAATGTTTATAATTGTAATTCTTGTATTTGCAGCTTGCATTCATTCACTTTATTGTCTCAACTTGAAATTAATAAGTATAAAAATTGGACATTTATATGCACTACTGGAAGTAATTAATTCAAGCCCACAAATTATCAAATAGAAGGGAAAAAAATAAAGTTAGTTTCACATGGTTTTAAAGACTTGGGACTCAGGATTTTTCCTTGACTTTTAAAACAATTTCATGAGCGAGAATATACAAGAGCTGATTTAAATACAGGATGAATGTTTAAATTTTTAAAATTTATTATAGTAAAAAAACACATAGCCATTGATCCTCCCCAGAATATTCCGCCTTGCTTCAAACACACCCTGTTGTTCTTGCCACTATCAGAAGCAATGCTGGAAGTCCCCTTTCATGGCTTTAGGTGAGATGGAAAGTACAGTGCATGCCACTTCTGAGTGCCATCCAGTAGGAAAGTGGTAAGAACACTGCAGTGTGTCCTTGTCTACATTATTCAGGGTCTGGCATCCTGGGACCTCTGGCTATTCCCTAAGGTCAGAGTAACCGTGAAAGCTAAATATTTTGAATTGTTCCAAGACACCAGGGTAGTCACAACAGCACAACTAGAGATACTCGTGAAAGAGGACTTTCAGATGGTTTAAGAAAGCAGCAAGATGCCAGGCATGATGGTGTGTCCCTATAGTCCCAGCTCTCGGGAGGCTGAGACAGGAGGATTGCCATGAGTTCAGGGCCAGCCTGGGCTACATAGTGAGTTCAAGCCCAGGCCCTGAACTGAGTACTGAGACCCATTTGTCTCAAAGTGGCAAGAATGTTGGGATAAGTGTGCTCCTTTGGAGAGGAGTGTTTTGAGGGGGATTAATGGCAATTTTTTTTACTGTAATTTTTTAAAATTTCAGATTGACCATATTTTTTAATTGGTGTGATAAAAGAGATTGCAGGCTGATAGGAACACCTGAATTGGATTCCTTCAGGCTAATCTGGAGCTTCACGACTTCATAAGCAACCTGAGCAACATTGGGTAGGCTTGTTTTTCTTTTTTCTTATTATAAAGAAAGAAATGTTTTAAAAAACCAGATGAGGGCCAGGGATCTTGCTCAGCTGCATAAGCACCTGCCTGGCAAGCACAAGGTCCTGAGTTCGATTCTCCATACCAAAAAAAAAAAAAAAAACCAGATGAAATTATGAAAAGCAAAATGTGTGTATTCTGAAAAAAGAAATTCATCACAACTACTCCAACATTCATTAAGTAATTCAAGAGTTGGGCAAAATTCTTTTACTAAATATGAAATATCTTCTAAATGGATTTGTTGGTAGACTGCACGCTTCTGCTTATCTTCCAAACTAAATAGTAGATTTTAAATCTTATTAAATTTAGTAGAACTTCTATTTTGACAGACAAACTAAGTAGGATTTAGGTGTTAAACAGAACCAAATAATTTTCACAGAAAAAGTTAAAAAAAAAAAAAAACAGTGGGTAGACTTGCTGGTCCAAGTATCTGAGGAAACTGAAACACCTGGCAGAGATGGTAGGTGGAAAAAGCAGTGCTTTCAAATAATGGCCTTGATTGCAGGTAGAAGAAACAAAGATATGTGTATACTGTAAAGAATACTAACACTAGTATTTTTTAATAAAGTAGGATTTTTATAATGTGATGTATAAATGTAAAAAGGTTCAGTTTAGGTAGAGTTAACGTACCATCATTAGACAAAGTAAATACTTGGATAAATTAGGATTTTCTCTTTTTTTTAAATTTTATTTAAGAGAAACAAAAGCATGTAAAGGGTAGAGGTAATACAGAATTCAAAAAAAAAAAGATAATAAGAAATCACTAGTTAAAATTACATATTGTCCTCTTAGAAATAGTTGCTCAAGTTACAAAATTAAAGCATACAAAGTAGATAGTCAAACAGTGAGAGCGTAGACAGCTACGCATGCATGAATATATGCATGTATTTCTATACTTTCTGTATTAGAAAAACAAAACTTAGCAAGACAAAACAAAACAAATTCCTATAAAAACATGAAACCAAAAAGTTGTATAAAACCACAGTACAAGGTGATCTACAATGATTACTGTGTTTCTTATTATCTTCAATAGAATGTCTATATCAACAGGCATAATTGAATATAGCAGTATGATTGAGTATAGCAGTAAATAACAATATTAGTAAAAATAAAATATTGTAGGCAATATAAAACTTCAGAGGCAGGTAATAATCAAACCATAGTGGATATTCTAGTGGATCTTGTCATCTTAAGTGCAGTTGCCTATACTCTTAGACTTGATATTATCAATCATAACAGCTTTGAATAAAATCTATCAATACAAAACAGTGATCTAACAAACCAGATTTGATTACGATCAGTCATGGTAAAAGTGTAGGTTTTACAGAGCTTTAGATTAAGTTAATAGGAAATTAAGGATGATTACCATACTATATCCTGTTATTTTCAGGATTACTGTCTATGCCCTCAAATCTAGTACAGGTAAAAATGACTGGAACAGAATATAATACATCTAAGCAGAGTAGTGTGGGTAATATGGGTTTTAAATGCTGGTGCACTATTTACAATACAGCATATCAAGACCATCTATATTATAGTTTCTAGTTATCCTTCTCTGCCTCATTTCTGCTATGCTATTTTTCTGTCTTTGTTTGTCTACTTTTCTCCTTCATTCTACTGCCTGCCCTGTTCATTGAGGCCTTTCTGCCACTGTTCTTAAAATCCTGGTATTTTTTCTTTCTCTCTCTCTAGAATGTCCTTCAGTATTCTCTGTAGGGTTGGATTGGTGGTCACAAACTTCCCCATTTCCTCTTTGTCATGGAAGCATCTTGTTTCTCCATTAATTTCTAGTGACAGTTTTGCAGGGTACATCAACCTGGGCTGGAGGTTATTTTCTTTCAGGGCTTGTAACACTTCGCCCCAACCTCTTCTTGATCTGATGGTCTGTGTTGAGAAGTCAGCCATGATTCTGATGGGCTTACCTTTATAGGTAATCTGTTTCTTTTCTCTGACAGCTTTTAATATTCTGTTTTTATATTGAATTTCTTGTATCTTGATTATTATATGTCTGGGTGTAGCTCTGTTTTGGTTGTAGGTGGCTGGAGTTCTGTATGCCTCACACAACTGAATGTCATTTTCTTTTCCATGCTTGGAAAGTTTTCCTTAATTGTTTCCGGAAATAGCCTTTGTAATTCACCTGTATGTATTCTTGCTTCTTCATTCATGTTTCTTATTCTTAAATTGTAGATTCTCTTGTCATCTTCTAGCCTTTGTATTGTTACTGCCTGTTTCCTTGTTATTTTTAAGAGATCTTTCCTTTCATGATCACACACTGCCAACTTGTCTTCAAGTTTTGATAGTTTATCCTTAGTTTCTTTTAAGGAGTTTTGGCAGCTTTCAGTGGAGTTTTTAATTTCCTGGTAGTCTCTTTGAATCTGCTTCATGTATTCTATATTTTCTTTATATTCTTTATCGAATGTTTCTCTCCTTTTTTTGTGTTCCTCCCTTCTTCCATCTGTATCATCCTGAGAGATGCTTCCTGAGAGCATTTCTTTTATTACTCTACTCATATCCTGCCTTACCTGATTTAATATTTCAGTTTTGAGCTCGTCTACAGGGTCCTGAAGATATCTCTTAATGTCCATTGAAGCCATGTCTGATGTTGTGTGTTTGCTGCCCTCAGTCTCCCTTGTTTTTCCTTCTCCTGGATCAGGGCTTTCAGGGTTCTGGGCTGGGGGCCTCCTCCTGCCTCTCTCTCCTGTCATGGTCCTGGCTTCCTCCACATGGGTTACAGTGCAGGTCCCAGCTCCCTCCCTGTTGGCCATGTTTCCTCTGAAGCATGCTGGTGAGGGAACTCCACCCTTTCCTGCCTGCTCTTGTCACTGAGGTGTAAGCAGTGTTTGCATATGACTGCCCCTCCCCACTGGGCCTACCAAACTTCAGCTGCCTTCACCAAGTTAGTACTTGCTTAGGCACAGAGAATCGATTTGGGACAGCTCATTGGGTCCCAGCCAGGGGTGTGGCCCAGTCCAAGCAAATCCCACGAATCTGCTCTGGGAAGGGAGCAATCAACTAAAGTCACTGTCGCTCCCAATTCAGGCTCCTCCTGCCTGATTCCAACATGTCGCCCATTTGGTCACGCCCTTCCTGTCGGGGCGGGGGGGTCTCATTCCCAGCACTGACAGTGGATTAATGAAGGTCCCTTTGCCAGCTTTGCTCTCCATTGGCTTCACCAACTCCCAACTTCAGCACTGCTGTGCTTCCTGTGAGTGGTGGCAAGAACGACTTTGGGCGGTTCTGCCTGCCAGCGTGGATTCAAACTGATGGAAACTTGGCGACTCACCGCAAAAACGCTGTGTCTAATTTTTAGCTGTTTCAGTTGTAGTCCCAAAATATTTGATGAGCTTTTTTACATTTTAATGTCTTCCTGTGTCAAGAGGATCTGTCTCCCTCTGGGTCTCTCCTGGGTGTTTTATTCTGGTATATGAATTGTTTCTCCAGGGAGGCTTTGTATTTTGTTGCTCACTGATCGCCCATCTTGTCTTCTCCCTTGATTTTCTTATGTATGTATGCATGTGTGTATTTAGACAGTGACTCACTTTGTATTCCAGGCCAGTCTTGAACTCACTCTGTAGCATAGATTGGTTTTGAACTCGTAGTGATCCTCCTGCCTCAGCTATTCTGAGTGCTGAGGTTGCTGGCATGTGCCACCACTCTTGGCTTAATAATTTTTATTTTTTAAAAGTTGTCTTACTATGAAAAGCAATGTTACTCTAAGACTCTAAAACTTTGCTTTTGTCTTAGGAAAAGCCTTAAATAGAGCACCATAAATTTCCTACATTGATTGATCAAGTAAGTTATGCTTGTTTCCACAAAATATTTAAAACAATCTAAATGTAAATTTTATATGTTCGATTTAATTAGTAGACTTAGAGTTATTTTGCCCCTCATGGCACATTTGGGACTACTTGCAAACATTTTTGATGTTCATAACTGGGTGCTGTAGTCATGGGTTATGCAGAGAACAATAAGAATAAGGACATGGAGTTTACAATATTTTTATGATGTCACCCAAGTTTAACACAAGAAAATGCAGGAAATCTATCCACATCACTAAAGACATAGAATATTCAGCCAAGGGCCTGAATCCCACAGCAATGTCCCACATAAGTCCAGATAAAGACCCAGTGCTCACGACAATGCCTCCCAGGAGTCCAACTGCAAGCCTAGAGCCCACAAGAAGGACTCATGCCAGTCTTTTACAGATCCGTTCTGGGAAGGCCCACAGGTCAGCGGTGGAAGCCAGAAAGTCTATGACAGCAGGGTGAAGGAGCTGTGCTGGTAGGTTGAGGGTTCTATGCTGGAGCCAAGAAGTCACACAACAACTCCGGGGCTGTCCTGAAAAGCACCACAGCCACTCAGCGACACGGAGGTCCCAAGCTCCTCTGACGACAAGCACAGTTGAGTACATGCCAGGAAGCCAGTGGGACGAGTTCATCCTGGAGACCAAGCAGCACACATCTTCCCCTTCGGAGCCAGGAAGCAGTGCTCCATGTGAAAACCAGAGCTTCTCCAGGAGAACCAATGGCTCAAACAGCAACTTGTATGAGAACCCACAACACCTCAATATCTTAAGGGAACTAACGTGAATAACTTCTCCTTCTCCATGTCTCTGTTTATACTGGCAACTTTCCTCAGGTGAAACATCTACGCCCAGCTCCATGCTGATATAATCCAGCTGGCATTAAGTTGACTACCAGTTTTCAATCCATAACACTGGAGGAAGTTACTGCTGAGATTTTAACAAGTAGAGGCCAGGTTTGATGCTGAACACCCTGTAACACCCCACAATAAAGAACTAGCTGGTCCAAATTAGTTGCATGAGGTGGTGAAACCCTAAATTGAATCAAATTAGAGCTTTATAAAAAGATTTACACCTTTGATGCTACAGATCATAATACCATGTTTATAGTTACTCCATTTACAGTGCCTGTATAAGGGAAATTCTTGTTACTTTGAAATTCATCTATGTTGTTGCATGATTTATTAATAAAATTCTACTATATGGATATACCACAATTTGTTATCCATTCAACAGTTGGAGGGCATTTATTTGAAGCTTTGGCATTTATTTGAAGTTTAATAAAATACTCAAACATTATATAATAAATACTTTGACCTTTGTTCCTGGTTCCTCATATATAGATTCTAAATCCCTGAGATTTCCTGCATAATAAGAGAGTCTTTGTTACTTGTGAGCTGCATGGATCACATGAGCTTGTACAAAGAAGAGAAGATGACTTGAGATGGGGCTGGTCTCCTGAAAGATCAACCATGTGATTGGAATTGGGGCTTGGAGCCACCTGACCTCTGGGGAGGGGAGGAGTGTGGAGATTGAGTTCAATCACGTCACTTACCTGTCAGGTCTACATAATGAAACCTCAGTGAGAAGTATGGGCAGCCAAACTGCTTTTGAGTTGAACA
The DNA here is from genome assembly GCA_004027455.1 of Hydrochoerus hydrochaeris. Lineage (NCBI taxonomy): Eukaryota > Metazoa > Chordata > Mammalia > Rodentia > Hydrochaeridae > Hydrochoerus > Hydrochoerus hydrochaeris. Next base: position 157,505 of record PVLA01001865.1, read on the forward strand.
CCACCACAGCGGTATGCCAAAAGGGTGTCAAAGAAAAAACAATTAGGTAGTTAAACAACCAAATCTAGTTTTAAATATCTAATTGACTTTTATAATGATTCATGAACCAATTAGCACTTGTATTACAAAATAGAAAGGGGCTCAAATGAACTAGATGAATAGGTGAATTTTATAGGCAAGAAAAACCCAAGGACAAAAGAATGATAAATAATGAATTGGTCATTTTGAGATTACTTTCCTTGTGGGATGTAAATAGAATCTTACTGGCTTAATGGTAGTTGGCTTTATCTGTCTCCTAATTTTTCAGAAAGATCTTACAGTGGACAGCTTAGGTGTCTGTTTGGCATGAATTTAGAGCTGGCTGCCTTTGATTTAAAGGGTTAGTTGCCACCTTTATTCTCCATAGAAACTGTCACTTCACCTCTCAGGGTTCTGCCTCTTTGTTTGGCTGGTCCTAATTTTTATCCCTCATATTAACTATAATCATATTTATCTTAGTTACTTTTTCTTATTACTGGGACAAAATAGCCAATAACTAAAGTAAAAGGGAGAAAAAGGTTATTTAGCTCACAGTTTGTAGAGGTTTCAGTCTATAATCAGCTGGCTCTGAGGCAGGGTGGCATATGGCAGAGGAAAACAATTCATGCCTGAAAGACTAGCAAAGCAACAAAGAAGAGAGGACAAGCTTCTTTCTGACCCTTATAGTGTGTGTAGGCTACTCACCATAGGGCAAGTGTAGCAAATCCTCAATCCCAGCATTGGACCGTGAGTCAATCAGAAACTAGATTCAACCACCTCTGAAAACCCTGCCCACCATGACTGCATGAGGCTTTAGGGGGACATCTAAACATAAACTATAACATTCTGGCCCTGACCCCTCAAAGACTTAGACATCCAGACACAAACCTTAGCAATATTAGAGAGCTTTTCTGAGTTCTGTAACTGCACTATTGAGTTACCAACCATTGATGTGAGAAGTCCTGAATTCGTAGCCAGTTCATCAAAAGTGCAGGTGGCATCAGAAGTTCTTGGAGACTGCTTTTAAAGCTGTGGAGTATGACACTAATTCTTGGTTTTTTTTGTACCAGGGATCGAACTCACATCCTGGCGCTTGCTGGGCAGGCACTTATGCCGCTGAGCTAAATCCCCAGCTATGACACTAATTCTTAATGGTTAGAATTAGAATGGTACTACGGTATACTTCATAATAAATAAACATTCATGTACAAGTCTTTTGTTTTAATTCTCTTGGGCAAATTCCTAGTGATCTAGAAAAATACAACTCCCATCCTGTTAAATGTCAGATGAACTGAGTTCATAGTCTCACAACATTGAGGAATAAAATTGCAACTCAAAAGAAGAAGTTAGCAGAGTTTTACTGGAAATAAGGAGAATAGCTCCTGGATTTCCGGGATGGATCTTGAGTGGATGGCCACTGATGCTTTTTGTCAGGGGTAATTGGTACAAGAAAAATCACAATACGGGTACAATATAGGTTAAACTACAGTCAACCTACAGGATTGCAAGTATGGCTGCTTAGCTACTACTGATACAATATAAAAATGAGTCATAGCAAGATTATATGGAAAGAACAAAGGCATTTTGGGGAGGGGAGGAGAGTAGGTCTTATGTTCTAGTTACCCACCCAGGTGTCTGATGCCTGTCTGAGCCCACTGGACCAGATGGTGCTGATTATCAGGTGATCTCACAATGTGTACCTTTACAGGCCTGGCTATTGCATATCTATCCTAGAGGATCACCTATCCAGAGCCACCTCCAGGCACAATTCTGATGTCTGTATGTTTTTGTGCTGATTTTCCTCAGGGGCCTCATCCTTTTCTGACTGCATATTAATTTCTATCTAATTTAACTGTTTTTAATACTAGGGGTGGGATTTCCAAGATGGATAGATAGACAGACAGACTTAATATGATGAGAAACTACCAAATTATTTTCCAAATTGATTGTAGCAGTTTGTATTCCCATTGACAATTTTAGGAGTTTCACTTGCTATGATCCTTATTAGCATTTAGCTCTTCAGTTCCTGAGAAAAGGAGTGTTTGAAGTCCACAGTATTACTGTCATTTTATTTCCACATTGTTTATTGGATTTTCTGCACTGTCTTTGATGAGACTTTTTTCTTGATGCATACATATTTAAGATTTATGTCTTTATAATGTTCATCATTGTCTGTGGCTCTTCTTATTCCAAGTAGTATTTGTTCCAAAGTCTATTTTTCCTGATATTAATAAATGCACTTCAGCATTCTTTCATTTAGTGTTTGAAGTGTTACTGAGATGACTAACTTTTTACAATTGACTAGAAAGCTAATATTGTGAGTTTTATGGAAAACGTGGCTTCTGTTACATCTTTTTTCCCCTTAACAACATTTTAAAATGATAAAATGGTTCCTTGCTCTCTGACTTTAAAAACCATGCTGCAGGTTGTTTGGTTCATGGACTTAGTGTGTTGACCATCATTGTTTTTGTTTTGTTTTGTTAAAAGTCTGCCTTTTAATTTGTGTAGTTAAACCATTTGTATTTAATTACTGATATTATTGAATTGAAGTTTTACCCTCTTTTGTTCCACTTATTCTTTTTACCTCTTTTGGGTTCCTTGGTGATTCCATTTTATTTTTTCTAGTGACTTACTAGCTTTTCTTTCTTTAAAAAACCATTAGGTGAGCTGGGGCACCTAATGCAGCTCTAGGCCGGTGATGGTAAACCTTTTAGAGACCGAGTGCCCAAACTGCAACCAAAAGCCCACTCACTTATTACAAAGTGTCAACTACAATTTAAACTGAGATTTTGGTGTAGAAAAAACAGCTCATATTCTTGGCTCCTGTGCTGCCAGAGAGGGCTCCAGATGTCTGCTGTGTCATGCTTTGCCTAAGTTCGTAAGTTGGCCACCACTGCTCTAGGCTCTGGGTTTGATCTCCAAGATCACACACATATAGAACAACAACAACAACAAAAAAACAATTGGTGGTGCCTCTAAAGTGTTGTTTTTTTGTTTGTTTGTTTTTTGGTTTTTTATTGGTACCAGGGATTGAACTCATGACAGTACACTTGCAAGGCAGGCGCTTATGCCACTGAGCTAAATGCCCAGCCCCTGTCCCTCTAAAGTTTAAAAGCCCTACAGTACAGTTTCTTATTTTGGTAGATTTCTCTTATTGTGATTGCAAACAAGAAAAATATCTTTATATTCATCTTCATCATTTCTGTGTTTTTCATTTCTTTGTGCAGATCTAAATTTCTATCTAGTAGTAAAGTCTTGCCAGGAAAATGTAACATTGCTTGTGCTATGTCTGCTGCCATGAGGTTCTGTCAGTTTTTGTTGTCTACAAAAGTTTTCTTTTCACTTTCACTTTTGAGTAATATTTTCATTATGCATGAAATTTCACACTGACTCTACTTTTTTCCACAGTACTTTAAATATGCCACTCTGTAACTGTAAAAAATCAGTAGCTGCCATGGATTTTGGAAGCAAGAAGGGAGGGATGATAGGTGAAACACAGGAATTTTGGCAGGGTAAAAAGTTCTTTATGAAACTATAATGCAATAAAGAAGAAAAGAAACCATAAAGCCATCTCTGTTCAGTCAGCTGTGGTGTGCTCTGTGGAGCATGGATGCTGACAGCAGATTATCTCAGCGGCCTCTTACGGGAAAGGAGATTTTCAGGGAGAGATTCCCAGGGATGTTGAGGACTTCACAGTCATCCTGTGGGAGCGAGAAACATAATTTTCACACTTACCGCCTATAACACAGTAAGGCTGTGCAGAAGCCCTGGGTGCCCCTGTGCACTGAGGAGAAAGTTACCCCCATATCACCTGGAGGACACTGAAGGAAGGGTCAGGAGAGAGCGACCCAGAGGGGCAGAGGACAGCGCCATAGCACTTGCAGGCAGGCTCGTCCTTAGTGACACGCTGAGCATCAGATACCAGGTCCTGGTTCCTATTACCACCACGGTCTGCACGCCTACCCAAATGCACTTGTCTGAAGTTGGCACGGAGAAGACAGCTTTTAAGGAATTTGCTAATGAATCCCTGTGCTGAAGGGTAATTGTAGGGAAAGAAACCTGAGCCCGTGGTGTCCTGACTGCGGATCCTACTTGGGATTGACCTGAGTGGTTTCACTGTGTGAGACAGTTTGCAGAGAGCCAAGCAGAGAAAGGGCTTTAAAGTCAGACTCCCCTGCTGTGGTGGTGGTGCCAGGACCCCACTGGCTGTGTGACCTCAGTCACTCACAAAATCCTCCGGGCTGGAGGCTAGCTGGAGCTGCTGCTGTGCTCATTCTAGTACGCAGATGCTATTGGATACATATGCTTGACCTCCAGAGGGGCTCCAGGAGGCTGTAAAAGGGAAGTAAGAGGGAGTCTGGAAGAGAAACTTGGTCAGATAACATTGTCTCAGGGATCAGAAAGCAATTAAGAGTAGTGTCTCAAAGAGAGGCTGTCTGGAGGTCTCTGCAGTCTTAAGGGCCATAAGGCAGTTCCTTGGGGCTCAGGAGTGCAGCCCAGAGTTGGAGCCGGAACCTATTCCCTCCTTTGCCAGAATGGCTCAGGAGGTGCAGCAGCAGCTGCCTAGAGGACACTGCATGTCCCTGGCACCTGTGATCGCCTGGCCCACAGGAGCCCTGCAGGTTTCTGGCCTCAGCTCTTCTCTTTGTGTGTTCCTTTGGGAGTTACTTTCCCATTAATTTAGGTCATTTTGTTTTTCTTGTGAGACTTTTCACCTGTTTGGAGTTAAGCTTTCTGAATGATGTCCATATATTCATTGCAGAGCTCTTTGCATCCTTTGAATTATTTTTTAATCTTACAAAATACTTTTTCTTATGTAGGTAAAACAGCATCAAATTAGTAAGTGGCAAAGAAATGAAAGATTCTGTTCCTCTGATATCTGCTAGCTGGTGTTTGGCTCACCCTCGAGTCCTGATGCTGTGACTGATACAGTGGCACAGCCTTCATTTAGTCTGTTTATGTTGAGCTATAGGTGTGTAGATAAGCTTGCTAGGACTCAGTTTACAACTTGTGAAAAAAATTAACGTGGTTCTTTTGAATTAAATCGTCTAACTCTGAAGCTCAATGTAGCAGTTCAGAGCTTGTATCTCAAGGCTGTTCTGTGTTGATGCCTAATGACATGTCTTTTCCTACATAATAGTAATTCCAGCTAATACTTGGTGAGTGCTTAACATCTGAAATGCCTGGCATGTTTTATCTCTTGTAGTTTTTTTTTAAAACTCACCAGGGATGAGTATTATTATTATTATCATTTCTACTCTGTAGCATCAGGGACTTACAGGAGCAGGGTATACAGTCTATACGAGGTCGCCCAGTGGAGAGAGACTTGACAGAGCCAGAATTTCAAGCTTTTCTCAGTTACTGTGTAATCCCAATTCTGAATAGTGCAGAAAATGCTCCAGGGTATAAAGCCAAACTTGAAGCAAAAGGACTGGATTAATTTAATTACAGTGAGGACCAGTGGCCAAGACAGTAAAACCCATGACCATGACACACAGCATTATGTGAATGACTGCTTCATGAATCTGGAAGCCCTGAGAGTGTAACAGTGTCAAGTGGGCGACTTCTCACAACTCTGTCGGACACAGTGCATTTATAACAGTATTAGCACCTCATAGCCATTAGTCCGCATGCTTCTACGAAGTGAACAGCATGGATTCAAACCATTTTCTTCGTTTTAACAATTTTCTCTCAGTGATGTGGAAAGAAATCTAGGAAACTTCTAATATTTATCAGACATGATATTGATCTGCATCCGTAGGAATTATAAATACATTGAAAATGCAAATTTCAAGAAGAAAGATTCCTCACGTTTTATCTCAATGTTGCTTTTAACGCAGCAGGAGAGGGCCTACGTAACGTGTGCCTAGAAGCTGGATGCAGTAGGCTTTTCATGTCTCCTTGGTATAAAGGACTAAGAAGTCTGAAATAGAAGGCATCCTGGGGAAGAAGAGAGCCAAAAATACAGGCCTCAGGGGAAGGGTGCGATGTCTGTCACTCATTCAGACAGTTCTCACATCATCTAAATTTGTTTGATTTGAATCTGAAGGTGAAGGCTATGATGAAAGGCCAGATTAAAAATGTATCAGTGCAAGCCAGGTGTGGTGGCACATACCTGTAAACACCCGCGCTTGGGAGGCTGAGGTAGGAGGATCAACATGAGACCAGTTTAAGGCCAATTTGAGGCCAGCCAGGACTACCTAGTGAGAGCTTGGGTCTAAAAAAAAAAAATCCCCCAAATATATTAGTACAGGCTGATGAGAGCACAAGGTGTCCAGGCCTGGGTGTCAGCACCAAGGGACAGCCCCCTGGCATGGAGTTCAGGAGTTGGCAGTCTACACATAGAAAAGTGATAAACAGGGCCGTGGCGGGACCTTTCACAGGCACTGGTCAGCATAACACAGTGAGCCAGAGCAGATGAGGAAGAAAAGGCTGAAAGCTAAGGGCCAGTCAAGAAGACCAGACCAAGGAACACATGCAAAGCCTCCTGGGACAGTCAGGAGGAACTGAGGTGACTGGAGGTCCCTCAGAATGGGTGATGGAGCCAGAGGACCAGTACTTGGTGGCTGCTGTCACAGCCCAGTGGCTGTCTGCAAGCCACCTGGGCAAAGCTTAGTGTGTGGCGGGGTTGTGTGGCTGTTTCCCAGTTGGTGTCCTTAGAATTTATGAAACACGGATCCATGAGAGATAATTGGAATGGGGGACAGAGTAGTTTGTGCTGTTGTGCTGACAGTTTGCAGCTTCCTAAAATCTTTCTTGCGAAAAGCTAATAATAGATCATCCTGACAGAATAAAAAACTTACAGTAGGGACAGTTGTTTTATATTATTCATTGGTTTTTGAAGAGTTGTTGTTTCGTACAACCCATGAAGTTTACATGACTTGTTTACATTCATCGTAGGGAGTGGGTATATGTAAGTACTACATCTTTATTCTTTTTTATTTCCCCTTCTTTCCCCTTCCCTACCAGATCCCCTTCCCACTTTTCATTATTATTGTTACTATTTACACATTCCACACATTTACCACATATAATATTTACATTCATTGTGTGTATTTGGTAGATGTCACTTTAAAAAGACGAAGGTCTTTATCTGCACCTGCAGTGAGGGATAGTTACTTGAGATTGCCAGGGAGCAAAGCCTGCTACTGTTGGAAAAATCTTTCAGCAACAGGTGTTATTCCTTTTTCTCTTCAGGACATCAGAAGATCAAAGAAACATGAAATGTGCCCTAATTTGGCTGAGCTAATCGTACACAAAGAAATGAAACTGTGATGGAGCTGTGAACAAATACCCTTTAGCACCTGCTTTTGTCATCTTGGTTTGTTTTTCTTCCCATTACATTTTACACCTCCTGATGTAATTTGTGTCAGGCTCCTCTCCTTTCAGCTGTCCAGGCTGAGAGCAGACACACATTACAACTGGATTTCTTGCAGCTTATAGTGTAGGCATTAAGCCTGGAGCATCGGCCAAATCATATGCAGACTGTGAGGGATATGCTTACCCAGCATTGTCCCACTGTGCACTGGTAACTCAAGACTACAGGTCTGGTACAGAGTCTGCAAAGCTTAAAAACTCAGAAAATGTACCCTAATCCAACAGGGCACTTTGGAAGGATGAGGAAGGAAAAGACTTAAAAGGACTTTGGGTCAAAGATTCTTGCTGGAGCTCTGCAGTCTAAAGAGTGGCTTTGGCTACAGTCATCCCTGTGATCTTCCCACCGTATGCCCCCCCACATCCTGGGAGCCAGTAGCAGATACAGGCATCCAACCAGGAGGCTGGAATGTTAGAAAGTTTAATGTTGGTCCCGCATTTCACACAATGCCATGGAGATGGAAATGGACACAGATGTGTTAGCACTCAGGTGCTCCTTGATTTATGATGGGGTGACATACCAATAAACCTACCTTAGTTTGAAAGTAATGTAAGCTGAAAATGCATTTTATGCACCTGATCTCTTCAGTAGCAGCACGCTGCTCTGTAGAGCGTCAGTGTCCCACATGATTGTCTGGGTTCCGGGGCCGCACTGCCCAGCATTACAAGGGAGTGTAGTGTGGGTCACCAGCCTGGGAGACAGTTCACATTCAAAGTTCAAAGTATGAGTCTCTGGAATGTGTCTAGCATGGCTGTAAAGTCAAGCCATTGTAAATCGGGGACCATCTGTATTTTCTGGTTTGGGTCACAAAGTGAGCTTAATGCTAAGTATTCTCACTGCTGTTTCCCAAAGAGAAGTGCAAATTACCTGCAGCTCTGAGCAGACAGATGATAATGTAAAACTCTCTTCCACTGAGTGGCACCATACCCTGTCAGCAGCGGCAGTGTTTCCCCAGATGTGTTTTCTTCTGAAGCCACTGTTCCTTACTCCTGTAACTTCCCCAGGACCATAAGGGAGATTGGCAATCAAATGGTGCGTTAAACAGTCCATAAATTTATCTCCAGGACTAAAATAATACTTGTAGGCAAAGGCAAAGCTACCTCATAAATTAAAATCATAGCCTCCAATGGGACAAAGTAAGTGCAGACATAATCCAGAATACAGAAGAGAATTTACATTACGGTTAAAAGGGCACTGTAAACCAATGGGGCAAAAAGGGTACTGTGACAAAATACGTCATTTGTATATGATAAAATATATTAAAAATCACATGTTTAAAGACACCCTAAAAGCACCAGAAAGAAATGTTGGGAGAGTTCCTTTGTACCTTGAAGTAGGAAAGGTCTTTCTTGTGATGACTCAAAATCTGAGAAACAGAAAATAAAAGACTAATTTCAATACTTTGAAAGAACTTTCATTTGCCAAGTTATACTGTAAGCATGTCAAAAGAGAAACTGGGAAAAAAGTTATAATACCTATACCAATCAAACATACCCAAGATACAGATTTCCCAAAGAGCAATTTAAATAAAATATTTTAAACAGAAAGGCAGCACAGTATGCCCATTCTGCACCTTGGCTTCTGGCTCAGTGAGGGCTTCCTCATACTTTTGTAGAGTTGTGTTTTACTGGGGAGTGATAATTTTTAAACCAGTACTCTATTGATGCATGTGCAAGTTTGGCATTTAGAAAAACCTTTTATTATTGAGTCATTTTTAGAAAAAGATAATTGAAGGGCCAGGGATTTAGCTTAGTGTCGTAAGCACCTGCCTGTGAACCACAAGGTTGTGAGTTCCATCCTTGGTACCATAAAAAAAAGAAAGAAAGAAAGAAAGAAAGAAAGAAAGAAAGAAAGAAAGAAAGAAAAAACAAAGAAAAGGAAAACTGAGATGTTCAGGAACATAAACTGTAGAGTCAGGTTGCCGACAGATGGAGTTTTGGTTTTGTCAGTTTCAAGCTACATGATCTTGAGCAAGCTACTGTCTTTCTCCTCATCTGTGTAATGGATTGGAAGTTAACAATACCAGCTACATGTATGTAAATATATAGGTAAACGATTTAGAATAGTTCCTAACCTAGGATAAATGTGATGGAAATATTAGCTATTAGTCACTTTTATCACCATTGCTGCGCCACATAAATGTCTACTTTTATAATATTTAAGGTTCATAGTGAGAGAAAATTGAAGAGTAAAACTAAATAAATTTAAATGCTGCTTCTTAAAGTACAGAGTGGGTTTTCACTCTCTTTTTGTTTCTTGTGTTTCAGTGAGAGTTGCTTAAAAATGCAGCTTGCTAGGCACCCTTGGATGTCATTGAGTGTGCAGAGTGGCTCTGGAGGCTGTGTGGTATTGGGCATGCCAGGGGACTCTGCTACAGAGTGACCCACACAGCAATGTGAAAAAGTACTGCTAACTGCTCCCTTAGGTGTGTGATACTCGAATTTAGGTATAGGGCCTGTGGGCGTATGATCCATTTCAAGTTGCTGAAAGTTAAGTCATAGATTAGCTATAATAGATATCATAAACCAGTGCAAATGAAAGTTTTTCAATAAGGTATCAGAATTTATGATGTTGGCTTTATTGAAGCATTGTTTCTTCATAACTGTCTTCTGAGTATGATTATTGTTGTTTTGCATCCTGATTTATGCGGTAGGTCCTTCAGGTCAGGAATTTAATTTCTAATTCATCCCTTATGGCCAGTACATATTCTCTTAACACATCCTTGTTAATATTTTAGTGCCATTTAGAGATACTAATGAAAGGAAAAAGTTTATTTGCTTCAAGATTTTTTGTTGCTCTGTAAGAGCAAGATCAGTGGCACAAAAAGGAAGCATACAAATCCTGCTTCATCTCACTGAGCTAGGACATGTTGGGAAAGTTAGTGAACTTCCCTGAAAATCAGTTGCTTCTTTTATAATATTGTGATGCTGATATTTAATGTTTAGTTTTCCCAATGACCAAAGATGTTCATGAAGAGGCTGTCACACAACAGATATTCAGTGAATAGAGCTGATGTTTCCAAAGCATTCTGTTCTGGTTGTCTGATGCCCCCTCCTGGATGGTCTAGACCTGTATTAAGCAAGGTCAGCATTACTTGCTTGAGACTCATGATCAAGTTGTATCTAGAAGTATTAATAGGAGGACTGAACTCAAAGCCAAAGCCAGTCTTCCCAAGAGGAAAATCCAGAAAATGGGATAAAGTCCAAAGGAACTAAATAAAGGTGAAGGGAAGAGTCTGGAGAAATATTTTGGATGATAACATCAATTATTGTAACCACCTTCTGCTGATATTTACATGACCAGAATTGACATACAATTTCAGAGTTAATCTTCATCAAAAAAAATTTAATATGTAGGAGTAGATCTCAGGGAACTATAGTGAGGAGACATTTTCTTAGGTATGACACTAAAAGCACAAGGAGCCTAAGAAAAGAATAAAGAAGTTGGACTTCATCAAACTTTAAAATTTTACTTTTTAAAGAGCATTTTCAAATCAGGTATGGTGATGCATGCCTGTAATCCCAGCACACTGCAAGGCTGAGACAGGATGATAGCAAGTTCTAGCCCAACCTGGGAAACTTAGCAATGCACTGAGATCCTATCTCAAAAATAAAAAAGTGCTGGGTATGTAGCTCAGAGTGAAAACCTTGGGTTCAGTCCCCAGCTGTCCTGCCCCACCCCAAAAAACAGTACTATGAGAAAAAAAAGACAGCATGGGAGAAAATATTGCAACCATGTGTCTGATGAAAGATTTGAATCTGGAATATATAAGGAACTCTTCAAGCTCAGTATTAAAAAGGTCAAACTACCCAATTTCAAAATGGGCAAAGGATAGGAACAGACGTCTCCCTGTAAAGGATACAAATAGCAAGTAGCTTATGAAAATCTGCTCAGCATCATTAGGGAATTGCAAATGAAAACCACAATGAGACATCACCTTATATTTACTGAGACAATGTGACTCAAAAAGACAAACAGTAAGGATATGGAGAAATGCACTGCTGGTGGAAAGATAAAATGGTACTTTGGAAAATAGCTTGCCCAGTTCCTTAAAATGTTCTACACAAAGTTAATGTAAGACTCAGCAATGCCACTTCCCCATATGTACTCAAAGGAAATAAAACACAGGTCCACCCAAAACTGCACACAAATGCTCATAGCAGCACTGTTTGCAACAGCCTAAAGCTGGCAAACAATATAAATGACGATCCACTGATGAATGGATATACAGAATGTAGTATGTTCATATAATGGAGTATTCAGCAGAAACAGTAAAGTATCGGTACAGTCTAGATAAGTCTTGAAAACGTGCTGAATGAAAGAAAATCTCAAAAAGGTCACATAATATATAATTGCATTCACATGAAATTTTCCACATAGAGACATATATAAAGATAGAAAATAGGTAAATATTTACCAGGGAATGGGGGAAGAGAGGGAGCTAGGGAATGACTACTAATTAGTATGAAGTTTCCTTCTGGGACAATGAAAATGTTCTAGAATCAGATAGTGGTGATGGTTGTGTGAATCTGTGAATATACTGAAAACCACTGAAGATGTGCATTTATGGTACACACTTAAGTAGTTAAAATATTAAACAGATGAAATACTCGAGAGTTGTGGAAGACTACATTGGCTAGTCATGAAGCCAAGATTCGTAAGCTGTCAGCTCCAAACCCTGGGTTCTTGACCATATTGTCCTAATGTTGGAAAGCCTTCCCGAGATAGAGAACCTGAAGTGTCTTCAACAAGCAGTTTCTGATCTCAGACCTCCTGGCTTGTGAAACTTACCATCCTGGGCATTTCATTGAGGAGTAGTCTCAGGATACTGAAGGATGTTTTGGTTGCTAAAACTCTGACAAAGCAGAGACTGCTTTGTAGGGTGCGAGGCAGAGAACATGTACTGGGCCCACATGAGCCCACATGCTCTCACCTTAGTGTATTTCAGAATCACTTGGTGATTCGAGGATGCAAATATCCATCTCAGCCCAGACTGATGGAGGTCAAAACCCGCGGTGCCTTTTCTCCTCGGGGTGGTCTCTGTAATAAGGCAGTGTTCACTAAGGAGTTCCAGCAGATTCTTCCAGTTTCCACTCCAGACGAGCTCTGAGGGAGCAGTGGGGTGCTTTGTGCAAGAAGCTGGGCCTTTGTTATCATCTGCAGGGCGCAGAAAGCCTAGTTTCAAGGCCAGAACTCCTGCTTTGCACGAGGAGCAATACTTTTATACTGGGGGATCCAATACATATTTCTACTATATTGGTAAAGATAATTTATCCTCCCAGAAAGTAACTCGAATAGTCAAGAAAAAATATGAACTTTTAAATAGAATTCATCCCAAATCTTCCACCTGAGAAAAATATTGTTTTACACTTTGATGAACCCAAGCCTAAATATGTAAGTAAGAGTAGTCTTAAGATAATTTTACAGAGGTTAGATAGCACAATCAATACGATGATCTTTTAAAAATTTGATTTAATTTAATTTTAAAGATAATAATACTCAACAAAACAAAACAATAAATCTAATCAAAACAAAGCAATGAAATTGGTACAGACCTTCAAAGCAGGACAATAGGAGACCCAACAGTGGCTACCATTGTATATCTTGTTATCTTCACAATAGTTGACCATTCCATCAGCTACAGCAAAATCAAACCAAAAAAAAAAAAAAAAAACCAGAATAAAACCAATCAAAATAGAACATTGAATAAAGCAAAATAATTAATTGGAACAAAACAGTGAGAACAATATTGGATTTCAAAAACAAGTCAGAAGGAAATCCCCCATATTTGCTACACTGCGTATTGTCATCCTCCAAATAGATGCTCAGACCGCTGGCCCCAGGCCTGCAAAGTCAACCAAACAACACAGACATTCAGTTTCCTTTTGTGCCTCAGTTGCTATCAACTCAGCCTGTGCTCCAAACCAGCTGGTAGCTTTGGTGGGGAGTGGTTCTTGATTCTCAGCCTGTGCCTGTCAGCTCAGAGGAGGCACTACTGACTTTTCTCTTCTTGGGCCCTGCATGGCTTGCATGTCTTACCAGAAAGCCTGGCTAGTTGGCTTGTTGTTTGGCTCCTCCCAGTCCCAGCATGGCCCAAATACGATTATCTTTTAAAATTGCTATCAGTGTATTTGAGACCTCTATAAGGGAGGACATACTTTATTTTTAAAGCAAAGAAAATAGCTTGGCGTTTGTTCTGTGCAGTTTCATGAGAGTCACCATTTCATGTGAAGCCTAAAGACCACCTCCGTTTTAAAGTTCATATCCTAAACCAACAGATGACAAAACTTTCATGGATGTTTACTACATTTTCCTTTCTCCCCTGTTAATGTCTACCTTAAATTTTTATCAATCCTGGAGATATGGTTAATTTTTTTTGAGTGCTTTCTAGAGGCATGAATGTGTACAGGTCCTTAGACATAAGGATCGAGTTTATAAATTTTAAATTAATTTTTGTTATATGTAAAAGGATAGAATATTAGTTTTTGTCACTGATTTCCCTTCTAGTTCTCAATTCTGCAGTGCTGAGAATCAATGTACAAGCTATTCTACAAACCTTATTGTAGTTTGTAATAAATATACACTAAACACATAGCCAATACCTATTCGCTGAAATTCTAGAATTTTTCAGAGTCAAGCTTTGTGTCTTTTATTCATTCTTTTTATATTTGGAATATGCAGTGGAGAATTTTCTTCTTTGACACTTGAGAATATCTACATAAGATTGAAAGTTTTAATTTTTTTTTAAAATGTAAGACAATGTCAAACTTATGGCCATCATCCTGCCTCAGCTTCTCAAGTGTTGTAATTTTAGGTGTGCACACAGCATCCCACTGAAATTATTAATTCTGAGAGCAAGAGGTATTTAATCAAAAAAATTGGAAAAAAATTGAAACATTATTGTTTTGAAAAGTATTAGTTGTTTCTGAAAAGAAATGCTTAACTTGACCTGCAGAAATGATGAGCAGGAGAAAATCTTTCTTATTCATGGTTAAATGGATTCACTGTTAGTAAGGACTAAAGAGACCTCTTGAAAAAACTGACAGAACCTCTAATGTTAAACAGTAGGACTTTTAAATATAAAAGATACGTAGTCGATATTTCCCACACACATAACATATAACTGCCTTTTCCCTATCTGAACCAATATTCTTTTTATAGAGATGTATTCCTCCATCTAGAAAATATTAAAAGTATTTTGGGATATCCATAAATAGGTAAAAACAGGTTTAATTCCAAGGGGTTTTGCACATAATATAACTTGTCTGCTTTTTACCACCTCCACCCTTGTAATTAGAGAGCTTGATAAAAGTGAAAATTAAACTTCCTTTTAAAAGCACAGAAACACCACGCACACGTGCTAAAACTTTCCCCTTTACACGGCCCAGGGGCCTATGCTGGCTCACAGGAGCTGCTAACCTGCTGTGTGCAGGACTGGAGTTTAGCCGAGCCCGATGGCATGGCCTGCAAGGCGAGGGCTGGGGTTGAGAGGTGGACACAGCAGTTCCTAATTTTGAAGGATTAATATTGGGAATTCGACTATTTTATGATCTGTATTTAGCACTCTCTGCCAATTATCACACATAGATAGTGGTAGAACACAGAAGCCAAAGACAAAATATTAAAAAATAAAAATGTAAATTGACATTAAAAGTACTGGGCACTGCTCTGGTTTTTAGCCAGAGAACCATGTCAAATGCCCTTGAGAAAGCCTTCTCATGATGACACGCTCTTGTTATGGACACCACAGTTGAATAAAAGCACTGGCTGAGGCAGAGGAAATTCTGAGGCTTTCCTTAGACTGTTGCACCTCCGTGTCACCAAATCTCCGGAGTCCAGTCTGGGCTGGACTGAACCTTCACGTTAGAGCCCTCAGGTTGTATGGATGCCTGCATGTTTAGAGGGAGACCTTACGTTTCAAGCAAATGTCAGGCTGAGTTTGCATGATCCTCCCTGAGAGGCAAAGGCATCTGCAAAGGCCACGAAGCGGCATGAAGAAGGAGCTAGGGGCTCTCTTGCTTTGCTCAGAGGCTCACCACGGATTTCACTTCCTTTCTCTGATTATGGCTGGAGGTCCCAGTAAATAGCGTCAGCAAGCTGCACTGAGAGGATCCGAAATGTTTGGAAATTGGTTTTAGAGGCTGAAACAAATAGGATTCTCCATTGCCATGTGCCAGAAAGTCGATATAGTAACATCAGTGCTGCCAGGACCCTGAGGAGGAGCAGTGTGGGAATTACAGAGAGAGCGAAGATGAGGGCCAAGGTTTGAGAACCTCTCTCCACTTTGCAAGTGACACTCCTGAGGTGACCACCACTTTATTGTTACCCGTATAGGCTTCTTATATGATTTATCAAAATGGAAGCTCTTTCAGACACCACTCAGTTAACATTTTCCAAATGTAGATAGTTGGATATTGTGGAAAGCATAACTGTATATATAAAGATAACATTTTACATTTTCAGTAAAACTTTAAATTTTCAGTCCTAGCTCTTAACTAACCTTGTGACCAGGAAATTTCATCTCTGTGCCTCATTCTATAAGGAGTTAGCATAAAACAGTGGACGAGAATGCAAACACAAGTTACAAAATACAATACCAATATACACTTATTAAAACTGTGGTGGTTCTGTGAACCTGTGAGAATGAAGTCTTTGGTAGCTTTTAGGCTTCCTGAGATATTCACCAGTAGAGTTCATTATGAAACTTTAATAGCAGATGCAAGATGGCATCTTGAATTGAGATCTGAATGAAAAGCACTCTGCAATGTTACAGCCCCCCAGTGCCTAAGGCTAGATAGGTTGCCACCTTGGAGGAGACAGACACCTCTGCTGTGGGCCAGACCTCAAGACAAAAGATCAAGCAAATACACTCACATCCAAAGGACTGATATTCTAAATGATTCTCTATCACTCTGAGGAAGGCAGCAGTCATCATCCCAACCCCCTAGGGAAGAGTCACTGCTCCTTATGCATGCCCGCTTCTACGTGACTCACTTCCACATTTGTCCCTATTTTACCTGAGCAATTAATCTCATCGGTTGACCATAATTCTGTCCCACCTCATGCTTGCTTGCCTTGCAAATTCCCATGTTTTCCCCACCTTAGACCTGCTTCACTTTGTAAGTTTACTCTGTAAAATCCCTAGAAACGACAGTCTTTGGCAACTCACTTGAGATCCCTTCTGTCTCTCTTTCAAACAGCATCTTTCTTTCTCTCAGTAAATATATTCTGCTGTTAATCTCCATTGTTCCTAAAATTCATCCTTTGATTTTAGAGAACACGAACTCGTACCAGACGTATAGTAGATTGGGAGTTTTGTTCCCCTATATCATTAACACCATTACTGCTAAGGCTTTGTTGGCTGAACCCAAGTCCTAAGAATGAGAGTTAAAGAGACACTTGATAAACAGCTAAGCAGGGACCCAGGCACATTTGCAGGGCTGAGGGCTGATCTGTGTCCCTCTGGATATACTAAAAAAGCTATAAAAATAATGAAATATTCCTGTTCCAGTTGCAAAGAACCTCTGTTCCAAGACTATTTTTAAGGCAGTATACTGATACATGCTGTGTGTTTATATATAAAAAGGCAGTAAATCCCAGGCTTCCAGGGTCACAAACAGGTACAGTACAATGTGTTTTTGCCCACATAAATGTCTAGAGCAATATTTGAATGTTCTGAAGAACAGGGGACAAGTTTATATACAGTGTCGGATTGGTTGGCCTCCCGGTTCCCATACTAAGCATCAGCAGTGTTCACTGGGACGTCAGCCACTGGGACAACCAAAAACATCTCTGCAGACTTCTATAATACTCCATGAAAGTCAATACTCTCCCCACTGAGAAACACTAGATTTACATATTTATCCCCTGCATTAGCCCATCCAGATGGCTAGAATCAAAAGTTTTAGTTTTAGTTTTGGCCTGGAAAAACCAGAAAAGGAAAACCTGTTGTATTTATGTATAAAGAGAACCTGTGAGGCAAATGAGAGCAAACCTAAAGGGTGTCTGTGTTGAGTGAGTACTTAGTGATAGGACATTCTAAAACAAAAAATATTGTCAGCCTGCGATTTCTCCATAGTAAGATGGTAATAAGATCATTCATGAGGAATTACTTTGTGCCAGGCCTTGTGCTTGTTTCACATTTTGAAGTTTTACTTTATCCCTTTGAGAGGCAGAATCTAGAATAGGTGCTGGCCCCCATTTTAGAGGAAAATATTTCATATTCTCAGGAAATCTGTCTGCTGTGCATGCTTAGCCTGATGGCTGGCACCCAAGGAGGTACAAACTCAGAGGGCAGGTTTGGGGTTGACAACCTCATTCAGACCCAAGACACCCACAGGTGTGAAGGCTTGAGAGCATTTAGGCAAGGCCACTTCTGGTGTTCTTCTGCCCCACTGTATCCTAAGACTTAGATATTTTCAAATATTTTATGTGAAGATTCTATTTTATGAGTCTTTTCCTCTCAATTTTCAAAATCAAGCTATGAAACCATCCATGCATTTTAAAAGCATTTCGTCATACACTTGAGTACTTGAACTGATTTAACAGAGTTTTGTTTTCCTATGGGAATAATTAAAGTCTTTCTGTATCTGATTATTTCTGTGAATAGATAGAAATTACTATTTGGAGATAACTGATTTCCAGCAAAAACTTGGAGCATCAGTGCATTGGATAGAAAAAAAGCCATTTAATCCAAACTTTTATTGGAGAGAACAATGTCTTTGTTATACCCTATTATTTGGAAATGAGATGTTGCTTCTTCCTCTTAATTCAGATCTGCTGACATATCATTGATGGTGGTATTTGGGCTCAGAAATGTGAAGATAAAGCAAAAAAAAGTGTGTCATTTGGACTTCACCCAAATGGCATTAGAAAATAACAGAAGAAATGCTTACAGGCTCAAGAAGAGAATTTTGGGAAGGAGTCCCATGAACTGATGTGAGCCTCAGGTATGGAAATTTCAGATGAAACTAGCTTTTATTTGAACTTTTTTTTAAAATTTGAACTCTTAACTTTACCTTTCTTATGATGGTTATTAGATATAAACCAAAAACAAACATTATTATTTCACATCAATACCTAGGAAAATGTAACTAATATAGAGAGGAAGTGGTGCTTGATACATGTTATGGTTTGTGTTTGGGTGTTCCCCCAAAGCCTCATGCAGTCATACAGGGCAGGCCTTTCAAAGGTGGCTGAATCTCTAATTTGTGATTGGTTCATCATCTAGCACTGGGATTGGTGGTATGAGTGCTGTACCTTGCCAGAGGTGGGTAGTCAGCATACAACATAAGGGAGGAAAGGAGGCAAGCTTTTCACTTTTGCCCTTTTTGCTCTTGCCACTGTTGATACTTGCCACCACCATGAATGGCTGCTGCTGTACCACACCACCTGCCTTAGAGCCAGCCAAGTATGGACTGAAACCTCCACAGATAGTGAGCTAAAATAAACCTTTCTTTCCTTCATTTTGGATATCAGGTATTTTGTCAAGGCAACAACAACAACAAAAAAGTAACTGAGACAATACACTTACTTGTCACTGAATTTTTAGAAAAGACTAATAGGCTCCAGTGCCTTCTAGTGATTAAATCTCTATCAGCATAATTCAGATTAATATTTGATGAATAAAGAAAAACAAGATTATAGGGCATGGGTTCCAAAGGCTAAGATAATTTCAAAGGCCATACTCTCTTTTGGGGTTGGGAGTTGGGAAGCCATCAGGAACCTTGAGAGTAATTAGTATTCATGTTTGCGCCAGACTGGAAAGGAAGTTTTATAAATAGTGAAGGGTGTCCCAAGAATCCAGAAAACATATACAAAGCTCCATGTTCCTAAAGGATGTGGCAAAGCATAACAATGTGAAATTCATCAAGACTGGGAACTGTTAGGAAATACAATGTCCTTTATTGTGGTCTCCACCCAAACAAATGTCACTTTGGTTCCCAGCCTGATCTAAATCATCTGACATATGTAACACTTAAATATAAAGCAACCAGATATATTTTGAATGTAGTACAATATTTTCAACTTAGAAAAAATTAGGAGCTAAGACTGAAATGTAAGAAGATAATTGGAAATAAGTGACATCTTTCTAAATATC
The DNA here is from genome assembly GCA_004027455.1 of Hydrochoerus hydrochaeris. Lineage (NCBI taxonomy): Eukaryota > Metazoa > Chordata > Mammalia > Rodentia > Hydrochaeridae > Hydrochoerus > Hydrochoerus hydrochaeris. The sequence goes on from PVLA01001865.1 coordinate 176,998, forward strand.
AAGGTTTTTTTTTACACCAGCTTCTGTAAAACATAGAGGTAGAAAAATTTAACATTTGAATACATTACTAGGGTTGCAATCCCAGGGAAGCAGAACCGAGGGCAACAGGAATGAAGCAGAGATGAAAGAAAGGCAAGTAGAAGGGGTGTATTTTAGAGCTAGCTGCTATATGATGATTGCTTCAGCTCACAAGACCATTTTCTGGTAGGCCACGAACTACTAAACTTTAGACAAAGATTTCTCAGGGAAGGAGAAGAATCCATGTGTGGCAGCCCCCTTTTCCACTGGTCAAAGATTTACCCTTTAGAAGGTATTAATGCTTCCAGGGTGCATTCAACTGTGGGTAAGAGGATCTTGGCTTCTCCTGCTTTAGCAACAATGTGGAAGGTAGAGAGAAAAGAGGAACCGCTGGGGACCAAGACGAGGTGCTTTGGGCAGTTAGTGCAGACATAAGAGGCCAGGAACTGGAGATAGATGTTCCAAGAGAATGTGAGAAGGCAAGTATTACAGTCCCAATACAGGGGTGACTTGTGCCAGGGCAGTCCTGGCCTCGAATGCCTGGCCCTTCAGTGTGAGCACAGTCAAAATGCAGTCCATCCTGTGTAGAGAGCACCCGACAGAAGCTCTCTTTGCTCCCACTTTAGGAATAGGACACATACCATGCCCTCCCTCCTTAATTTTCTTGATGGCAAGTCACTAACAACTCAAGCAGCATGACATTAAGAAGTGAGGTACTAGCTCTGAGAAAGCCGGAAGTTGATGCATTCAGCAGATGAATTGTACCCAAGATCTGTTTTCAAGTAGGCTACCATTGAAGCGGCAAGCAGAAACACTGAAATGACACCCAGGATTTGGAGGCAGAATTATTTATGTCGACAGGCACTGATGGCAATCATTCCCAGAATTTCAGGCCCTGATCTCTGGTGGTCTAGGGCTTATATGAGATGAACAGCAGGAAGTAAAGGCAGAGTGGTTTGTCAACTGGGGATTAGTTTTTACGATATGCATCACAGTGACCAGCTATGCATCACAGTGACCAGCCGTTTCTAGGAGACAGAAGAAACTGGAGGTGGAACAGGAATTATTACCTGGGCAACTAACAGTCTGAAGTATACTGGCTGGGGAGACATTTTCTGTTACACCATCTGCCCAGATTTCTTTCTTTCTTTGTAGAGCTACACAGTTACATGTGGAATGTACCAACATCATAAAATTTCCTTATTTCCTATTACGCAACAGCTTCAGCACCCAAAAGTATAAAATTCAAATGTTTAGTCAGCTGTTTCACTGCTTCCTAGGAAAGTGGCCAGGTTTTCAGTTAGAAAAGTTTGTTGAGTTCTCATTTATTTCTTCCCTGTATCTCCCATTCCAATCTACATTTTATATTCCCCTGTCTGCCCTATTTTTTCCTTGATCATATTTTTTACTTTTAGGATTCTTGGTTACAAAGAGCAGTACAAACATGGGTAACCAGTAAAAATCGAATCTATTGGAAATATAGATTTTGTCAAGACTGACAAAATCTATGGGAAAGCTAGAAAAGCAATCTGGGCAGAAACCATGATAGGTGAGGCACAGACAAAATTCTGCCACAGGTGGTCTGCTTAGGGTGTCACTGCTTGTGGCACTGTCACCCTCCATCTGCCCCTGGGTCTGTTATTCCCTTGAAGGACCCTACACTGAATCTGTGTATTGCCTCACCCATCCATCACTATTGTTTGCCGAAGCCATACAAATTAATACAGTTGCATTCTATAAGTGGAGAGCTTTCTACAGTGATCAAATTTAAATTTTTTTCTATCTTTGTTGTCTCTAAAGACTTAGTTTTTCAAATAATGAATCTTAAACATCATCCAATAACAAACTTAATTATTATGTGATCTGAGTTTCTCTGTTGGGATTTCACTAAAAATGACTGATGTTGTCTCCCCATTGATTTTACTTCAATTTTAATTAAGTATAATCAGGTAATTTGAACTTTCTGCCAGACCATTTGGTGTTTTCTGGCAACTAAATGAATCAATTTAGTGAGGGTGCATAGCTCCAAATTTTCTGGTGCTAGTGATTTACTGATTTGCTCTTTTCTAATTAAATCAAATAAGTTAACATTACTAGGTATCTGAGCAGAAAGAATATGATTTAAATATTTATTGGACTGGACTTGTCATTTTGTGAAGTTGTGCTGATGGACACATTGAACCATGCAAGATAAGATACAAAGTGTAATAAACCTCACATATTATCCACTGAGCAAAATCTACTTTTATCTAAGCTGTCCAGATTTTTTTTTTTTTTTTGTGGTACTGGGGATCGAACTCATGACCTTGAGCTTGCTAGGCAGGTGCTTATGCCACTGAGCTAAATCCCCAGCCCGCTGTCCAGATTTTTTAGCACCAGCTGAGGAGGAAAAGGTCTGACTAACGGTGATTTATATTACATGTACAAGTGTGATTACAGCTAGAGAAAAATGAGTTATTTTCAGATTAGAAGTTCTTTCCTCCAAAACACCCCAAAACTGTGACTACATTTTATATGTGTTTTCAGTGTATTCAGTTAAAGAAAAATAGATGTCAATCAAACATTTAATTTTAGAAATGGGATCTATAAGACACACATGAGCAAAACATTGATTGAGTTTTTAATCCTTCAGCCAGCATTTAAGATGTTATGTTGAGCCTGTCGAGATTTTTCATAAGCACTTCTGAGACTCCACTGAGACGGAGTTAGGGCTTTTACAAAGGAAGACATCAGAACACAGAGGGTCGTAGGAATTGCTTGTATTCACAAAGTTAATTAATGACTAGATTATTTTGCTTTTCATAAGGTGTAAAGAAACAATCCCCCCCAGGCCCTTTCCATAACCACAGAGGCTGTTCACTGCCGTCTGCTAAAACTGTGTATGGGAAATCTGATTTGAATAAACCTAGACACCTAGTCCCTTTTTTCTCACCATGGGAAAAGACTAGAGCTTAAAGAGTGGTGTGTTGGAGCTCAATGCCATTTACACATGAAGCCTTGATAAACGGTGTCACTGCAACAGCTGTGGCCTTGTCCTGAGGCAAGATGGCAGGAGGCTGTCTTCTTCCCACCGGGATGACAGGCACTGGCAAACAAAGCAAGGCCAGTCCGCGGGGGGGGGGGGGGGGGGGACATTCAGTGCTCTTTACTAACACTGTTAAACGCCCATCTCTGGAAAGGCTGTTTAGCTCACACAGGTGCTTCAGAGAAGCCTGCAGAAGCCTGGTGCGGTGGCGCACACCTGGCACTCTGGGAGGCTGAGGTAGGAGCATCGCAAGTTAGAGCCTAATCTGAGCAAGGTCCTCAGTGAGACCCTTTTTCAAAATTAAAACAGCATGGAGCAAAACAAAGACCTTCAAGAAGGGCAGGGAATACAGCTGAGTGTAAAGGCCCCAGATTCAGTTCACAGTATGTGTAAGCCTGTGAATGCAGATTTCCTCTGAAATCTTAAAGAGCCCCAGGAGCCACCGAAGTTTCTGCACTTGGCAGTGATAAAGCGCCCGCCTGAGATCCGTTACAGACCACTGGATGGAGTCCCTGGCCCCTGCCAGATGCCTGTCGTGGCAACACTCATTGAGAGGTACAGATTGGGGGCGACCTGTGATTTTTAGGTTTCCTTTTGATCTCCCAGCCCTGCTCATTCTCTGCCCCGCCGCACGTGCGTTCCAGCAGAGCAACCGTGCTGCGCCCTCCCAGAGGGCGGCCCACCTGCTCTCCCCACGCTGCCCCTTTGAAGGGCCCAAAGCGAGGCTTCTCTGCCCCATCACTCAGCCTCCCACTGCCCCGACCCTCCCTGGTCCGTAGAGCAGGAACCGCAATAGCACACACAAAACGAACGCAGCAAAACAAAACCAGGTTGGACTCCTAGTTCAGACTGCAAAAACTGAATGTAATCTCTTTACATTTTGATTTCTCAAGAAAAGTATACCATGTTTTTAAAAATGTTTTTGTAAACCGATAGGAACAATCCATTAGAACTGAGTGGTGTTACTAAACTGGGTTTCTGTTCTAGCTGTCATTCCTAAGCCCAGATAACGGGCACTTTATGATTCAGAACACTGTATTTCTTGACGCTTTTCCTTGACGTTATAGGAACATTTTTGCATAGGTCATACGGACTTACCCGTATTTCAAAGTTGTTTTAATCATTTGCCAAATCACTTTTCCGATGTCCAGCTGTGTAAACAATTGTTTTGAATATCCTTTTAAGAACAATGATTACTTAATCTGGGTATTATTTACTAGCAATTATTTAAAAAAGCAAATATAATCTTGGTTTTTCCACTGCTTTGTAACACCAGGATACTAAAAACAATGGATCCATTTTTTTTTCTTTTTTTGTCTTTTTGAGACAGTCTCACCACACAGTTCAGGCTGGCCTTGAGCTCACTTTGTAGCCCAGGCTGGTCTCAAACATGCAACAATCCTGCCTCAGCCTTCCAAGGGCTGGGATTACAGGCGTGCACCATTATACCTGGTTGGACCCATGTTTTAAAAGCTGTATTTCTTTATTATTTTAAACAGTGTCATCACACAATGCAGAGCCTATTCCGCAGGTAATATATGAGTGCTTCCAACTTTATTTTACATTTTAAGGCAAATTCAGATTACAGGGCAAACAAGATGGAGTCTTGCTTTATTTAGAATGGGTTTCTCACCCTCTAGGAGCCTCAGTCTCCTTACAATAAAATCAGGCTGCTGATTGCTTCTTCAGAGGGTCAGGAGAGAAGGCGCAGAGGTATTGGAGCATGCTCACCAGCTCTAGTCCCAGCACCACTTGCGGGAGGAGCAGAGGGTAGCAGATTCATGGTCACTTTCTCTTCCTGGTGAAATAAGGGAAACTCCACCAATACTAATTATTCCGGTTTCCCCAGGTGCAGTTTCAATAAGAACTTCTGCCACATGCCCAGGACGAGTTTATGTTTATGTACCGTCAGCCTCTTCTGTCAAGTCAACACTTCCCTGCTGAGCACCACTTAGTTTGACAGTGAAGAAACAAATGACAGCCACAACATTACAGTTGAAATAATATCAGTTTAATGAGCTTTCCCAGCTTTCTTTAATGCCATTTAATTGGTCAGAAGATTTTAGAAAGAATATTTAAAACCTTTCCTGGTTTCTCTATTTTGTTTTTTATTCATTTATTTTCATTGAGATCAGGGTTTTCTATAGAAAGTTTGCCTAAAATTTTGATTTTTTATTTGCTTTTTTCCGTATCAGTTTTAGAATAATTCATAGACATTATTGCCTTTTTGTTGTCATTTCTCAACTTTTTTTAATATCATGAGAATAGTTTAACTTAGAGACAAGGGGAAGGAAGATTAAAATGAATCTTCCTTTTTTGCATTTGAAATAGTTTTACAGTGCATTACTACTGTGAGAAGGGCACACACACATATTTAAAGGTATATTGGATAGTTGTACACAGATAAGGCAGGTCTTTGTTGTAACTTACTACATAGTATATACCCCAAGATACCGAAGAAGATTGCTAGCATTAGTGTGCAGTGAATTTGTTCTTTGGTTTCATCACTAACAAAAGTGCCTCCTCATGAAAGTAAGTTTGATTTTTAGGGTGCCATATTGTTAAAATTAAATAACTTACATTGAAAAAATGAATGCATTTTATCAGTAATAAATTTCATTACATTTACCAATTTTAACAGGTGGACACAGAGCTTCCATTCTTTAGTTATTTCAGATGGGTCTGTGTCTTATATTCAGACTTTTGATACAGTTTTTGAGTTTTGTATGACTTGAATTTTTAAGCTGTCTGTAAAATATTTAACTTAAATGAACATATTATATATGTATCTTTTCTTCAGATACCAGATTTGATGTAAATTATGGAGGGACCCTGTAATGTCTCTCCTTGAAAGAAGACAATTTGTCTCCCTGTTGTTTAAACCTGGCCTTAATTCCATGTATTGATATGTTCAGAGCTGGTTAGGATAATACTACTTTACCCCCTCAATTGGCTTTAAGCAATGCAGATGAGTCTAGCAGAGGTGATGGTGTGTAGCCTTTGAAGGTCAGTGATGCCCACCTATAGCTCCCTACTACAGAGCTAGGCCAAAACAGCCACCAGCAGAGCCCATAACATCTCAGGGTAGAGGGACCAGACATCAAAGCTGAGGCACCAACCAAAAACACAAAATGCTTCCTCAAACTATGTTGTGCAGATTGCTCCACACTCAGAGGCTACCTGCTCTGAGTGAATCTGCTTCTCTTTCTATATGCCTCTCTGCAGATTGCAGAGGTGCCATTGCGACCCCTATCTAGCCCAGCTCACACTACTCACATACTTCACACCATCCTCACAGTCACTCAACCCCAAGCCCCTGCCCTCTTCATGAATTAATAAAACCCGGGTTCAGTCCCGGGTAGTGGCCTTTGTTCCAGTTAGCTGTTGTTTTGACTAGTCTTGGGACCCCCTTGGCTCCCCACAACTGCAGATATGTATTTATCTCTATTTTGGGTTGTACTGAAAGCAGTAGTTTGGAATTATGTATTGGAATTTCACCAACTTTTCATAGGATTACAAATAAGCACTTTGCTGGTGGCCTGTAATAAATGTCATAACATAGATGTGTACATAGTGGATCCTGGATGGAGCTGGATTCTTAATTGAGAAGAACAGAAGTCTGTATGAAGTCTTAATGGATCTAAACTTGTGTCATGCCTGTGTGCATATCCAATTAAACACTGGAAATAAAAATTGTTTGAGTGAAAAAAAAATGAATCTTCCTTTCTATATTTCTTTCTTTTCCATTACTGGGACTTAAAATCAGGGCCTTTGCATTGAGCTACCTACTGGCTCCTTCTGCACTTTTATTTTGAGAAAGGGTCTTGCTAAGTTGCTAAATTCTCAGGGCTTAGCTTAAATTTGAGACCTTCATGCCTCAGCTTCTCAGAGTGCTAGGATTAGAGGCGCACACCCCTAAATCTGGTTCTGGCTTATATACTCCTTTCTAATTTCACTGAATCTTACAATATGTGCTCTGGCTTTCTAACTCCTTTTCCCAAATCCTTGAAAGTAGACTACAAAATTGTGGTACCTTCTGCTTGAGACTTCAGTGTATCTGAGAAAAGACAATAAAACCAGTTCCATAACTGTACTGGGATCACAGTTAAGAAGGTAAAAATGATTTGACTAAAATAATTCATTAGCATCAATTAACATAAAGTGTGTATTGAACTTTCCCAAATCATCCCCGAAATGCCCTGGCTTTTGTTTGTTGTTCTTTTTGACCTGGAATCTAATTAGCTTCAAGCCTCATATACAGCTTTTATGTCTTTTGTGGAAGCAGAATTGGCACTTTTTTTCTTCATTATAACTTATGTGACTAATCACAGTTCACTCTGTACTGTAAAAATGACACAGGTAATTGAACCACAGTGTGACTACTGATCGTTAAAGAAAAACAAAAATAAAAGCAAAGTATATTTGAAAATTGACCATCAACCTAAAGTCCTTTGCCAATGCAAATTTATCTTTGATCTTTGTTAATATGCCTTACCCCATTTTCTGGTGCTATAATGAAATTTAATTATAAATTAAATTTATAATGAAAAGAGATTCGTGTAAGCTTGTGGTTTTAGAGCTTGGGAAGTCTAGTAGCATGGCTCTGACATCTGCTCAGTTTCTAGTGAGGGCCTTGAGCAGAAGGGCAAGTGAGCAGGTACAAATACAGAGGGAATAAAGGCTTGTGATAGTGAACCCCTTCCTGTAGAAAACCATTAATCCTCTCCCAAGGGTCTATGACCTGCACATCTCCCACCTCTCAATCTGTATCAATGAGGAATCAAGCTTCCAGTGTATGAAATTTGGAGGGAAACATTCGAAACAGCATTGTGCCCATTATGAGGGACAATTTCTGTATTTCCTACATGAGTAAATAATGCAAATATGGTAATGTTAACACTTTTTTGTTAGTGAACTTTTGAAGTTTTTATCGTGGGCTGATCTTGTTTCTTTTTCTACATCTACATACTTGCGTCTCCATCTTTTTGGGGCCTTCTTGAGTCTTCCTAGGCTAGAACCATCCTACAGCCTCACTCTGTTCTTCACAACACTGACTGTCTCTCTGAGGGGCCCAGGCATGGTGTCCTGTGAAGCTCCCCCATGCACGACTGTTCTCTTTAGGGTCCTAAAACTCGTGACCATCCCTACTCTTTTTGATGCCAAAATTGTTCCAAATTTAGCCATGTGTGCACTTCAAAAGCCACAGTCTGTGTCCTATCATCATGATGTCAGTAGCGCTTGAGTATGTCCTTGCTTTCTCTTACAATAAATTGTTCCAGACTCATCCCAGACAGGAGTCAGTTATCACCCTATACGGCTTTGGTTCTTTTTAATGAAACATAATACTTAGAAGCCAAAATCCGTCTAGGCCTTTCCAATGGATACAGTTAAATTTTTTGAAAAAATAAATCAAATCAATATTTCTAACTAATTTTGACAAAATGGGAATTTTCCTTATTTTTGCCCTATTTTATATCTCCTCCTATAGTTAAACTCCTGGCTTCAACATTACTATATTTATTTACTTATTACACACTACATTATAGCACACTTTCAGAATTAAAAAACCAACACCAGGAAGATAAGTTGAATTTGAGAATATTTTTCAGCTCTTTTTTGTCCTCAGAAGATATTTATGGTATTGTATTAACTGCACAAATTATTTTCTCTGTGTGGTGGTTATTAATTACATATATGGTTAGAATAACTTGTTTCTAATTATATTTTAATTCTAAGGTTCACCTTCCCTACATTTCTAATTTTATTTTGTTTATAGAATATGTAGAACATTTATATTGTATAAAAGCTGAAACTAAAAAAAGTCATACTCAGAAAAGTTGGGCTCCAATTCCTATCATGTCTTTGCTAGTCCTATTTATTGCTACTTGTAACTATTTTTTATTAGTTGTTGGCTTATCTTTCCTGTGTTTCTTATACGTAAATCCTATGTCTTCTTACTCCTTTTTATTCATTTTATACAAAAGGTGGAATATGATGTATACAATTTCAAACCTAATTTTTTAACTTAACTATTTAATCTAGAAGTGATTTAATTTGTTTGTGGAACTTTCCTTATCTTAGTTATTATTTGTATAAAATCCAATTTTCTTAGCTTAAATGTATTTTTCTATCAATTTGAAGTCAACATGTGTAGCCAGTATCACCTTTGTTTTTATGTTTACTCAGGTTAATTTTCTTAAAATTTTTTTGTCAGTTTTTTAGCCAAACTCATTTTTGTTAGTTTTTATATATTTTTAAAATTATAACAGTACTTTCAGCATTTTTGAAACCAAAGTTATTTTTTATTTCTTTTAGAAGCACTTATTCCTAACCTGTTAACTGACCTGTGGTTTATACTTATTTCTTGTGCAATCTAATGAGAAGACTTTAAACAGAATCCCTCAAGATTACTCTATCACTTGTGTTTGGATAGAAAGTCAGCGTCACATTCTTTGCATGACTTTGGTGGTAGGTAGTTGCTGAGTATATGGTGGACTGAGCAGAGAGTTACTGGTAGGGTTAAAACTGGTTAAAGTCACCTGGGTTAACGTGGCCTGGTCAAATGGGGGATGGTGGTTGTTAAATTGCCTGACTGATCTTCAGGCAATCCACACAGATAACCCTTGCTATAGTCTATGCTACTTCATTCAACAGACTAATCTGCTGATCTCTATTATGGAAGATGTGCACACACTGGCTTTTGATCTTTTATCAGATGGCAAGAGTTTCTATTATCACCACAAATCAGAGTTTCCTAGTGACTTATTAGAAAAAACACCATCTGTCTGAGATTCAAGGTCAGCTCTTAGCTGTGAGCACTATAAAAACCAAAAAGAGAGCAAGAAATGGCAGAGTGGTGATTGGTAGCAGTTCAGTCTCCCTGAGATCCATAATCTAGGTGCTAGAAAATAACAACTAGTTAAAGAAAAAGAGAAGCAAATCCCTGGGAATTAGAAAGGAACTGTCAGGAAAAATTAGAATTTATAGAGAAGTTGGAAAAATAGTCCACTGTTGTTGTTAGGGCTTGCAAGGAAAACAATTTAATCCAGGACACATAATTTATGGAATTATTTTATACTAGTCACCCAAAGAGTCAAACATGAAAAGTGCAGGAAATCTGCCCACACACTAAAGACCCTGAAAATACAGCTGAGGGCCTGGAGCCTATGGTAACATCCTGCATGAATCAGCTGAAGATCTAGAGCCCGGGACAAGGTCTCATGCAAGTCTGTTCAGTGGATCTGCGCTGGGTCTGTGCCAGCAGCATGAAGGATCTGTGCCAGTAGGCTGAGGGTTCCGCACTGGAGCCAGGACACAAAGCTCAAAGTAAGGACCAGAGCTCCCCCAAAAAGCACCACAGTCATTCTCAGCAAAAACAAGGTCCGGAGCTCCGTGGATGATGAGAACAGCTGAGTTTGTATCAAGAAAGAAGCTCAGTAAGCACTTTCAGGAGAACCAATGGCAATAGGAGAACCAACAATGCACCACACTTATTCCTCTCTAGTTCTCCTTTTTATTTTGGCAACAATCCTCAGGTGGGCCATCCACGCTCAGCACCAGGCTGATTCAGTTCAGTTGGTGTTACAAGTTGACCTCCAGTTTCAATCCACGACATCCACAATGTGGAGAAAAGAAGAAAACAATTGGGATTCTCTCCTTGACTCTTGCAGCTTGCAGGGAGGGGAACAGTCTCACAAAAGAAAGGCAAGTGCTGGGGACTGGGAGACCCAGGGAAAAATGGCAGTAAAACCCATGGTCTTTGTGAAGTGCAAAAATTGCACAAGGTTTTGCTCCACAGGAATTCCTTCCACTTGGTGGGCAATAACCAGAGAGGGATTCAAGCACGGGTGCTTGCCATATATATCACCAGCAAGTGCTAGATCAGGAGTCATCTTGGAAAGGCATTGATTATTTAAATATAGACTTGAGAACAACTAAAAACAGCTTTACTTCAGCATTTCCTGTGCTACCTTCTCACAGTGACTGAGTGACAGGTAGCCAAGGGACAGGTTAGAAAGAAAACCCCTGAGAAGTTTAAACTCAAGCTTGGAGGGATACGAGCCTTCCTCACTATGGTGAGAAGCCAGGCAAAGCTTGATTGGTGCTCAGAGAGCTAGGTCCAAAACTGGCTGCTGCCTTTATGTACTTGACCTCTCACTCTGCTGCTTCTATGTGGAACACATCTGAGGGAAGACTGCCTTTCCTACCCACCGACATGAGCAAGAAGATCTCTCAATGGACATTCCACAGTCTGGAGTAAACAAGGGGCCTCTGGAGTAGGGGGTAGACCTCACAAAGCCTCAGGCCTTAAGGCTAGGAGGAGAAAACTGAGACTTTCTGGATTCCCAAACTGCAGATCCTAAAAGGAAACCACTCACTCAAAAATAGAAACATTTTAAAATTTGTTTTGGGTTTTTTTTTGTTTTTTTCTTTTTCTTACCCCTTTATTTCTTTCCTCCTTTTTCATTTCAATTGTTTCTATTTTTATCCTCCATATTCTTTCTTTTTTCTCCCCTTTTCTTTTATCATTTATTTTTGTTACCTTGATCTATTTCTATAAATATGCTTCTGCTCTGTAACAGTATCCTTTGTCTCTTTTCTCTCAATTTTTCAAATTTTTCTTCTGGCATTTTCCTATTACTGACCCCTTGTATCTTCAATAGTATGACTATTAAACTTTATTAATCTTTAAATAGTTAATTCTATGTTACTACTATTGAATCATTTTCTATCACTCGTGGGATAGAGTTAACACATTTATAGATACTTGTTATTTGTCAATATTTGATTTACCTTGGATTACTCTTACCAGTTATTTGATATTGGAGGTTCACATAAATATCGTTATTAATAGCATCTCTAGTTTCCTGGGGTTTCCACTCTGCTTTCAGCTTCACTCTCAGTTTCATGCACTATTGTTTTAGGGGCATACTCCCTGGTTTTCCATGCCTTCTAAAATCTGGCTGGAAGCCTCCATTACCTCATAACTCATACATTCTACATGTCCATAAACCAGCATCATGGAGATGATGCTGAATTCTGCCACCAGCTGGAGCAGACCAGGCCCTCTTTGATCATGGTTGCAGAGGCCTCTGAGTGCCTGGCTAACTGTACACTGTGTAATAAATACCACAGAACCAATTTCCTAGGTGGTCCTTTTCCAGCCAGTGGCCCTGGAGCTCTCTTCTTGAAGAAAGTATTTCAAGGAATTTATTTTTATCTCTTTATCCTTTTGAACCAGTGAAGGTTGGGGTCTTGATGATTCCTGAGATACTTTCAAGTCATCTTTTCTATTGTCCTGACATAATGTACTTGTCTTGTTTTAATGCTGATCTTTTCAGCAACCATGTTCTTTTTTGTCCCAATTTTTCAAGTGCTTTTTTTGTGATAAGACCAACAACTATTTAAATGGGGTTTTTGATCCTATTTCTAAATCTGTCCAAAAATAGCCAGCAGTATACATGCCACAGCCTGAACATTAAGACGTCTTGAAATTTCTCCTACCGGATTAATAGTTTGCCACCCTTAATTTCATTCTCCTTTAAACTCTCAGGACATGGACAAAATAAAGATCATTTTCTCACCAGAATATAATACACATTGAGCTTGAATCCAAATGCCAATGGAGTCTTTGTTCCCATATGAAACTTCCCAAGCCTGGCTTTTACTTTCTGCTTTTATATCAGCATTCTGGTCTTCCAAGCTCTATCCAGAATCCCCAGTCAATCTTGACTTACAGCATTCTAGGAATTCTCTAACTCATATCTCCAAACCTTTTCCAAACATCTCCCACAAACCAGTTCCAAAGAAGCCTAAACAACACAATCAGGTATAGTCACAGCCATGACCTTATTTCTCTGGTACCAAAATCTGTCTCATTTTCCTTATTACAGGGACAAAACACCCACAACTTAAAGGAAAAGAGTTTATTCTGGCTCACAGTTCGAGTCCATAGTTGGCTGGGTTTAAGGCAGAAGCATCATGGCAGAAGGGTATAGTGGAGGAAAATTGTTTATTGTCATGGCAGCCAGGAAGCAGAGAGAAAAGGAACCAGCTGGGGCAGGAGAGACACTGTTCCAGGTGATGCCCTCCATGACTGGTCTCTAACCAGTTCCCACTGTCTAACAGCACATTTGGCACTGTACTCAGTAGTGGATGAATCCACCAATGAGTTTGGCTTCCTCTGAGCCAATTATCTTCCAAAAGCTCTGCTTCTGAGCATGTCAGAGTTTTGGGAACATTCTGAATCTATACCAAGTCATAATTTATTTATAAACAGTGGAGTGTCTAAGGATTTCCTTCTTTCCAAGGCTAGCACAGAAAACACTGTGGCTAAGTTGTATTGGCAGTGTACTTTAATTTCAATAAAGGGGCTACTACATCTAAAAACTGATCAAAATGGTCACAGCAGTCTCTGTCAAAATGGTATGTCCTCATCCACCTATTCATAGGGTTTGGCACCATGTGACTTCTGGCTCTTCCCCAAAGTTAAAATGACCATGGACATCAAAAAAATATCTAAGACAATGCAACTAAAGATACTCAGGCAAGATGACTTCCAGAGCTGCTTCAGGACGTGGCAAGAATGATGGGATAAATTTGTCCATAATCAGGGGAAGTACTGTGAAGGGGATTAACTGTAATGCATCTCTTATTATAATACATGTAAGAATTATTAGGCATTCACCATATTTTTAATCACACCTTATAAACATAAGCTTTGGAGCAGATACTGTCAGCCTGGTAGGGCATCACCTGGCATAGTGTCTCTCCTGCCCCAGCTGGTTCCTTTTCTCTCTGCTTCCTGGCTGCCATGGTAGGAAATCCAAGTTTGAGCCTAAGCTATTTCCCTTTTGGCTTTGGAATCCCCTAGCAATGTCTGTATGTATTTGCAGGACAAAAAAAAAAAAAAAATACCTGGTTGCCTAAGGAGAAAGGCAAGATGTAAACTTGGCCTGACAACAAAGTGTTGGCTTTAGAGAGGAGAACAAAGCTGAGGTTAACACGGAAACTGTCACTTGGGGCCTCCTCTGGTTCTGAACACTGACTTCATGAGAGGAGGCTTTGATCAGAGAAGGAAGGGTTGTACAGAAAGTCTTCCTCACACACCGGGCACTTAAAACTGCAGGAAGCTCTGTAATAGGAAAGATGAATTTGGTTGTCTTGCGTTATTGGATTGGCAACGGCAAGGCAACAATTCTGGCAGTGACAGAACATGGAGTGAGTGGAGGCCGTGTAGTCTGAGGTCCCCCTGCAGACTCCAGAAATCATTACATGCTATGGTGTGTGTGTGTTTGTGTGTGCACATGCCTGTGTGATGCATGAATGTGTCAGTGTGCATGTGTGTGAATGTGTGTGTGTGTGTGTGTTAGGAGGAATATATTAGGTAAAACACTTAAAAGACACTATTTGTCCTAAGATAGTGGCTGAAAATAAACTCACAGACACAATTTAAGAAAACAAAACTATTATCAGGATTCTATTTTGTCTACATTAGTGCACAAGGTTACTTAATGCTGAAAAATAAACTTAATATTTTAATAACCTAAGGAGGAGATAAAACAATATCTAGATACTTCATGCCACTGAATGGTAAAGTTAGCAATGATTAAGATAATACATTTTGTTATGTGTATTTTACAATTAAAATTTGTGAAATAAGAGAAGGGAGAAGAAATCAGATAATGTTTCCTTTTAAGAAAAAAAAGTTAATTCAATAAATAAAACAATACGGGATAAGGGATAGCCCCAGAGGGACTTCTGCCAGCCAGGCGGGGTGATATCCACTTGGGCTGGGTCATTAGTTCGCCTATCTGGCCATCAATCCCTGTGCCTTGACAATGGGCCAGCCTCACCTGCCGTCCTGCCGTCCGAGTTCCAGCAGGATATCCGAACCACACTTGTTCCCCTGATCCTTCTCTAGGCCAGATGTTTGAAGACTTCCCAGCCTCTGGGTGAAAAGCGTCCTTTATCTTCCTGATTTATAACAGCCTTCCATTTGATGATCAAACAGAGCCACTAATAATTTGGTTACAGATGTCTTGGAAGGCCCTTAGAAGAATATTTATACCCAGAGGCTTGGCCTTCAGTTCTACTTCTCTGTTATCAGCAGCAAAGGTCTTAAAGCTCTAAAATCCTTCTTCCATGCTGGAATATTATTCATACTATTGTTCTTTCCCCTTCATACTTTTAAGACCAGGCCCCTTTAGGGTGATGCCTACAGAGGTGCTCACTCTTGGGGTGAAATGCTACAGCCTAGGACGAGGCTCACACTCCTTGTGTCCTGCGATTCTTCTATTGTCACACTCACTGCAGGATTTAGAAAGGTTTTCTGCTTTACCTTCTCTCCCTGGTAAGGATATTTGGAAAGTGTAATTTTTGTGTAGTGAGAAATAAATGACTCTATGTTATTTAAAGATCTGTATTTTCTTTTAGAAAAAGATAATAAAAGGGACATTTTCTTTAAAATGAGAAAAGTTGTTAGAGGGCTCCACAGGAGAATTGAAGTCACTGGAGCATTCAGAGAAAGAAATGCAACTTGCTATTACTTCTTGATTTCCTCCCCCTGGCTATTAAGAAGAGCATCTCACAGAAAGATGACCTCTGGTCCTTTTAGTCATAGTGCATCACGTGGTTCCTGCAGTGATTGACTGGAAAACATTTGATTTGATTTGAGATAAGGCCAGTGAGTATTTTTTTCAGCAGAAAGAAAGAAAGAGACAGATAGACACTGCTGCTAAGTCTAAAGAAGGATAAATAAAAAACCTACACTCTCTCAGAAACACATTATATTTCATTATTTTATTTTGGGGTTAAGGATTGAATCCAGAGCTTTGTGCCTGCTAAATCTGTGCTCTGCCACTGAGCTACACCCCCAGCCCCATCCATCTGTCAGGTGCCTGGTAAGATGCTATTTTTTTTTTTCCTGTAGTTGAAAGACCTTTTGAAAAATTTCTCTGGAAAGAATTAAGCCACTTTTTCAGAGTGTGGGATTAGCTGTGTTAAAAATCACCCCGGGTATTTATTCAAATACAGACATGGTATTAAGACTCACTGCATCAGAAATTGTGGAATCTACATTTCAACAAGCCTCTGGGTCATTTTTCCTTCACAGTTAAGCTGGAGTCACCTAAGAGATTGGGTGCCCCTGAGTGATTCATGGAGGGGTGATGTCTCGTACTATATCTGGTTCCTAACCCTTTTTTCTCTAGCCTGGTCCCCCAGTGTGCTTCCCAGCTACCATAGGCCAAACATCTTTGTTCTGCCATTCCTTTCCACTAGGATATTCCTACCTTGGAGCCAGCCCACCATTGACTGAATTCTCTGCAGCCATAAGCCATATTAAATTTCACCTCTTTTTAAATTGTGTCAGGTAATTTGTCTTAGAAATGGAAAAGCTGACTAATTTAGCTACCAAAGCTTGATACCACTATTTTGGTATGTGATGACTGCTACACAAATGAACTATTATCATGTGAGTAGATATTTATAGGGAGATGGCTTTCAGGAGAAAAGGGATATAAGAGATAAGACTCAAAGGAAGAAAGAAAAGAGGGAAAAGACTGACTGAAAATACCCTGGTAGCAGAGATGCTGATCTTTTTTTCACATTTAGATTTTGAATCTTTGAAAAGAACTTGATGGTTTTTCAGAATATGCAGTATAGGAAAATTAAGATAAAATTTCAGTCATAGACTATTTGGAAGGAACAGATGTCCTGCTCATTAGTGAAGGGATGATAGCTTGTAACTCTTGGAAACAATACAAGACATCACAAAATGAAAGATGGCTTAAAACTATAAAAACAACATCTGTATATACCAAAACAAGACCATGAACATAAATGGGGAAATCAACATATAATCTATCAAACTTATGACAGAAAAATTACCAACGCACTCTAACATTTATTGTAAACATAGCATATGCAGGAAATTGCACATATATATGTAAGTTAATCCTTGCACTACACTACAAGGCACTTGCTCTTATGGCCGTAAGGGAAAATGCTTGCTTTTTCACCTTGCCTGATGTGGAGGGTCAGTGGAGTGTATCTGACTGTTGTTACCACCAAGCACAGCAGATTTCATTGCATGCTGGGGTCTCACAGCTGCTCACCATGGTCACTCTTGTCCACTTCTTCCAGAGTGTACAGCTGTGGAGTGAAACAGGGTGCACTGTGTGTGACTGCATGTCAAGGTAAAACCAACAGGACTGTGGTTGCATTTGAAAGAGAACTATTGATTGGGATGAGAAATGAGAGGGGCCTTGGGGTGTTACAGATGCTCTTTATCATGGCCATGGGAGGGGGCATATTTGATTTCAGAAAGTTCATCAAGCTGTATCTTTATAATCTTCTATATGGATATCATACTTCAATAGAAAACATACTCTAAATATTCACTTGGGGTGGTAACCAAGAGAGGGATTTAGGCTGCCATGGTCTCATTTCTTTCCCATGCTTCCTGGACTCTGCAGTGTCTTCTGATTTGCTTCTGTGTTTCCGCCTCCACCAGGTCAGCAGCCTCTGTGATCGGGGAGGGCTTGCTGTTGGGTTTGCAGTGGCTGGAGATGCTGGAGTGGAGACTGCTCGGTTTTCATCAGGAAGGGGCCACTGCTGGGTTTCAGCTGTGCCCTCTGTGAGTGTTGGTACTTTGGCTGTGAATAATGGGAGCACTGGAAGATTGTCTTCCCCAAAGCCAGTCAGCTAGCAAAGGCCTTCTGCAAAAGTGTGGTTCTAAATGCTGGTCAGGCAGAAATTCGATAAATCTCTCCAGTGCTAGATAAGAAGTAAAGATACCTCCAGGCTAGGCATCTCCCAGAAGTTACTTCTCCCATGCTTGGTTCCCAGTCTACCACTATCAACTATTGCCTTAACACAAGCACAGAGATTTGGGGCTGGCTGCCAGCTGCCACACTGGGATTTTAGCTATTTAATATTTTCAAGGCAATCTGCTTGTGGGTGTTAGCTACATAATGACAAATTTAATGGATTGATTTTAGAAGTATATACTACAGAATGACCATATAAAATTACTAAAAACAAATCCCAGTTATATTAATAAGGAACACACACACTACATATATTAGCACTTTTTAAAAAGATTCCAAGCATTAAGCTGGGCATGGTGGTGCATGCCTATAATCCTAGCACTCAGGAGGCTGAGGCAGGAGGATCATTGCAAATTCTGAGACCAGCCTGGTGGATCAACCTGAACTGCATAGGAGACCCTGTCTCAAAAAGACAATAACAACAACAGCAACAACAACACAAAAACAAACCTCAAGCATTGTTAACTGCGGCCAATTTGGAGAAAAAAATCAACAGGAGCAGTTACTTAAGGGTCACAGAGATTACAAGTTTGACCACTGAGTTTTAAGCATTCCTGTTGTGTGAACTGGTTTCATGCAGCTTGTCTGCCAGTATCTTGATCATTGTGTAAACATTTGGGTTATTTAAAACTTTGGGTTACTATGAACAATGCTGCTATGAATACCGAAGGAGTAGTTCATCATGGTTTGATTTACATTTCCTTAAAGACTATGGATGTTGCTTATAATTTCATGTGCTTATTAGACATTTGCATGTGTTCTCTGAAGAAATGTTTAATGGAATTTTTGCCTACTTAGAAGTTACTGCATTTGTCTTTTGATTGTTGAGTTATGGAAGTTCTTCATATATTCTACATACTAGACCTGTATCAGATATGTGTTCTGTGGATTTTTTAATAATATAAACACTTTCTTTTTTTATTTAAAGAGAAACAAAAGCATGTAAAGGTTAGAGATAATACAGAATTCCAAAAAAAGATAAACAATAAGAAATCACTAGTTAATAAATTACATATTGTCCTCTTAGAAATAGTTATTCAAGTTACAAAATTAAAGCATACAAAGTAGATAGTCAAAAGTGAAAGTGTAAACAGCTATGCATGCATGCTACTTGTATTTCTATCCTTTCTGTATTAG
This sequence comes from Hydrochoerus hydrochaeris, assembly GCA_004027455.1. NCBI lineage: Eukaryota > Metazoa > Chordata > Mammalia > Rodentia > Hydrochaeridae > Hydrochoerus > Hydrochoerus hydrochaeris. The sequence goes on from PVLA01001865.1 coordinate 196,009, forward strand.
AGGGAAAAACAAAACTTAGCAAGACAAAACAAAACAAATTCCTATAAAAACATGAAACCAAAAAGTCATATAAAACCACAGTACAAGGTGATCTACAATGATTACTGTGTTGTTTCTTATTATCTTCAATAGAATGTCTGTATCATCAGGCATAATTGAATATAGCAGCACATAACAATATTGGTAAAAATAAAACATTGTAGATAGTATAAAACTTCAAAGGCAGGTAATAATCAAACCATAGTGGATATCCTAGTGGATCTTGTCATCTTAAGTGCAGTTGCCTATACTCTCATGTTCTGTGGATATTTTCTTCCATCTGATGGCTAGTCTTTGTCATTCTTGATAGTACCCACTGAAGCACAAAATTAATTTATATATATTTTTCTCTGGTTGCCTGTGTCATATCTAAGTTGCAAAGATTTACACCTATGTTTTTTTCTAAGAGTTTTGTAATTTTAGCTCTTACATTTATGTATTAAATTTTGATCCATTTGAGTTAATTTTTGTGTATAATGTGACATAAGGCTCCTAATTAATTCTTTTCTTGTGGATAGGTTGTCTCCTTACCATTTTTGAAAAGTTCTGGTGTCCTTGTTAGAGATCAATTAATTATCAATGTGAGGATTTATTTTTGGATTTACAATTCTATTCCATTGATCTTTTATCTATATTGATCACTGTAGTTTGCAGTAAATTTTAAATTTGGGAAGGGTGATATCTCTAACTTTGTTCTTCATTTTCAAGATTATCTGGTTAGTATGTGTTACAGTTTGTGTCTGGATGTTCTTCCAAAGCTCATGCAGTCAGAGTTTTCTCAGAGGTGTGTGATTGATTCCTAGTGCAATACTGGGATTATGGGTGGGTGATTGCTGGAACAGTTCATTGACTGGATTAGCGCTGCCCTAATCCCAGTAGATTGGATACAATGCAGGGGACAGGAAGAGGATTGTCTTGAACTCCATTTTTGCTTTTAGTGCCTTCTGCCACCACAAACTGTTGCCCCTTTGCCATGTGCCACTCTGCCTTGTAACCAAACCATTATAGACTGAAATTTCTTCAAACTGTGAGGTAAATAAACCTTTCCTCTCTTAATTTTGTGTCAGCAACGAGAAAAATAACTAAGACAGTATGGGTCCTTTATATGTTCATATCTATTTTAGTATTAACTTGTCAATATATTAAAAAAAACAACAACAGATTTTGGTAGGAACTGTGTTGAATAGATAAATTTAGGGACCATTATTGTTTATACCAGTTTGTAAGATCTTAACAATATCTTCTAATATGTGAACTTGTTTTCCTATTTATTTAGTTTTGTTTGTTTCAGTAATTTTTACAGTTTTCAGTACACAAGTCTAGTAGTGCTTTTGTTAAATACTGATGGTTTTATTGGTTTTGATGCTATTATAAATGGAACTGTTTTCCTAATTTAATTTTTGGAGTGTTTATTGCTAGTGAGCACATTATTCTGTCCAAGAATGAATTGTAATCTCTTTAGAAGAGGCAGAGTTTACATGTGCATTTTCATAGTTAAGTAACCAGTGAAACTTTTATAACACTGTACATTAAGAAAGCCACATAAAAGCATTCGTTTCCAAAGTGAGTACTTTGGAAATCGCTCTTTAGACTCTAGTCACTATGATTCTGAGGTTTGACTCTGAACTTTCCTTCTGTCCACACAGAATGTTAGAAGGTTTAAACTGCTCCTGTGAAATCTGTCCTAGCTATCCCCCGAGGCTAGGCGCCTACCTCAAAGATACGGTACCGTTCTGCTTCGCTTGCAGTTTCACATTTTCCGAACATTCCTAGAGGATACCTTAGATTACATTAGATCAGCTAAAAGGACTTCACTAATCTGACTTCATGCTGTCACTAATCAACGGGTACTCTGTTTAAGAGTCTCATAACTTTTAGCCTTCAAGCAAGAGAATTTACAGTGTTGCTATTTATTGTGTCAGAGTCACATTACCAATTTCTAAGAAGACAAAGACTTCCTTCTGCTGAGATTTTTCTCCTTTCCACGTGGCAGGGTCTCACCATCAGCAAAAACTAAAACTGCAGCTCCATCTCCTTCGGGATAAACAGGGGCGCCACCGCCCCTTGAAGGTACAACTGCTGGACAGCAGCGCCCTCTGGTGAGCGAACGTGGAACATGACTGGTTTGAAAAACACCTTCAGGGAGCAGCTGCCTGTTTACAACAAATATTTCTCTAATCGTAATTTAAGTATTGTGAATCACCGATTTCTATTCCAAACTTCCGTTACAGGTTCCTAGAGCCTCCATTCGTCTTTTCCTCTTGAAAGAACAAGAACATCTCCGTGTTCTGAGAATCACGACCTCACCCTCTCCATCCTCTTAATGTTTGGTAGATTTTTAAAGGCTCAGTCAGCGTGCTTCAGCAGGCGATGTAAATAACACCGGCAGGAAATGCACAAAGAGAGGGAGGCAGGGAACTCCACTCGGCTCTCAGAGAGGAGCCTCCCTTCTGTTGGTCAGAAGCCAGAGGCCCAGAGCTGACCGGAAGTCATCAAGGCCGAGGCCTCCGAAGCCTTGTCTCTTGCATGAAGGTCCAGCCCTGTCGTTGCTCCTGGCTGTGGCTGGATGTAATTCCCCAAAGGCCCAAGTTGATTGCGTATCCATTCTGTCTTCCTGACTGATGGGCGTTGCGCTCGACGGCAAATGTGGAGGTTCTCCTGGCCATCACATTTTTGGAAGATAAGTTATAGACCTTGATTTATTAGTTGTGTAGGTAGTGTGTGCATTTAATAAAACTATAATATCAATAATTTGAGCAACAGTCAAAGTTCAAAGAGTAGGAATTATCCATGTGCAAGCAGCATTATCCTTATTATCCTTTCATATACCAAAAAAAAAAAAAAAATGCTCTCAATACCACTGACACACCAGGCCTGTGGGCTCACACAAAGGGACTCTGACTTCTTAGAACTAGATAGGGTGATTCTGGCACAAGGCTGCTTTCCAGCAAACACTTTCTAGAATGTTCCATGTGTCAGGGAGCATGCAAGGCCCTGTGGACCCATCGCGTGCATGTGCTTCCTCTTCCTCTCCATTGCAGCTGTGGTCACAGGCCAGGTGCTAGGCGCTTTGCCCAGCTGCTCACTGAGGGCACTTGCAGAATGCAAACCAGCCGGTGCAATGTGGAGTGGGTTTTTTTAAAATCTTTTTCCTGCTTTTATTGTACTCATGTTTTGAACTCTGGCATTTCTCAGCCTTAAATTGTTTCATACATTTAAATATATGCTCCACATAAAAGAATTGAATGTGTTGGTGCAAAACAAACAGACCTTAGGCAGAAAATGTTCCTGATTTTCTTGCAATGAATTCTCCACTGTAGGAAGTGTTGTGGACGAGAGGCAGGGACACAAGTTTGAGGCCAGGTGGATGGGTCTCTCCAGTCTTGCTTCTTTCTTGTTCTCTGATATTGGGCATAATTAACCTTAATTAGCTTCAGAGTGTTGAAGCTATAAGGATGAAGTGAGATTTTGTACACACACACACACACACACACAAATTCACAATCCTGCATACTCAATAAGTATTAATCCTTATTTTTACATGTTCCACCTGTGTTCTTTTTCTTTCTCTTACTTTAAATAAAATATGTTATTTCCTGATCATTTAGTGTTTACTTTATTGAGGTATAATTGGTAAATACAAATTGTGTATATTTAAGGTATAGAAGGTGATGTTTTGATATAGGTGTATGTAGAGAAGTGAATATTGCAATTAAGGTAACTAACATATCCATCACCTCGAATAATTACCTTTGTGGTCAGTATACTTATCTTAGGATTTCTCTTGGCAATTTCAATACACTCACTCCTCATTTAATGATCGAGTTTCCTTCCTGTGACTAGGTTGTTAAATGAATTGGTTGCTAAATGAGGAATTGTATATGTTATGTACATTGCCATATTCAGAATAAAGAATTGGTCAAAGGGAACTCTAACTTGACTTTGCTTTTTGGCATGATTCCTACATGCAGTACTGTAATGTAAAACAGAACATAAAAGTACAGTACTACACTGTACAGTAAAATAAAAAAAATTACAATACTGTACAAACAAGGTATATTGCACCAAAAAAGACATCAAAGGTCTATAAACAAGAAGTACAGAACTATACTCCTGCCCCCAAAAAGCAGGTCATAAGTCTGAATATTCTTTAAATAGGTAAGTCATTTTTTCTAAAACTATATATTCTTCAATAACCTTTAAAATAAAATAGAGCAGCCACAAAAACATCATTACATATGCTGAGTTCAGGTAATGTGGACCCTTCACATGTCAGACAAGACAGGGATGAAAATTACTTAGAAAACCCAGGATATCTTATGATATAGAAATGATATAGAAAGTGCTCATCAGGAATCATGATCGTGAAAATGGATTCAATCAATAGAACATCTATTCCTGTATTTCCTCATATGCCTTTTCCTGGCATCTTAGTAGCTTCTGTGAATTCTGCAAGGTTGTACTGATCATGACTGACTGATATTCCTGGAAGCTGGGTTTTGGATGTGCAGTTTCAGCTCATTAATGAAGGAGCTTCTGCAGATCATTGCATGGGACCAGTGAAACTAAAATATTACTACTGAGGTGTTACAGAACCGTGAACCTGCTGGACTCTAAAAATCACTGGCAATGCCCAAGTATCTTTGACAGGGACACTGGCACTAATGGACCCACTGCTCTGTCCACCTCTGCAGTAAATACCTTGGAGGGTAGAAACAAAGATGGGTCAAATGTGTAGGAGAGGAGCTTATGAACCAGGAGTGCAAGACAAAAATTAAACACATGAAGCAATCACAGAGACAGGAATAAGAGGGAGAATTAATTGTTCAATTGTTTCTTATGATTTTTGAAGTGTGTATATAACCTTTGAGAAAATATGAGCACCCATATGATATGAGACCTTTCTACATTTCAAAAAGTTTCAAAGGTAATATCACTGCTAAAGAGCCTGTTTATAGCTGAGAATTCATCTACTTGCAAATATGTCAATTTTATTACCATCTGCAGAACTGTTGGAAGTAAATAGTCCTTAGAAGTGAGGCCCAATAGAAAGAGAGCCCTCATACATTTTTCTGGTCCTTTGGCCCAGCTGTTCTGCCTGGGTCATCTGTAATCAACAGGTCTCATAAGACCATGCTACAAACCACTCCCTTCTGCATCAAAACAGGCAAACCATGTATTTTTTGAATATTGAGGCCTCAGTATCCAAAAACTTCCAGGTAGCTTATTTTTCCCCAATATCAGATATTATAGAAATTATACATATTTTGAAGACATTTGTCTTTTTCATGAATGCCATGTTTATTTGCACAACATACTTAATGGATTTGTTTGAAATACATTAGACTTGGGGCATTTCTTGTTTCATGACTAGGTTCTGTTCCTGTGAATGGTTGCTAAATGAGGAACTGGGTGCAGTATGTATGTTACAATATTCAGAACCAAGAAATGGTCAAAGGAAATTCCAACTTGATGACTTTGCTTTGCTTTGCATAACTCTTACCTAAGTACTATAATGCATATCAGAACATAAAACAACAGTGCTGTACAGTACAGTACAATCAACAAAAATCACAACCCTGTAAAAACACAGTGTACTCCACCAAATGACACGGCAGCTCTGTAAACAAGAACTGTACCCCCCCCCAAAAAAAAAGATGGGTTATAAGTCCAAGCTGCAAATCCTAAGTCCAGTCATCAAGTAGGTTGTAAAGTGAGGAATATCTGTATACATTATTATTATCTCCAGTCACCACGCTGCATCGGGTCTCTGTTTGCACCTTTTGACAACATCTCCCTGTAATTCCACACTTGCACCATTCTTCTCTCAGTTTCTATGAGCCTGACTTACTCAGATTCCACCTATAAGGGAGATTACACAGCATTGGCCATTGTGTTCTGGTTTATTTCCCTTAGCATACTACTCTCAAGACTATGTTTTCCCCCCAAACAGGATTTCCTTTTTTAAAATCTGCATGGTGTTTCACAATTTCTGTTCATATGTTGACAATTAGGTTGTTTCCATGGTGATGGTGAATACTGTGTCAATGAACATGGTAGTGGAGCTACCTCTTGAAAATCATTCTTGTTTCCTTTGCATTTATACCTAGGAGTGGGTGCAATTGGTACTTTGTGGCTTTACTTTAATTTTTGAGGAACCTCCGTACTGTGTAACTACATATTTCCATAATGGCTGTACCAATTTGCATTCCTACCAACAGTGTGCCAGGGGGCCCTTTCCTCTAGGTCCTCGGGAATGTTTGTTAACACTGGGATTTTGGGTGATAACACTCTATCAGGTACGAGGCAGTGACATCTCACAGAGGTTCTGATTTCCATTCCTCAGTGCCTAGTGACCTCAGCACTTAATCACCTTACCTGCTGTCCACAGTGTGTGAGTGACCTGGTCACTCAGCCAGCGGGTGACAGCCTGACCTTGGCAGCCCGGCGGGGGAGTCTCATTCCAACAGCCTTTTCTGTTTCCCTCACGCGGTTAAACTGCACAAGTCAATCCCAAGTAGGAGCCGCAGTCAGAACTCCACAGGTCTCCTCACAGCAAGGGCTCAGGTTTCTTTCCCCACAATTACCCTTCAGCACAGGGATTCATTAGCAAATTCCTTAAAAGCTGTCTTCTCCGTGCCAACTTCAGACAAGTGCATTTGGGTAGGCGTGCAGACTGTGGTAATAGGAACCAGGACCTGGTGTCTAATGCTCAGCGTGTCACTAAGGACGAGCCTGCCTGCGAGTGCCATGGTGTTGTCCTCTGGCCCTCCGGGTCGCTCTCTCCTGACCCTTCCTCCAGGGTCCTCCAGGTGCTATGGGTGTAACTGTCTCCTTGGAGTGCACAGGGGCACTCTGGGCTTCTGTGCAGTCTTTCTGTGTTATAAGTGTGACAGTCATTTTGATTCCCTCTGACAAAGAACAGGGAGACACCCAGGTGGGCCCTTGGAATCCTCTAGAAGACGATGGATCCCAGAATCCAAAAGGAATAAATTCAAAGAGCAGCTTTGCAGAGAGAGACTTTCCCAAAGTCTGCCAAGTCTCAGAGTCATAAGGCATTTATTTGGGGCCTAGAGAAAAACCCAGAGATGGAGTCAACACGAATTCTCCCGTCTCAGCAGCACAACTCTGGGCAGCTGCTGACTGAGGGTCAGAGCATGTCAGGCACCTGTGACTACCTGGCAGGCACAGCCTGGTGGGTACATTGCATCATTATCACGGCAAGAATCGGAATTGGTTGAAATTCCTTTTCTCTTACTTCAGGGTGTAGATACCTTAAAAATAGTGGGTTTGGTGGGAAATATGGTGGGTGGTGTCGAGATGGAGGCGTAACGTCTTTAAGGCTCAGGACTTCTGCAGCTCTTCATTCAGCCCTGGCACAGTGTTGCATCAAATTTTGGTCAGTGTAATTTCCTGGCTTCCAAAAAGTCTTGTCAGTTTCTGAGGTCACAGGGTAGGGCAAAATTCTATGATTCTGGGATGAAGTTTGAAGGGGTGAGAGCATGTGAGAACAGGTAGTTGGCACCTTCCCAAGAAGGTGGAACCTTTGCTTTAAGCTTTGAACTTTGCTGGTAGCTGGAGCAGGGGTCAGGGATGAGGGTAGAGGAGGGGCTCCCGGGCTGTCACCTTTGTTGGGCTCCTGCTCTTTCAGAGTGGCCTCCTTCTTGCTGTAGAGCCCTCAGCCTGCAGGTCAGCCCTTGGGGTTTACTTCCTTCAATGAAGCCTGCTATGGAGGAGCATTTTCACCTGGTTTTCCTCTTGCAGAGAATTTCATGGGTGACCCTACAGTATGATTTATTAAGGCCCTAGATCTCTAGAGATGGCCTTCACTGAATGGATTCTTGTTTCTTGCCAAAAAAGAAATGTTTCTAAAAAGCCTAAAATGAAGACAAGTAGTGAGATTTGAGATGAGAGGGAAATCACGGAGAGAGTTCATAGACTGAATTGTGGCATAAATCAAAGATGGAGATGTTCAACCCAGCAGAAGAGAATTCAGACACAGACAGGAAGCAAATGTGGAAAGACAGCTTGTGAAATTAAAGTTCGTGCTGTTGATCAACACGAACATCTTCATCTTCCTTCTTATTGACAGAGATGTCTGTCCGCTGAGATCATTCCAGTAATGAAGAAATGCTGTGTAATTTTCCTCCCTGGCCTGTCTGGGGTAAGGGCTCCAGGGACAGCGTCATTGTTTGTATGGCTTCATTTGAGTGATGCAAGAATCAAGCTGCAAGCCTCAACAGCCCCGGCCCCTAGGGCCAGCCAGGGCCTTGTTCTAGACCATCTTTCTTTTCAGGCTAAGGCGTGGCAGGCTTCCCACACTGCTGTAGCCCCAGCACCAGGTGAAACCCTCCCTAAGTGTTACTACACGTTAATAAACATAGCCACTGAAACCCACTTAAAAAGAACGACCTGTTTATGAAAGACAAGTTTTGAAAGACAGAATATTTTCCCCCATGGGCCAACGCTTAAGCAGAAAAACAAAGAGCCCTTTCGAAGATCTAAAATGATGGAGAGTGGATTCCGACTTTCCAACTGTGAGCCTAATGATACTTGAGCTCCAACCTGTCTTGCTCCGGGGAGTTGTAAATATCTTTTATGGGTACAGGTTGAGCTTTTCCAAATTTCTACCTTGATGCTAGTTGAACTTCCAAAGTTCAGCGACAGTGACGTTAGTCCTGACATGTACCTTGAGAAACTGAGGCAACATAAATCTGAGCGGGTTGGCAACATTCAGGTGAAGTCACCCCGAGTGAAGGGAAGCAGGATGCCACCAGGGGGCGCTCCTTCCGTGGTTGCTATTTTCTCTGCCCTTCATTTTAGGGTTCACTGGTTCTTGCCTGTGAGTGGGGGCAGCCTGAGGTGGTGCTGGTGTGGTTGACCACTGCTGTTATTCCCGTATCATCTTGAAAACAACATTCTTCCATGTATTTCTGTAAATATGACTTTCAACTATAAAATTTTTTACATTTTTTTAAACCTCTACTGTTCGGGTTTTTCCAAAGAAATGGTACCCAGATAGGTCTTAATTTCCATCTGTGATTAGTCTCCTTGCTGTGAAATGTACATTTATTCACTCTTAATAGTTTTACTTGACAATTACTTGTTTTGAACTTATTTCTGGCATAACACAGAGCTTATTTTTTTTGTAATAAATACTGTAGAGCAGATAAAAAGTCTTTTTTTTTCTCTTAAGTTTAAGAAACAGCTTACATTTATGGCAATTTTGGTTAAATAGAAACTTTACAGTGTGTCCTCACCTACCAGTTCACCGGCTCTAGCACTGTTTGTTCTGGCTCCTCTCCAAAGCCAGAATGACCATAAGAGTAAATATTGAGTTGCTTGAGAACCCAACAGCACACGACAGCACAATGGAAGACAGTTATAAAAGTGGACTTCTAGAACTGCTTCAGAAAGTGACAAGAACAAGGGGATAATCTCAGTGTGTGTGTGTGTTCTCATGGGGTTGCCCAACAGCACCTGCCTGTGAGTCTCACTGTGTCTTACGGCAGGAAAGACTCTGGCTTGTTCTTCAAGACCTCGCTCAGTCCATCCAGCCACTGCTCCCTTACCTGTGAAACATGGGGAGACTTGAACACAACCAGCTCTAAATCAGAAGCATGAAAGGGGCGACCTAAAGTGCATGAGTCTGTTGATACCTGGAGATGGCAGAACCAGCAGGTAAGGGAGAGTCCTAGACACACCAGTGGCCTCCTGTGTGCTGCTTTCTTTTCTCCCTCTTCTGAGGCGTGCACACGAGGACATCTGTCCCTAGATCCTGACTGCGTAGTTGCTGCTTCGGTGCTTAGCTGTGTGGGGAGCTACACCCTCGGGGGACTTGGCTCTTGTTCTTCTGGTCAGCTGCCCTGGTACTGCTTCCTCCGACGCTGTCACAGCTTTGATTTTGGCCTTCCTCCTCTGGAGCTGCATGGTGTAGTATAGAGACAGGAGTAGGCACAGAAGCATTGATTGTAAAGCTGCATCTTATCTCTGTGATCTGTGCAGTGGCACTTCAAATTATTATGTCTCCCAACCTGGGATCACTCAGGATTCAGGGCAGTTGAAGCCCCCAGCCCCAGCATGTCTGCTGGTTGGTACATTTTTCTGAAATGCCTCAGAGGGCAGACTTAGCAGAGCGAGCCCCACAGAACCCCAGGTGATGGGCACAGGCATCCAGCGCTCCTGAACATCTCCGGCGGTCAGGGTCAGGGAGCCGTGCCCGGGTGGGTGGATGGCTGATGGGCTGTGGGACAGGCTGTGCTCCCCCATATCCAGGTGTACAGCCCTCTGCTGGCAAGGAGTGAGGAATAGGACAAGGCGGGGGGCTCTAGGTAGGAACTCTGGAGGACACTGGTCCTCAGGGGACTCTTCAGTTACTTTCCTTGCACGTGTGATACTTACTCCTGTCACTTGTGGGCTAACGGGCCGTTCCCACAGGGTTCAAGGCCATTGTAAGATGATTCATCTAACTGCACGTGTCCCTTTTGAAAATGACAGCTGCATTTTTAGCTGAAGTCGATTTGCATTCCATGAATGAACTTTAATATTACTCTTGTCAGAGAAAGCAAGGAAGAACTGTACTAGAGGCTGGGGTGTCCCCTGGGGCACTGTGAAAGAGAGTATGTGCTTAGCATAGCCGAGGATCTGGGGTCAACCCCTGGCACTATAAAAAGACAAAAAAAAAAAAAAAAAACAGGAGAGAAAAAAGAACTGTATCAAAATGTGCTGCACCACTAGTTTCTCTGTGTTGTGTCTGTATATTATCAAAAGATACACAGAGAACGTTCTAGACTTTTTGAGTTTTAGTTTTCTCATCTGCAAAATAATCATATAGAACAGATTTAGGCTAAATCTCCAGCATGACTCTATTTTTTCCATTCTGTAAAATAATTAGTGGTTTGTCTTATAAGATATACACAAAGGATTCTGAAATCCAACATAAAAACATCCTATAGAAGTTTTTTTTTAAAAAATAAAGTTCCTGAAATTTTATACTCAGGACGCATTAATAACAGACATTGCCTTTCCCCCATGCTGGTCCTGGAGGAATTTTCCCTTCCCTGTTTCTCATATTGGGACAAAGTGGACAGACACAAGTTCTCTGTGTCTCCTCAGGCAAAGGTGTCTGCTTCTTTCCTCTGCACTGAGGGCAGCGTGCAGGATGGGATGTGACCCTCCTATAAACTCATCGCTCTCTTGTTTGGGTTTTCTCTGAGACCAGCTTGATAAACTCTCCAGACATAGAGCAAAGCTAGTACTGCAGCAATCTGTGCTCTCCACCCTCCCTCCTTTTATTTTATACAGATTGTCTCTGTGGAACGGAATGGGAATGGCCCAAGTCTGGTAAAGTGCATCCTGGTGATGTCCAATCCATCCTTTCCCATGTAAAGGGAAAACTGCCACATGGTAAATAGCCAGGGAAGCCCAAATACAAGGACATATACATACGATGTTTCTGTGACAGGTGATCTTGCTGGGAATGTTACAGGGTTACTTAGGGGCTCAAATGGGGCTGTGTTTTGAGGTCTACCTGAGCATCACTGTGCTGTAATGAGATGCTCTGTCATCACAGTGTGATGTCAGTGGCCTCGGGTCCCCTGTTCCCGAGTGTACAGCATGAGGTAAATCAGAGAGATCCATCCAGAAACACCCATCATGCCAGTGGTGGTCTGTGCCAAGAATAATTCTGGAAATGACTTTCCAAACCACATTTCCTGTGCTATTCTTTGTACCTTGCGGGAGCTTTCACCAGCTTAGAAATTCCCGGTAGCCTAATGGGAGACAGCAGTAGAGTTTAGCGGAAAATCTTTCAATGAGCCAAATGGAAGTTTTCCAAAATCTAAGTTTTCCAGATTACAGTCTTGGAATCCCATCCTGACAGGGATCACTTTAAAACACTGCAATAATTCTTAATGCACAAAGGATTTATTCTAATTTCTGCGTTTCTTCAGGGGAAGGAATTCGGTGTGTTGCCATTCTTCTGAATTGGCCAGGAGCCGAATCTGCAATCACCATTGCATCAAGATAAAATCGCTGATGGTACCTGATTCTGTGAATTGTAATGAGCAGAAGCTTTGTAACTCCATTAGTGCCACTATATACTGGGTAAGGAGTGTGAGCCATCAATATTATAATCAAGGCAACAATAACCTCAACTGTTCCTGGAACCAATATCAACAATAAATTAAACTTATTCTGTCCAGACTCAGCTTTCATGAAGAATTTTCCCGTCGATGGTGGAGGATTTTGGCATTTGACCCTCCAGGTATTTGTTCACTCGTGTGTGATTACGCTGGACCAGCCCTCCACTCTCTGCCTTTCACAGCCAATGAGGGAGGTGCTGATTTCTAGATCAATGCAAGATGTAAGAAGCCACGCATGCACGTTTATTTTATTTGTTTAATCATTAAATTCCTCTTCTGAAAGCTGGATGGGGAGGGACTTCTATCACTGTCATCTGGAGTTGTTTACTTAGACCCCAAGATCACACGAAGATCTCCAGGTTCACTTGTCATCTACAAGATTTGAAGAAGGCCCTGCACTTTCATGAGTTCATAGCACTGCTCCCAATAAGTCCTCTAGGAAATCATCACTTTTTCCACTTTTTTATAATAGACCTGGGCTGCTAATCACGTACGTTCCTATCTTTTTCCTGTGTCTTTCACTGTGGACGAACTGAAAGATAAATTCCCTTTCCCAGCCTCGGTGATGGCCTCGGGATGCAGGGTTGTCTGAGACAGGTAGGATGCGGAGAGCTTCTGGAAGAGATGTTGTCATCTTTCCTCCTTTCCTTCCTGTCTAAAAGAGGCCCATTCATCTTCAGGCCACAGCACACCTGTGATGCTGAACAGCCTTTCCTCCCCGAGGTCCCCAAAGCTTCTCTAGCACTGTATACTCTTACTCCATCTGCCTACGACGCGATCCTACTCATACTAGACTGTCACCTCCTTCCTCGAAGACCTCACCGCCTCCTCGCTGTGGTGATCATTCCGCTCCTGTATTTCCACATAGATTGTTCCCTGTGTCTCTTCTGGGCTTCTTATTGTGACTTTGCACTGAAGTTCTGTCTCCATGTTTGTTTCTTGCTGCTGTCACTTAAGTCTTTCTGGGTAGGGCCTATGTGCATGTTTATGTACCGCAGAAAGGCCAACCACAGTACTTGAAATACAGGAGCATAAAACAGAGTTTTTGAGTGAATAAAAGAGAATCTAAGACCAGACTTGATGAGGGGGAAGCACCGGGAAGAGGCCAGAGAAATCTTACCTACTAGTCCAAGCATGATGAAGCCACCGAATGCCAGATACTGCTCTCTCTGGATTTGAGTTATAGAGATAATTCACTGCCTTCCTCCACAAACTACTACTTTTTGGGTATTATGTGCCTTCAAGCTAAAAACTCACTTATTTTTCTCAGTGTAATCCTCAGGTCAGAGAGCCGTCTGACTCTAAAGCCCAGAACACAACACAGATAACACAACCAAGCCCCTGTGCTTCAGCCAGCACTGAGACACGACCTACGTGTGGGTAGAGCATATTTACGTCTAGAAGAAGGCTGGCGAGTAAATTGGGTGGGTGTAAATTCATTGTTAGGAGAGTGGTAAAGTCCTTAGCATGCATAGAACCCAAGGAGAACATGGATTCGACAGGAGTGAGGAGGATGTGATTCCCTTCTACCTCAGCAGGGCAGAGATTTCAGTTTAGCAAAACTTACGCATGTGGGAGAACCGGCTGTGGTGACCACCATTTCCAACAGGGCTTTCTTTCCAGCCTTAAGTGGTTTGTGATTCAGGAGTGGAGAATCTCAAGGCATTCTGTGAATATCTGTGGGTGCCCCCCAGCCACAGTGGTTGGGGAAAGCTGCCAATGAATTCATACCTGCAACTGCTGAGAATCCCTCCAGTGCTCCAAAGTAAGTAGCTCTTTCCATGTAGACTCACTTTATCAAAGTAGATGGCAAGTGAACTGAAAAATGTGCACTAAGCTTCATTTGGGGACAGGTAGTGAATAATTATTCCAGTTTCAGAAGGAAGTAGAATCCTTAAGAAAGAAATGCAGGGTTCTTATAAGGTGTGTCTATGGACTAAACAGTGCCAATCCCTAATCTTAGGTGTCAAAGCCCTAACTCCTGTGTCACTGGATTGGAGACAGAGCCAACTAAACCATGTGGGTGGGGCACTAGACAAGAATATTAGTGCCCTATATAAGGATACAGATCTCTCATTGTCCATGACATTCAGCAAGGAAAGGCCATTTGGGCGTACAGTGACACAGCAAGAAGGCAGCTGTCTGCAAGCCAGAAGACAGCCCTCACCAAACCCCATTCCTGCCCACTCCCCAGTCTTGAATTGCCAGCTTCTAGCACTGTGAGAAGCGCATGCTCGTCACTTAAACCTTCCCGTGCTGTAACTTGTTAAGGCAGGTAGCGCGAAGTTGGAGGGTGTTTGAATTTTGAGGCATTTATGGGTGAGAACATGGATGGTCAGTTTTAAGCAGCAGCATTTGCTTCTGGAAACAAAAAATTTTAAACATTTTTACATTGATTGTTGTCCTGGGAGTTCCTTATCAGGGAGATTCAAAGGAAAGGGCATCCTCCAGGGGGTGCTAAAACAAGCATGCGAGCCCAGGTGTGTGCAACTGTTTGAGCCGGGAAACCAGGCTCAAAGAGAAATCGCTAAAAGAACTTGCAGTCTACTCCCCCTGTGCAATTGGGGCTATATGCTGCTTTAGCACTAAAACTGTCTTTAATTGGTATCGTGTCCTCCCTGGTCTGCATACTGAGATGAAATGGCCACCGGCGGCCCTGGCGTGGGGGCACACCCTCAGCTACAGGTGTTTGATATCAGGTCTCGCATAGCAGGTGTTTGCTATCAGGGCAGTACTGTCCTACACTTACTGATTCTTAAAGCTGGCTCACTTGAAATTATGCACATTTAAAAACAGTATTTATGGCATTAAAGGGTCCAATGGACTAGTTATATTTTTAGGTTCCTGCTAAAATAAAAATACCTCTACCAAAATAAAATATAAAAAGGGCTTAATTTTTATCACTTAAACTTACCTTGGGATTCTACCCAAGGAGGTAGTGGAGAAGTCCTGAGTTTTATTTGAAAAACAAAATGTGAAAAACTCCTGCTTACAGGATGACATTTCCGATTAATCCTGATTAATAAAAAAGTTGCAATTGGTTCATCTGACTTTTTGTTAATGACAGCAGCGAAGCAACTAAATCTGATTTCATCTAGAGCTCAAAGAAGCTTTAATTACTAACGTGTTACCTGCTTATATTACAGCGGTCTCTATTAGATGCCTGCTTCATAAGTGGAATTCCAGCGGAGGGGTTTTGCTTGCTTGTATCACTTGTAGATGTTTTGCCATCTAGAAATGTACAGGGAGAACTGAGTTCCTAACTATCCCAAGGGAGTGTCAAGGGAATTCTAAGTCAGATTTTTAAATGTAATCTTATTTTTATTATCTGTTGAAAGTAACTAGCTGCCACCTAGTCCCAAGTCCTTCCCTCACACACCGCATCCTTCACGTAGCACTGCTGGGTTGCTGGTCCTTGGGTTTCAGTTCTCTGCTTGCAGGCTTTGGGCAGTGCCTCCGCTGTGCTAAACAGCCTTCTCAGCATCTTCCTTAAGCTCATCTTCCCCCCCAACACCGAGCTGGTTGTATTCCACATAGACTCAATGCATTGTCCTATGTTTTTTGACTCACACTGTTTACAGTCTGAAGGGACCAGTGCTCCAACCCCTGTGTTCCAATTCTGCCTGACCCCTCAAGGTCCAGCTCACCATGGCATCTCTTCTTGACTCCCCGAGTTAAAACCCCATTCCACCTCCCAAATCCTACCCTACCTTGTACCTCTTTCATGACTCATTGCAAGTTTACATTGTAGTTACATGTGTAACTACATCTGTTCACATATTTAGCTCCATATGTATACACGCTTGGTCTTCCCTGGTGTCACAGAAGGCCTCCTGGGAGAGGCCTGCCTATTATGCGCATCCTCCAGAAGAACGCAGCACACCGTGTGGCACACAGAGCTTTCTGCAAGTGCTTTCTTCAGTAAGAAGCAAGCACCCGCACTTCCAAGTCCGTACCCCCCTCCCTGTAGTATCTTTGGTATAAAATCCACTATGTAGATGTGATACATTTAAATACAAAGAAATCAAATCAACTTTGTGTGAATGGTTGTTATGGGACTCCAAAAGCTTCAGGCACGGCAAGTCTCAGCCCCTGTCAGCTTTGGAGTCTCCTGAACTGACTTTGAGCTGTGGTCTTCAGAGAGGGGTCCCTGGGGCAGCAGCTTCAGTATCTCTTAGGATTAGTTAGAAACACAAATTGTCACCACCTCCATTCAGCCTCAGCAAGTCTGATGGGGGTGCCCAGGTTACCAGCCACCTGGATGGTTCTGACACCTAGCAAAATGTGAGAACCACTGTCTTAGAGGAAGTTCTGGAGGGCTGGTCGTTCAGTTTTGACGCCTTCACTCAGGAACCAAACAGGACTTTGACAAGGACAGAATGATTGAATGTCAATTCTACTAAGCATGAGGGAGTGGGTCACAGCATGCAATAATGCTTCCTCTCGGGGTGTGAATCAACTGGTGACAAGCCAGGAGCCTGTCCTTTACCTCCCAACCTCTGTCGGATCACTGTAAGAAAGGACTGCTCAGGATCGCTGCTCCATGCGTACGTCTGACACCGAGAAGGAGCAGAAGTAGAAGACAGAGGAGCTCTCAGCTCCCTAATGGCCAACTACAGAAGGCCCGGTGTGGACTGAGGTCCAGTGTCAGAGGAAGATTCTTTGACCCTGACTGGCCTGGATGTCCTTCCTCTAACTTCCAGTGTCTCATGCTTGTCAAATGCAAGGATATCTTTGCAGTACTGGTTCACAGCACTCTGATATAGCAGTTGGTGCTGAGTGCTGGTTGCTTTCTTGCACACTGGCAGTGCCCCCGGTGTTGTTTCTAGGTCCACTGGCCTCTGTGTGAGTCAGATCTGGTTTGTCCAAACCATTTATGGCAAACTAGTAACCCAAATGTGTCTCATGGAGGACAGGGCAGGTGACTGAGTTTTGGTCAATAAGAAAAGTTTCCTTGGCTTTTAGCAAGGCATGCTGAAAATGCCCACGCCTTGGGCTTTAGTGTGTGAGGATGTGGTACCTGCAGCTGAGGGAGTTTCCCTGGCATAGCGAGAGTGCCACAGGCAACTCACTGAAGAAAGCAGAATCAAGAAAGGGAAAGGATCCCAAGGAACCAAGCGCGGATGATACACTGGCAGAGCAATCGAGGGCCAGAAGTCTCCTTAGGGCCTCCCCAGTGTCAGGAATGCTTTGCTTGTCCATGTTTACTGAAGGTCCTCTCTGGCCATCTGTCCTGTGGGCTCTTAGGCTGTGCTTGCCAAGTGTCAGGCTGTCTTTGCTAACCTCGTGTGGAATCTTTTCTTTCTCTCGCTGTTGTACCTTTGATGATGATTTTCTATATCCACACGTTCAAGTTCTCAGTCTTCACTGCATAATAGTGCAGTTTAAAAACTTTTTGGATGTCTTGACCTTTAGAAAACAGAGGTAAGGGAGCCACAAATTGAAGGGATTTTTTTTTAAAGGATGGTTGCATAGGTTTGTAGCATTTTTGAGTCAACATTGCCACCTAGTGGTAAAGTAATTCATTAAAAATGTGGTGAAACTTATTGTTGGATATTTTAAGTTAAGGATTTTCAAATGTTGCAGATTTTGAACCAGAAAAGACCTTAATAACAACTCATTTTAAATGCATGACTTTAGAACATGAGGTCCTAGGAAAGTCATGACAACCAGGGTCCTGATGTTCACTCAGTTAATTATTAGGCTAAGAGGGCATGGTTCCAGATCCACAGACTGTCACCTTTTTCCCCTCAGAAATATCTAATTAATTACTCTTAAGATTTTTGTTGCACCTTTAGTTTTTCCTCTCTATGTTTAAAAGAAATCCCTTGTCCAATTTAGCTACTGCCTGGAGGTAATTACAAGATGAAACAAAACAAAAACAAACACCAAAAAACAGTTTTTGAAGGAAACAAGAGTATGCAACTTTCTCCTCTTTGATGGGACTGCTTTGCTTCTTTTAAATCTTTCTTCATGACTTGTGAGTCTTCTATGAGCCTTTCCTTCTGCCTTGTGCATGGTGGATGAATGAGGGGTGAGCATAAAGGGAAATTCATTTGTAATAAGCAGCATCTTAGCCCGAGTGGTTAATTTCTTGTTTTGGTTGTAGTGGTGTCAAATGCTTGCACTGCTGGACAAGACAAGGTGGGGTGCAGGGATATGGGCCTCAGGGAGTCTCTGAAAATTGAGTCTGGCCAATGTCCTTCCAGCAATGATCTTGGTCTCCATGGTTCCATTAGGTTCTAACTTTAGTTGCACATTGGAATCACCTAGGAAGCTGAAAACCTTACCAATGTGAGCTCCTGTCTTTGGACATGCAGTTGGAAAGCTCATCAGGTGATTCTAATGTGTGGCGAGCCTGAGAACCACCATAAAGCCAAAAGTGTAGAACAGGTCCAAAGGACACCCCCACCCTCGTCTCTTTCCTCCTCATCTCTGGATGAGGATTCTGCTCCCAGCAGAATCGTGCACTCAGAGCCTCCTCCCATCTATACCCCAGCAGGACGGATGAGCTTTCTGAAGCAAGTCCAGCCCGGTCCCAAGGGCCTCGGGATTTGCTGAGCTTCATAATACATTTCACGTCACACCCACCCGCTCTCCGATGGGTCAGCTGAGGTGAAGCGACAAGCTTTGGTAAACACACGTGCTGGCCCCTTTCCATCTCCCGGGGGTGATGAATCAGATGGTCTGAATGTCCTTGTGAGGCTTTTGGGATCAGAAATGTTATCCAGTTTTCTCCTTCAGAAAGTTTCACGTGGGGTTCGGGGAGCTCTGACCTGGAACTGAAATGACTTTTGATTTTGAAAGTAACTTCACTAAAATCAATTTTTAAAAGCTGCTTCTGTTACATGCACGTATTTTAAAAATATAAGACAGAAGGGGTAAGAGGATTTAATACGATTTCCTGCTAAAGATAATGTGTACTTGTGGTTAAAGATCAAAACAAAAAACACCCTGGTCTTCCAATCTTGTCTTTTTCCATCAGATGTTTGCTGGAAAGTGACAGTTGCAAGCAATTAGTTTTCTATTTTTATCATCTTGGTCCTCCTGTATCTTTGACCTTGTTTGTTAAACCTTCTCCTTGAATTGTTTTCTCGCTGGCTTTTGTTATTACCTGCCAGTTCTTTAATTGCCAGAGATTGTCTCAAGTACCCCCTCTCCCTCAAGTAGACGAGGTCTCTGGAGCCCCTCCTGGGATTCCTTTTCCACCCAAACCCGGTGGGCAGAGGAGGTGGCAACCCCACTCTCCACCCTTGGCCCTGGCTTTCTCTTTCCTCCTACCCCAGCACTACTCTGAGTAACCCTGGTTTTCCTTCTGAGCACCAGGTCCATATTTTCATGGCTCGCTGAGCTCCTCAAACATTCTCCAGTAGGTGCTGCGGAAACCATGAGTTGAACATGTGCCGAAGTGACTTCATCATTCTTTCATATGGCTGATATTTCTGGGGCAGTTACTGATCTTTTCTTCCAGACACACAGGGCTGGAGATTCAGGAGTGATCAAGACTAACATGGTCCCTACCCCTGCGTGGACCTCATGCTCCTAGTAGAGGAAACTGCTAGAAAGCAAGAGAGCATAATGATAGGAATGGATAAATGTGCTGAAGAAAAGTAAAACAGAGTTAGGAGCTGGAGGGTGGTGGTCACGTTTTAGGGAGGAGACCCAGGACAGCCCGCTCCAGGGAGGTGGCTGCAGCCCAGGCAGCAGTGAGGTCACGGTGGCTCCCAATGGCTCCCAGCGGGGAGCGTTTTAAGCAGAGGACTTTCTCCAGATTTGTTGGTCCGTCTACCAGCCACTTCGTGACTCAAGCTAGGAATTCGTGTGTTCATATATTCCTTCCTCACTCTACCCCCAATATCATAACATTTAGCAGAATCAAGAACTATAAAATGATCAATCTTATGATTTTGAGGGATGGGGTGAGGGAGGGATACACACACAACCCAGTTCCCAGGAAAACCTAAAGAAGATGTTTTTCTCTTTGATTTATCTCCATCTCCTCTATTTGAATCCATTGCTACAGCTTCTCTCCATTGGACAGCTACTGCGGACTGCTTGTGCCTTCATCCTTCCCGCCTTCCATAGTAGTGATGTACCCACTGCGTTCATTGGATCCTCACAGTTGCTCCCCAGCTGCCCTGAGTGGCCATGACCAGGTGCAAGGTTTTGCACTGGGTACAGGGTCTGGGTCCTCGTTGCTGTCTCCAGCCTTATTTCTCCTTAAAGCAGTGCTGTTACCTTGCTGTGTTTGTTAGGCTCAGCAGTTTTCTGCATCAGCCATTTCTTCCGTATACCCAGGGCTCGATCACACCTGCTCGACTAAGGGGAGCTGCCTCTGCTGTTTGCCTGGAGGACTTGCCTTGTCTTTCAGGGGACCCTCTGACTCCTTAGGACTGTTCAATGACCCTGTCCTCTTACTGCAGCCTGAGCTGTCCTTTTCAAAAGACTTAACTAGCTCTGCCACTTTGACTTTCCTAGCTCATCTGTCCCCAAATTATTTATCATGGAAGCTGCAGCATGTAAGGAACAGTAGATCCTTTACTGAATATATGAAAAATAAATGTAATTTAAGTTTTAACATTCAAGACTGTTGTATAAATAAAAACAATAGTTACAGTACTTCTTAAATAGGAGATACTGTTCTGAATACTTTATGCACACTATCTCAGGTAACCCTCATTCCAGTTCCTTCGAGGTGCATTCATTATCCCCATTTTATAGAAGAAGAGGCCAAATGGCAGACAAGGTCAACACATGGCCCAACTTTGCACATCCTCTAACTGGATCCGGATTCATACTTGGGATCCTGATGCCCTATTGCCTTTTATAACATTAGAAACTGTTTTGTGTTCTGTTAGAAGGAAAAATCTTCTAAAAATTTGCAGAAGCACCTGTGAGTCATCCAGAGAACAAATGTATTTCTGTAGAGTCATCCTGAGAACAAATTTATTTCTGCTTGACTATCAACAGTAATTACTCCCATGATAAAGGATGATTTCTTTGGGCTGGGAGGGTGGGCTGCAGAACAGGAGAACATTTCTGTGGATCCCACATCAGTGGAGAAATGGCTTAATAACAATTTGATGATGTGGGAAAATTTGTAGATGGATGACAGTAGACCAGATGGTCCCTTTACCCTGAGGGTATCTTGAAATTCTAAAACTATGTCACAAACTCAGGCAGTTTGGGGGGATGGGGAGCCCATCGATTGAGTTTAATTTCCTTCTTGCCTACTGGGAGTTCATAGGAAGTTAAATTAATTTATAGAAAACATATAATGTGTTATACAAATTCTTGCTTATGAAGTTTAGTTTTTGGAATGACTTTTATGCCCTGCCTCCATCCTTTGGAGCCTTGTTTTTCTCTAGATAAATCCATGATTTCTTTAGATTATTCATTTCAAACAGTTTGTTAGAGATATGTTCTGATCTCAAATTAGGCAAAGTCATCCTTGGAGAGCAATTTTTATTTAATTTTAGTCTTAGAATGGAAAGGGAGAAGGTTATCAACACAAAACATCATGCAAGGTAGAGGAATCCCACTACAGATTGTCACTTGAAATTGTTTTCAAGTCTAAGACCTGAAAAAACTTTTGATAAGTAGTGGATTTCCTGTGAAATCAAGCATGTTAAGTCAGCCATTAAATCATGGTACCTTAAAAAACATCTTAAAGCATAGGTATCTTGATAAAGTGAGGTACGCATTCTTAAAGATGCCATGAACAGGGAAGGGATTTGGCCAGGGGAGACTGGGGAGGGCTTCTTAAATGAGGGAGACTTGAGTGTGTTTTAAGATCAAGTGGATTTCATTGAGGTTAAAGCACAGAGAAGGGCATCTGGTGCAAGAAGGGCAGTTGGAATGACCCAGAGGCAGGAGGCCCTGGCCTCCGTAGAAGCGTATGTGGTCTCAATGTCTAGAATCTGTTGGACGCTTGGTAGAATAGATTCATGGCACTTGTGGACTCAGTGTTAATTTACCAGTGATCTTTAAAGGCTTTAAACTAAGCATAGTGTCTGAAATGTATGATAACCTGTCACTCATTCAGGATGTGAATCTCTGCCTTGGTGGCCATGAGTTTTGGAAGCAGACCGGGCGAGTGGCAGTGAGCAATGAGGCCAGAGCACACGGTGCAGTTACCAAGGTCTCTGATTCTTCTGCTCATACCTTGGCAACTTTCACAGTGCATTGGAAATTTGGTTCTTTTGTTAGTCCATGTCATGTGAGGAGCAGACGCCAAGACAGGATTGGACACATGAGGATTTTATTAGGAGAACTGCCTGTGAGAGGGAATGGGGAGGTGCCTGTGATGCAGATGGGGAGGGAGGGGCGCTGTGTAGACGCCTGCAGGCTGCTGCCCTCAGCCACTGTGCATTTGGTGAGGGCTAGGAAGGCCACTAGGAAGTCTCAAAGCCAAAGCACCCCCCATCTTGTGACACCCAGGAATGCACCTGCCTTGGTGTCTGCTGCATTTGAGCAGCCAGTGGGAATTGCAGCCCCAGCTCAGAGCATGGCCACTCGGTGCCTCAGTACTCCCTGCCTGCAGCTGTGCTTTGCAAGGATGTGCTCAGTTTCATTTCAAAGTACTATCTAGAAACATCAACAAGAACGACAACAGCAACAACACCAAAAGCAAGACTAAAAATGTGAACACACACACACACACACACACACACTTGTTATTGTTTGTTTGCCTTCACTGTTCATACCAGGCAGTGGAAATAAATAACAACTGAAAGGAAAAAAAACTGCACAAAAGAAATTGTTCCTTTTAAAACTTTGTTCTTTTGAAACTGCCTAGCTCTGTAACTACTTCATGGCTTTGCAATTACTTTCTTGACCACTGTAACCACAAGAGCATAACTGAACATACAGGGTGCCTGACTGTACCACTGTACCAAGCTTCATAAACTGATGATCATTAATTTACCCTTGTAACCAATGATCTCACCCTGTTAGCTAATCAGACCTGCCAGGCTGTTCTGTCTCACCTTCCTACCTCCTTTGTGCCTCCTGCTTGTGCATCATATGAAAACCCTAGGCCACCAGAGGTCGGGGCCTGATATTCTAGGAATGATCTTGGTCAGTGCCTGTTGATGTAAATAAACCTGCCTTCAAATCTTGGGTGTGGTTTCGGTGTTTCCTCACGATAACAACAAAAATATACACTATATAGATAAAGTTCATTGCCTTTTTTGGTTCATTGAACTCTTAGAACTTGATTCCAGCTATGGACTCTCCTTGGACAAATTCCTACATCCAGAGGGCCCTGGGCGAGCACAGTGGCTAGGCCTCATGTGAGTCCCATGGCTGGCTTCCCAGTGACAGCCCCGCACAGCTCTCCAGGTGCTAGCACCTGGGGCCTTTCTGTGGCAGCGCATCCTACTTCTCCCATAGGCTCCAGGTGGAGCAGGTGCTGGCATGTTGCATGCTCCAGAGGCCGGTGGCCCAGTGAGAGTCCTTAGGGATCACTTTTCAGAGCCTCTGTGGGTAGTCCCCCCACCCAGGTCTCAGCATGTGCTCTGAGTCCTCCTTGCATATGCACCTGGAACACCAGAAGGAGGAGATGACCCTGACGGTTAGACTCTGACCATTGCCTCAGCCCCCTGGTCAGTAGAGCCTCTTCCCATCTTCCTCACCCCCACTGAGCCCTTTGCCTGCAGTCTGGGGTTCACAGTGATTGTGGCCTCAGTCTTAACACTTCAGGGTATGTGGCTTGTTTTTATTTTCCTCTCCAACCCTTGTGGTCTCACAAATGTAAGAATCATACATATATTTAACACACAATACACTCAGTAGTAAAAATACACATGCAATTGATTCTCATTGCTTACTGTAGGAAACTTTATAAATTGAATTATTGAATATAGAACCATTGCTGCTTTGGGAGATATATATTCATATCTAGACATCTACATAGATGTCTTCTGTGGATTATTATCTTCAATTCTCAAACCAACTCGTCTGAGTAGATCCTATTTTTGTTATTTTTTTCAAAAGAGAAAACTGGGCTCCGAAGTAGACAGATTTACCTGTTTGAAGAGGTGGGACTCAAACTCCGTTCAACTGGCACAGGGCAGGCGCTTCTAGAACTTTCCTCTCCTGCCATCTACACTCTCTGCCCAGCTCAGCTCCAGAGCAGCAGCTAAGGGGCTGAGTCTGTTTCACCTCAGCTGGGCTTGCTGGGGCATCTACAGATTTCCACCTCTCTGCTTGTCTTCAAATGACCAAGAAAGCATACAAGGAAGTTGCAAATAAATTGGAGCCAATAGACAATTTACAAGATCCACAAATAAAGAAATACACTGTAAGATATAAACAAACAAAAACCCCATTAAAATGTACACAAAGGTATGCGGTGAAAAAATATGATTCTTGTCTTCTATCAGAAGGCTACCCAGTTCTCCCAGCCCTTTACCCCCCAAATCCTCAGAAAACTGCTGTCACGGATCACTGATACAGCCTCAGAGATTACCAGTTAATAGCACTTTGGGGAAAAAAAGAGTGGTTAAGAATGAGCAACTTGACTTTGAACATATCTAGCTTCCAAAACATGACAACATGGGCAAGTTATCCAAACCCCCTGAACCTCAGTTCCCACACCTTGAATGTGGAGGCCATAATCTTGCCTCTCAGGCAGGCTGAGAGTTAAGCGCCTCTGTATGGAAAGTGCTTACCACTGTGAGACGGCTGCTTGGTAGTCATGATCTTCACCTGGAAAATACTGAGCTTCTCAGCCTTCTAAGTCTGCCAGGTGCCTCTGACTTTCCGTGCCTGTTGCCTGCTGCTGAACCACTGTGCTCCACCAGGGGTCCATCATCACAGAAGAACTTGGCTACAGAGAACACTTGATCAACCACAGCCTTTCTATGCATGGCAAGCCACCACCGCTTCCTGTTAGAGGCGGTAGGGAGAGGATTTTGTCAAGGACCAACACAGCTCTGGTCTTAGCTCTAGTTGTATCCCCAAAACACACAGAGGAAATAGGAACTTTTAAACTAAAGGAGAAGAGAGAGTGGTATTTCCCAATTCAAATGATCTGGCAGTGTCACCCCTTCCAGATTAATCCCCCTACACCATATCCAGTGTTCCTTCCATTTTTCCAGGTAGAGATTTCTTTATTGGAGAAACCAGTTTCATTCCAGGAAAACTCAGTGCTCTGCCTTTCCCAAAACATTTCCAGCACTAAACCTCCTTGAAAGGACCTATAGGAAATTGATTCTTTTGAAAGAATGAGATAGCTTTCCCCCTAGCAATTAGACTTTTTAATTTTTTATTTTAATTTTTGTCTTTTTGAGACAGGGTCTCCCTGTGCAGTTCAGACTGGCCTCAAACTTGCAGTGATCCTCTTGCCTCAGCCTCCCAAGTGCTGGGATTACAGGCATGAGCCACCATGCCTGGCAGCAATTGGATTCTTTTCCAATATTTTTACTTTCATAGATGTGCTACCCTTGGCAGAGATGTTACAAAGGATTTAACACGCAAACTACCGTTCAGCTAAGGAAAATCAAAGCTATATTTCACTTAGATCTTTTGTGCAGTGCTAGCATATAAATAAAGTTAAAAATAAAATAGAGAGTGCCATCATGGTGCTAGGAGTCTGTATGTGAATCATTAAACCATTGTACATTTCTATGTACGATGAAATATCAGTATTCCTAGGATTCCTGATTCCTAATTTGTGCATCTTTAAGGTTAAATTTCTATTTAAATTAGTGGGAAAGCAGGCTATACATAGGATTTTGGTTTTGAGAAGGTCTCCAGGGGCTTGTCTGCCTTTTAAAAGAAAAATAAGAATCCTTGTCTCACTTGTTCAGAGGCAGCTACAAGCATGATAATAAACTCAGATTTCTCAGAATTTTATACCTATATTGTATCTCAATGGATGTGTGTGTTCTTTCTGTATCATTTAACATTTCAATCTAAAAATGTAGCAAAATTGTGCACCCTCCAAACACTTGTGCTGAAATGAAGGGAAGTAAGATTTATTCTGGTCATTGAACAAGTAATTCTTCTCTGTCTTTGGAGTCTCACCTCAGCCTCTGCTTGGGCCTTTTGCTACTTGATTGTTCCAGGATTCCCGGATGCAAACGTAACTTGGGGTGCTCACTGCCTACATGCAAGTTCGGGTCAAGGTGTAAGAACAAACTAATCACTAGATATTGCCCATGACCCTTATTTTACCCTGCATGTGGTAACTAAAGCTAATTCTTTCTTGGTAGTCTGCAAGCTCTACCATAAGAATTTAGAAGTATTTTCTGTTTATAAAGCTCAATGAGAAGAACTGAGAAAGTTTCACTTTATCATTTAACTCTGTTCCCCATTCACCTTTCTCTCTCTCTCTGGGGTTTGAATCCAGGGTCTTTATGCTGAGTTATATCCCAACATTTTTTATTTTGAGATAGGGCCTCACTACTGCTAAGTTCCCTAGGGGAGCTCAAACTTGCGATACTCCTGCCTCAGCCTCCCAGAGTACAAGGGTTACAGATGTGTGCCGCCACATTTGCTCAGCTCTATTTATAATTTAAAAAGTGTAGAGATAAAATGATTTTCAGTTCTTCATAGCACAATACAATTTTATAATATGTTAATACAAGCTCATCATTAGATCTTCTTCCCTTAGCCCACTCCTGTGGATCAATGGCATTTCATAGGGAAAACAGTTCCCTAGCTGTGACCAAATGATGGTGTCATCTGATAGTGTGGGTAGTGTCATCTGGTAGTGTGGTAATGTGGGATGAAGCTGGAATCCACATGGGGGAAGGAGAAATATGGCTCAGTTTGGACGCTCACTGTCTGGCCAGCAAGAACATGTGGAATTATTTGCAGCAATATAGAACTGAGAAATACGGCTGTGGTTTGGCGAAGTGGTTTCCCCCATTTTTGGGCTGCGACACACATGAGAACTGAAGTTTACATGGCACGCCCCCATCAGAGCCACCATGCTTAACATAGTTCTATAGAAAGCAGCTCTAGTCCTACCCGTTTCCTGCTTATTCAAGAAAACCACACTAGTATTTGGTGCCAATTCCATTTATTTAAAAGTGCCAGTTATTGAAAAAGTTTAATACTTTATCATTAGTAACAAATGACAATGCACTTCACAACCGGGTGCTCACAGGTTAGAAGCTGAGCAGGGTCGAAACCTCCGAGCACTGCCCCTCACTTTCTCAGTGACACTGAAGCAGCAGCCTGGTCACATGGCTTCTTTGTCCTTTACTTATCTTCATCCTCATCTTTGCTATTAGGATCTTTTTCCATCTGAGAATTTGGTTCCTCTTCTCCCCACTGGTGTTTTGGAGAATTAGCTTGTTCTACTAATTTTCCTGAAGCTAATTCTTCTTGGAGTTTCTGGCCTTTCGGTGTTTGTTTTGTCAGATCAATTTTGACATACTTTCCCACAATTTTCATGGGTTCTTATGGATTACAGCCATTTCACCAATAGCTTTTTCCATCATAGTTAAACATCAATGGAGGCTGGACTTGTTCACCTGGAGCTATATTAGTACCTCTAAATTTGGCCCCAACTTGCCTAGGTCTCTCAAAGCAGTCTTTCTTTTTGTGTGAAATGATCCCACAATTTTCACATGCCCCTTTGCAGTAACTTAGTAGTTATGGAATTCTCTTTTACAACTCTCTTGTACCATTCTCCAAATTGCTTCTGTTTTTCTGCCTCTGGTCTCTGATGCTTGAAGGTAGGTCTTTTTTATGGATCAACATACTATGGCACTGAAGAAATATACTGAGGAATGAAGATTCATGTCTTTTCCTTCTTCATCGACTTCTGAAGGATCATTGCCAAATTTTCATTGTTCTTCTAACTCCTTCTTCTTTCTCCAGTCCTCTCTAGTCATCTTCTTTGGTTCCTCCAAATTCATTTCTTTGGACCCTGACAAGGGTGCAGTATTAGCTGTACCACAGTTGCTGCCAACATGATGATGGGGCTTCCTCTAGTTCAGCTGCCTCCACTCCGAAACCATCTGATTTAAAAGCAATCAAGCTGCAAATGTTTATTTCCCAGCATTCTGCCTTCTCCAAGCAACCACTGCGGTAGCTCAGGGACAGCCAACACATGCCCACTAAGAAGTAGTTGGCTCTGGGCATGACAGTACATGCCTGTAATCCCAGCACTTAGAGGCTGAGGCAAGAGGAACCCTGGGAGTTCTAGGTCAGCCTCCAACAAAGTGAGTTCAAGGTTAGCCTGAACCATATAGTGAAACTTTGCCTCAAAAAAAGACTATGTCATCCCCACCTGGAAATCAGTGCCATGTGTGGGCCGCTGCCAGAGTGGGGACAGCTAGACCCAAGCATCTCTCCCTGAGTCAGTGACATTTACCTGCTATGGCGAGTGGGGATGGGGGTGGGAGCAGAACCAGACCTCACTGGAAAGTGATCCCGCCTGGAAACCATATCATTTTCGTTGTTTTGTTTGGTTGGGTTTTATTCTCCTTTTTTTTTATTAAAAGAAAAAAAATTTTGAAACAGAAAGAGGGTAGAAATAATACAAAATCTCAAAAGCAAAACAAAACAGAAAAACAAAAATAGTAACCAGTAAGAAATCACTAGTTGATAATTACATATTTTCCTCTTTGAAGTAGTTGTTCAAGTTACAAAAGTAAAGCCTACAAAAAGTGAACATTCAAACAATGAGACTGTAATCAGTTTTGTTCATCCATCCAACTAAAACTTTAGCAACATGGTTATTGATGCACACACTCAAACATACATGCAGTTATATCCTTTAGAATACTTTCTTTCCTCTCTTTTTTTTCATTACAGTAACTATAATCCATTCTTGTAAACTACTTAGAAGTTCCACACATGTATAAGTCTCTACACATATACCTAGCCTTTCTGTATTAGAGGGAGAAACAAATCAAAACAAGTCAATAATACAAATTCCTAGAGAAACATGAAATGGAAAGGACATATAAAACCACAATACTAGGTGATCTATGGTAGTTACTATGATGTCTCTTGTTATTTTCAATAAAATTGTCTATATCGTCAAACATAGTATAGTTAAACTTAGCATTGCATTACACTATTAATAAAATCTAAACATTGGAGACATTATAGGACTTCAAAGGTAGTTAACAATCAAACCAGAATGGATATCCTATTGAATCTTGTCATCTTCAGAATAGTTGCCTCTACTCTCAGACTTGATATTCTCTAGCATACCAGATTCAAATAAAATCAGTCAAGATAAAACAGTGATATAACCAATCTTCTCTGTCCTATCTGTTATGCTGTGTTTCTGTCATTGTTGTTTGTTTACTTTTCTCCTTCCTTCCACTGTCTGCCCCTTTCTTTGAGGCCTTTCTGTCATTGTTCCTGGAATCCTGGTAATTTTCTTCTCTCTCTCTAGAATGTCCTTCAATATTCTTTGCAGGGTTGGATTGGTGGTCACAAACTTCCCCAGTGCCTCTTTGTCATGGAAATATCTTGTTTCTCCATTAATTTTGAGAGACAGTTTTGCAGGGTACATCATTCTGGGTTCGAGGTTATTTTCTTCAGGGCTTGGAATATTTCAATCCAAGCTCTTCTTGATTTGATGGTTTGCATTGAGAAGTCTACTGTGATTTTGATGAGTTTTCCTTTATAGGTAATCTGTTTCTTTTTTCTGACCATTTTTAATATTCTGTTCTTGTGATGGATTTCTGGGATCCTGATTATTATATGTCTGGGTGTAGATCTGTTTTGGTTGTAGCTGGCTGGAATTCTGTATGCCTCATTTATCTGAACTTCACTTCCGTTACCTATGTTTGGGAAGTTTTCCTTAATTATTTCTGTGAATAGACTTTTTATTTCATTTGTATTTGTTGCTGCATCTTCATTTACATATTTTATTCTTAGGTTATAGATCCTCTTGTCTTCTTCTAGCCTTTGTATTGTTACTTTCTGGTTCCTTGTTATTTTTAAGAGATCCTTCCTTTTGCGATCATATGTTGCAAATCTATGTTCAAGTTTTGAAAGTTTGTCTTTAGTTTCTGTTAAAAGGTTTTGCCTGCTTTCAATGGAGTTTTTAATTTCCTGATATTCTCTTTGGATCTGTTTCATATCCAGGTTTTGTTTATATTCTTCATCCAAGGCTTCTCTTCTTTCTCTGGGTTCCTCTATTCTTTCATTTGTGTCTACTTGAGGATTACCCAGGACTTCTTTTATTAATCTTCTTGTATCTTGCTTCAACTGAGTTAGAATTTCAGATTTAAATTCATCGATGAGGTCACAGAGGTATTTCTTTATTTCTGATGAGGCTGTGTTTGACATTACAGGTTTGCTACCCTCAACCTCCTCTGCACTTACCTCTGCTGGACTCACTTTCCTTGGTTCCGCAGTTAGAGATCTTTTGCTGTTTCTCTGTCTGGTCATGTTTCTGGCTCCTTCAGATGGGTGGGTGGTGGAGGTCTCTGGGCCTTTCCTATTGCTTACAGTGTTTTCTGTAGCACACTGGCTCAGGAAGTGCCGCCCCCTAGTCCACTGTGGATCTGTGAGGTGCTCACTGAGAGCCAGCCCCTCCCCCTACGCCAGTCAACCAGTTTATGCTTCAGCAGGTTCGTGTGTTCCCTGGGGATGCCACTGGCTGACAGCAGCCTCGTCCCTGGCTATTGGGTTTCAACCAGGGGCCTGGCCCATCCCAAGCAGATCCCACCAATCTGCTTTGGACTAGGAGTCATTGAAGGATGCCGCCTTGGGTTTTGATTCAAGCTGGCCCTGCCCAACTCCAAAATGTTGTCTAACCAGTCCTCCCAATCTGGGGAATCCAGTTCCTGTCACTCACCAAAGTTCACACAGCTTGACTGGCTGTTTCTACTCCCTGTCACAGCACCTCCCCCAATCGAGAGTCTGGAGCTCACCAAACCCTGCTCTCAGCAATCTCAGCTCAATCGTGAGTCACCTGACTCTAAGATGTGCTGGTACAACAACCGGAGCTTGCCCAGCTCCAGCCCTCCATCCACGCTTTTTCTTTCTTTTTTTTTTCTTTTTATTTTTCCTCAGTTTCTTCCTGAGTCATGATAATTCCTCTCCTTTTGTCTGGCTTTCTCCATGTTGTCAGATTCCAGTGTCTGAGGTTTTTTTTTTTTTTTTTTTCCCAGAGAGGCTCTCTTATCTTGCCACCACTCAGTCAGCCATCTTGCAATCTCTCTTTTGTTTTGTTTATGTTAAATCTGATGGCATGAGCAGCTATTTAAAAGATAGCAAGGCATTATGGTAGCCATTTTGGATTTACTACTGGCTTGTTTTGAAGTCCTTTATTGCATTCATTGCTTTTTTTATTGTTTCTATTCTATTTTGTTCTATTCAATTTTTACTATGTCTCAATGTATCTGTAGCTATTTTGAAGACAACAAATGGCATTATGGTAACTATTGTTGATTTTGTAAGGTTTTGAAGTCCTGTATCACTTGTACTGGTTTATTTTGATTGGTTTTATTCTGTTCTATTTTTCTTGGTTTTATTCTCTTCAAAATTAGAAAAAAAACTGTATTTATTGATCAATCTATTTGTCAATATGTCTATCTATATTTGGCCTGTAGGCTCTCTGGTGCCTCCAGTGTCAGGAAGTCAGAGTTATACCTGTTTCTATTTACCCTGTATGGGGAAAATACTTAGGAAAAATTTTCCCCTGCTTTGAATCACAGAATGTTAGGACAAAAAAATTCTCAAAAGTTTAGTACCTAAAACAAACAACAGCTTAAGTCTTTCTAGGAGACTAAGAAATGAATAAAGTAGTTTGTGATATACTTAGTAAAAAACCAGGTAAGTTAGTAGTGTTATTAATTAGTAGCCAGATGCTGGGGGAATGTGTGCGAATACAGTGTCTTTTCTCAAATTTATGTTGAACAGAGTGAGAAAGGCACTAAAATAATTACTGAAATAATTTACAATTGTGAAAGTTGCTATAAATACCAAAACATGTAAGAAGGAACCAATTTTTTTCTTTGTTTGTTTGCTTGTTTCTCTTTTTTTTCTTTCTTTTTTTTTTGGTAACTGGAATTGAACTCAAGATCTTGTGCTTGCCAGGCAGGTGCTTGTGTAGAAACTGTGAGAAGATAGAACATGTTTCAGTTATTGTGAACTTGGATTTTATCAATAGAAAAAATAGTATAAAGCAATTTCCATTTTGAAAAACAATAGCACTCCAACATCCCTGTTCTTTGGAAATATGCATATGAGGATTTTTTAACCTTATTTTTTGTGGTGCTGGGGATGGAACCCAGGACCTCACATAGGGTAGGTAAGTGCTTTACTGCTGAGCCACGCCCTCAGCCTGGAAGTATGCAGATGGAATTAAATACTGGGAAATAAGCCATATTCTTGGCAGAATTTCCTGTGATTATTTGTGTTCTGTACATTATTCCCCTCCATACCATATTTGGTTTCAAATATAATGTTAAAATAGTTAGCACCCCTGTCTCAACAAGAGCCCAAAAGTAACAGGACCCCCACTTCTGCCTTTAAAACAGAATTTACAGTGCCTGGAGTTTAGGAATTTAGACATAAATTTTGATTTTACAAGGCACTAGAGGAAGGGAGGGACAAGTGATTGGCTGAGAATAGAGTCTCTGAATCAATCACTCAGAATTATTTTTCACATAAAAATATTTCTAAGATTTTTGCTTATGAGTGTCCAGGCATAAGCCAGGGAACACATTTCCCAGAGGAACTGTATAATGTGTTGGACAATAGCAAGGCATATTTTGTAATGTTTAGAATCTCATGGAGGATTTTCAAGATGGTCTAAGAAAGTATGGATCAGTTCTGGATGGATTGAGTTTTTCACAGCTAGATTAGGAGAAATTGAATTACAGGGAAACTGTGTGATATTGATATAGGAGAAGAAACTCCTAACCTGCTAGATGTCTGGTATGAGTTTGTGTTCTTTAAAATTGAAGAATGAATTTTAGGAACAGTAGAGGTTAAGAGCAGAATACATTTATTGACAGAAAGAAAGCTGCTGTCCAACAGAGAGACAGAAGGGGTCCCAAGTGGGTTGCCCGATTTGTCTTCTTTAAGAGCAGAAATTTAAACTGAGTCCCAATTACTGAAGGACCAACTGTCCCAACTCTTTTGAGTGAGAAAGATCTTTCTATTGTTATAATCACAGTTTCCTTAACATCTGTGGATCCACTTTATTTAAATTTTGGGTTCCTATCATTTCCAGGAACTGTACAACCTCACTATTATTCTTTCCATTTATAGTGGTTGGAGGGGGAACAGAGACCACCTCTAACCAGGCTAGAGATGTCATCCAAGGTATCAAGGAAGAGCCGAGAGGCATCCTGAGGTCTGCCTGGCCTTCAGCCAGTCTCTCAGATTCCCAGGGCCACCTCTGTGTATTCGTGGAATAAGATCTGCTCATGTACCAGGCTCTGCTAGAAGGGGAGATTATGATTACTGAGTTGTGAAGTTCTTTTGGTGATACTGATTCCTTATAAAATAAGTTGTGTGTGTGCATGTGTGTGCTTGTGTGCATGCGTGTTGACAGATGTGAAAGGGTAGGGTACTATAGCAAGTGGTGAAATTCTTGGAAATGCAGGTTTGGATGCTCTAGAGTCATGGCTTGCATACTGGACTCTTTGATGAACTTCCTTGCTATTGTCCAACACATTATACAGTTCCTCTGGGAAATGTGTTCCCTGGCTTATGCTTCATTGAAATGTGTTTTCACAGGAAATCTTTTCACTCAGCTATTTTGGAACATTCAACTACTTCCTTGGAAAAAACTCATAACTTCTTCAGGGGAATGGCAGGTACACATAATTTCAGTTAAAACGGGACAGTAGAGAAAGAAATTGCGATGTGATAGTTGAGCATCAGTGTGCTCCTCTGCTAAGCACCGCTCCCTCTTTCCTTTCCTCATCCCTGCTTGGAATTTGTTTCCCTCTGCCACACTGTCAAATGGGAATGGGGAGAAATTAAAATGCTGCTTTATAGGCAATTGTCCATTTTGCACTCATTTTTGGCAAACTCGTTTTGGAATCTATAGGTTCTTGGATATCATACTAGCTGCCAGTTCACAAAGGATCCAGTGTGATCTTCAGAGAGCCCAGTCTTCAGTCTACCTCTATAGACACCAGCTTCAATATCTTGTATGGTCATTTAAGTTCTTTCATAACTGTGTCTTGCACAAAACTACAGGCTACATGGTCAGTGGAAGGAAGTCATGTACCAGACAGTGAGCAGAGACAGCTTTAGAGTCTTGGCTTTGATGGTTAAGACTAGGAAAGGTACTTCCCACTGTGCCTTGGTTTTCTCATCTGCAAAATTGGAAATAACTGTATTTTCTACTTAAGTTCAATGAGCTAATAATAGAAGTTATATGTCTTAGTTACTTTTCTCATCACTGAGACAAAATACTGAACACCCAAAGTTAAAGGGGAAAATGTTTATTTAGCTCACAGTTTGTAGAGGTTTCAGTCTGTAATTGACTGGATCCAAGATGGGATGATACATGGCAGAAGGCAACAGTTCATGGTGCTGGAAGACAGCAAAAGCAACCAGGGGCTTAATAGGCTTTTATATCTTATCCAGACTGCTTAGGGTGGTGCCAAACTAATCAGCGGACTGATAGTAATCACATACCCTTACTCCCAGCATCACGCACTAAATTTGGCCACTTCTGAAAAAGCCCCATCTAAAACTGCTTGAGGCTTTGGGGGGACACCTAGACATACATCATAACACTGTGTTGCACTCCAGATACTATGTTAAGTATTTCATACATTATAAACTGCATAATCCTCAGGAATGCACTCTGAGTTCTTATTAGCTCTATGCTATTAGAGGAGGAAAGGGAGGCAAAGATGTACAGTGCATAGTCAAGGCTGCACATGGTGGAGCTGAGTATGTGGTCAGGCAGGCTGGCTCCAGAGCTGGGGATCTTGCCTCTTGGACATATGTGTTGCTTAGCACAACCTTGGTACCTGGTTTGCTAGGTGGTGGGGAGGAGATGTGCCTTGCAGGACTCAGTGCAAAAGGTAATAAAATATGACCTGCAAGGTAATAAAACAGAAAACTTTTGCCTCGCTATCACCAAGTCTCTCTCGCTGCTGACAGTAGTACTTTTGATTTTATGTTTAAGGCTGTGAGCCCTTCAGAGGTGCCAAGGCACATAGGGAGCAACAGCTTGCTGAGATTCTTTCCCAATCAATCCCAATTTCTTACAGTCCATAGCTCCAGAGCCTAGAGACGGTGACTCCCCAGGCTACTGCTGCCTTGGGGGGCATCTGTGGCTGGATGAGGTAGACAAATGACTGTCCCTTGCAGAGTCCCACAGATGAAAGGGAACTGTGGGTTCTCAGGGTTTCATAGATGTTGAAGATTTCTCTCACTGCTCTTGCATGGATAAAGCAGAACACTGTCTCTGGATCAAGGTAATATTGCAAATCAATACGAGAGTTTTAAAAAAATCTCTGTTTTTGGTGATGAGCAATAACACTGAAGTGCTACAGCAAAGGCTGTTACTGCAGTATTTTTTCCCTGTGGATCTCGCAAAGATTTTTTTTTGAGGGTTCCCTATAGATTTTAATCTTATATGCCCAGAAGGTCAGCAGGGGCACCTTCTAGGGAAATGGCATCGGTTTCTACCATGGGTGGTCACAGTTCCATTTGATGTAGATCTGTAATAATTTCCACATTTGGCCACAGACCAACCCAAATCCTATGTCGTGGGAGATGTGATTATGACTTTAAACACACTCAGAGCAAACAGTAGGCGATGAGGTTAAATGAAACTGTGATCAGGATTTCTTGCCACTAAGGTTTTCACTGAGTAATTCAATTTTAGAAGCTGCTTGAAGGTACTCTCTGGGATTGTATTGGAGAGAGCAATGACATGTACTTTGTACCATTTTGTCAGTGTTTTCTTTGATGGAATCTGCTCTTGTCTGTTGCTTCTTGTGAAGTCAGGGCTACCCTACACTCTCCTGTCTATTCATGGTGTGTGGCAGAGGTCACTCGCCACTCTTGGTGTTTTTCAAAGCCTGTGTCATCAGTGGAGTCAACAAAACAGAGATTGAAGCTGACTGCAGTGCAGATAGTTAAGGTAGGTAGAGACTGAGAGACGATTAAAAAGAGTCCAGGCCCAAGATGGAGCTAGAATGGAGATGAGGTGAGGCAGGTCTGTGGTCCAGCACTGAGGTGAGAAACTAGGCCTGAAGACAGAGACAGGATGGTTAGGCCTGGGAGCCTCCCCAGAGACAAAGCTGTACCTAAATAATGTAATAAACATGGAGAATCAATGTAGTGAACTTGCCATTACATGACCAGAACACTGACCCTGCTCCTACTCCTTCCAGAAATGCTTTCGTTCTTCTCTACCCTACCCTTGCTTTTCTATTGGATCTCCATGCTGTATGTACCTTGTTTTTCTAATGGAACCCTATAGGTTATTATAGTTGACCCAAGGTAACCTGCTGTGCCCCTCCCTCATCAATATATACCAGGGTCTGTTCCTGGCAAAGGGGATAGTGGTCATCAGGGACAGAGACAAGGCCCAGGCAAGTTGGAGGGACTGGCTTCTTCTTATGCAGTCACCTGGGTTCTGTTGTTTTTCAGGGTGATGCAAAAGATGCTTACATCCCTCACGCCTCCTTCTTCATCTGTCTACCCTTCCCTCACCCATGGGTGCATCCCTGGATTCAGAGAGCTCAGCTGTGGGGAGCCCCTGAGGGGAAATCTGCCCCAGTCCATGGAGCACATCCCTTTGCTCATGAGTCAGTGGTGCCTACAGAGCCCGACTATCCTGTCTGGCTCAGTGTCCTGGATCTCATCAGAGGCCCCCACAGGCTATTTGCCCAAGAACTGCATGGACACCACTGACTCATGAGGGACCCACTAGACGTCCTTCATGAGGTGCACTTTTGGGTTCAACCTTAGACTTCTCTCCTCAAACTAAAAGTACAGTACTTTAAGGTGTGTGTGTGTGTGTGTGTGTGTGTGTGTTCAGTTATTGTGACTTTGCCCAGAAAGTGTTTGGATTAAACTTTAAAAGTTAAATATAAAACATTCAAGTTCTTTTGATCTCTCTTGTTGCCACACAGGTGTTAAGTTGTAAGAAAATCCAAAGTAGCTTTGGAAAAGAACTGTGTGTGTGCGCGTATGTGTGTGTCTGTGTGTGTGTGCGCGTGCATTTACCTGCTAGTAGGTGGAGGTGCAGCTGCAAGGCCAGGGCTCCAACAGCAAAACAAAGTGCAAAGGTGTCTCTCCAGTTGGGACCGTTGAGCTTTACAGGCCCTTAACTCACAGCGGGTGACGGCTGCCCTTGGCAAACGTGGCGGTGACTGTACCACCCAACTCCCACACAAAGGCCGCCTTGGGAATGAGCCTGCTAACCACAGCTGAAGGAAGGCCTTTCAACTAAGAAGGAAATACACAGAAAAAAAGAGACCTTTATTTGCGGGCACCTGACAAGCTAAATCCTGTTTCTCTTACTAAGGAGTTAGTCTCAGAATCAGGGTATGACATAAACCCATAAAACCGAACAAAGGAGAAGCGCTGCTTCACAATTAAGTTCTGATAAATAGGAAGGATGCCTGGGGATTGTCTCATACTTCCACACAACAGGGAGCTTAGGTCATGGTATGAAACCTCTTTATCCTTACTGCTTATCATGTATTCTCATAGACGAGTGTGTGAACTTTAAACACCGGAAATAAGGAAGTGTCTTTCATGCTTTTTATTTCATCAGGGTTTTTTATTTTGTGAACCTCTTGCTTTTTTTTTTTTAAATTCTGAAGTTCTGGTTCTGGTTCCTGGAGAAGGTGGTCAAGGTGAGCATGCTTACTCCTCGAACAGGCATCAACTCTTTAGACTTTCAGACCAGAGTAGTTCATTTAGTTACTTATTCATAAATTGGAAAAAATAAGTACAAATATCTTTTCTTTCTTGAGATCTACATTTTTGAAGAAAGAAGACCATTAACAACAGACACAATAAATAAGTAAAATATGTGAGAAGTTACGAGGTGATGTGTGTTATGGATAAAGAAGAATTGAGTGGGGAAATAGACACCTCATGACAATTGACATCTTGGTGGCCCAATTAGGGCTCATGGAAAAGAATGTTTGTGTGGAACCGTGAAGAGCATTTCCAGGGTGGTAAAGACAAGGCAGAGGCCTGTGAGGGAGCACGTCCCGCGTGTGTGACAACAGTGACAAAGCCTGTGGATGTGAAGGAGTCATGGATTCAAGGACACACCAAAGGGGAGGTGTGGGACCTTTCACATCCTTTAAGAACTTTGACTTTTATCCTGAAAGAAGAGGGAGCTCTCCTATGGCTTTGGGCTTAGCAGTAACTTGGTCAGATTCGTTTAGAAACTCAAACCTCTCTGTCCTCTGGACTGGCCATAGCATTAAGGACACCTCCTTGAAGGCGATTGCAGTAATCTAAGGGCTTCAGTTATCTATTGCAAAGCAGCTATTGGGATAGTAACTCTCCATCTTTCACTCTGTAGGTGATTTGAGGCACTTCCTCTAACACTTGTGGGTTCATTTTTCTCTATTTAATTATATACGGTGATTATACTCACCTGATAATCTACATGAAGTTAAAACTGACATAGTTTATGTGATTAGCCAAAGTTTCCTTAGCTAGTGTGTGATATTGATAGGGACATAAATATCTAAACCCTGGCTGCCTGACTCCATTACCCATTGCTCTTAGGCTCCTGAGGACACCAGAGGAATAAATGGCCAGTGCTGCTCTTTAAAAATGTGCCATCCAGATATAAGGTTAGCACAGTTACCAATATGCATACAAGAATATAAATAAGTCTGTTCCACCAATCTACACACAAGAACAGAAATAACTCAGTTTCAAAGAACATTCATTCCAGAACACGATGCTCATGTCAGTTTTCCTGTGTGGAGCAGGGCAGGGAACAAGATAGAGCCTTCTGTCTTTCCATGTGTTGTCACAGTCTTTCGCAGTCTTTCTCTTCTATGAGATATGGGAGCACTTAGATGCTCTTTGGAATAAAACCACATGGATATTGACCTAGAGCTTAATGAGTGGGTCTGGGGAAGGAAAGACAGTTTCAGGACAGATGGAGAGTGTGACTTATGTGGAGCCAGGTCTGTTGTTAACCAAGAAGGCATGTGACTGTGTTGGAAGCAAAGTGGCTTCCTAGGACTCTGTAGTGGAATGAAATCTGGATCTAAGTGAAACCCACCAAAGACTAGGAAGCTTAGAGAGAAGCCTGTGAGCTGCGCCAGGCTAGCTAGCAGCAGTGTGGATAGAAGAAAGTGAGTTTGCAAAGCCACAGTAATAGAACAGAATAAGGCAGAAGCCTTGGTTATACATGAGTAATGGAGACAGTACGGTCTTTCTAATACTAATGTGGACATTCTTGCTTCCTCATGAGCACTTTTTTTGTGGTAGATCTCTTCCTCTACTTTTATTTTATACTATCTATATTATTATAAAGAGATTTATTAGTGCAATGTAGTTGGACTTTGCCTTTCTATCTAGTCTGACATCTCTGTCTTTTAACTGGAGTGTTTAGGTCATTTATATTTAATCTTATTGGTATTAGGATTGGTTTAAAATACTACCTTTTGCCATTTGCTTTTAGGTATACCAGTTATTCTTTTCCTTATTTTGCCTCCGTTGGATTATTGAGCATTTTTCAGGGCTTAATTTCATCTCCACTGTTAACCTTATTAGTTATATATTTTTGTTTTACATTTCAAAAAATTTTTCTGAGATTAAGACTATACATCCTTAACTCATCATAGTTGACTCTCAAATAATACAGTATTGTAGAACTTCACATATAATGTATGAATCTTTCAACAGTAAGCTGTTATTTCCTCTTTTTGCCCTTGATGCTGCTGTGGTCATAACTTCTATCTCCACATATGTTAAAGGTGCTGTTATTATGCTTAGTCAATTATCTTTAATTGAATTAAGTATTATAAGTAAGATTTTTCTTATTTACCCATATATTTACTGTTTATATCACTCTTCAGTCCTTTGTGTGGATTCAGATTTCCATAGGGTATGATTCTCATTCTATGTAAAGGATGTTCTTTAATGTTTCTTATAGTGCAGATTAGTTGGGAGAATTTTCTTAGTTTTCACATTTCCCAAAAAGCCTTTATTTTGTTTTCACTTAAAAAATATTTTTACCAACTATAGAATTCTAGATTGACATTTCTTTCTTTTTCATTATAAAAACACATTTCATAAAATTTACTATCTTGACTATGTTTAAGTGAATAGTTCATTTTTAAGTATACAGTTCAGTACTTTTACATATTTACATTGCTGTGAAACAGATCTCCACAGTGTTTTCATCTTGAAGAACTGAAACTCTATGCCTGTTAAACAATTCCCCTTTATACTTTTCTCCTCTATCCCTGGTAGCCACCATTCTATTTTCTATTTTTATGAATTTGGCTACTTGGTGTATCTTGTGTAAGTGTTGTCAAGGACTATTTGTCTTTTTGTACCAGACTTCTTTTGCTTAGAACCAGTGTTCTCCAGGATCATCCATGTTACATCATGTGGAAAGATTTCTTTCATTTTTAAGGATGCCTAATATTATGTTATATTTATATTGCATTTCATTTATCCACTCTCCAGTAGTGGACATTTGGCTTGCTTTGACATCCTACTTATTATGATTAGTGTTGCTATGAACTTGGGTGTGCAAATATCTCTTTGAGACTCCACTTTCAGTTCTTCTGTATATATACTCAGAAGCAGAAGTGCTTGATCATATGTTAACTCTCATGTTTTGAGGGACTTCCATGCTCTTCCTTAGCATTTATGTCATTTATAACCCTACCAATGGTTCACAAGGATTCCAGCTTCTCCATATCCTTGCCAACACATGTTTTTTTTTTTTTTAATAGTCACTGTTCCATTGAGTTTGAGATGATCCCTCTCTGTGGTTTTGATGTGCATTTTTCTGATGATCAGTGATGAGGAACATCTTTTCATGTGCTCATTGGCCATGTGTATGTCATCTTTGAAGAAATAGCTCTTCAAGTCCTTTGAACATTTTCAACTTCAAACCTAGAATATTTTGGCTTGTTGCTGAGTTGCAAGAGTTCGAGGTATAAACCCCTTATTGGATACCTGACTTGCAAATATCCTCTCCTATGCTGTGTGTTTCTATTTTAATCTGTTCATTACATGCTTCCATGACCAGAAGTTTTAAAATTTGGTGTAGCCTCATTCATCTACTTTTGCTTTTGCTTCCTGTGATCATTTGTTTTTTCGTTCAGCACTTTAAGCTGCTGGCCTTCTGCTTATATAATTTCTAACCAGAAGCCTATGATATTCTTATCCTTGTTTTCTGGATGTAATGTGACTTCTCCCTCAAGATTTTTTTTTTTATTAAGATTTTTCTTTTCACTTGTGGCTTCAAACAATTTTTACTATGGCAGCTGTTAGCCAAATCATCTTCAGTGTGGTAGTTTTCTTTGTACTTTTCCTGGTTGGGGTTTGCTGGATCTCTTATAAGTTAGGGTTTTCATCAACATTGAACTATTCAACTATTATTTATTCAAATTTTTTATACCTCTTTTCTCTTCCTTTTGGAATTTCAATTATCCTCATTTTAATGTTCTGAATCTTATGCCACAGATCACCGAGGCCCTATTAGTTTGTTTTTCGATAGTTTTTCTCCTTATATTTTATTTTAGATAATTTCTTCTACTATTTCCAAAATCTCTGATCTTTTCTCCTATAGTTTCTAATCTTCCATGAATTCTATCTAGTGATACTGTAATTTCAGATACAATATTTCTAATCTTTGATTCTATTGACTAATTTTTTTCTTGGGTATAGCACTATTTTCCCCCCTGCTTTTTCTGATTTGTTTGCATCAGATTGCGAAGCAGAGTTAGCTGTCTGAATCTTTTAAAAAAATCTTTAAGGACAAATCTAGAGTGCTCTTTATCCAAGGCTAATTTTAAACTTACTTCTTTCATTGGTCCTTCTGTGGTCTCTACTGATTACTCACATATCTTGTAGGGTCTTTGTATTCTTTCAGGTGGGAATTTAAAGTATTCCTGGCCCTTTGTGTGTGAGATCTAGAACTGCTTGACTTGTAGCCCCTCAGCACATTTGTTTCCTGTTCTCCAAAGCTCTTCTTTGTCCCATCTCACTGTGCAGTTCCATTTTCTCAGTGTTCTGTCATGCAAATGATGGCTGCCTTGGCTTCCTGAGCTCAGTGAGATTACAGTACTAGTTGCCTCTTTTTGCTCAGCAGGTCAGAAATTGCCATCAGGCAAAATCTGGGGCTATCATAG
Organism: Hydrochoerus hydrochaeris; assembly: GCA_004027455.1. Taxonomy (NCBI): domain Eukaryota; kingdom Metazoa; phylum Chordata; class Mammalia; order Rodentia; family Hydrochaeridae; genus Hydrochoerus; species Hydrochoerus hydrochaeris. The sequence continues at coordinate 238,457 of PVLA01001865.1, forward strand.
GACTCTATGTCATTTCTTTCTGGAATTATAGTTCTCTGTTGCCTGCTGCCCAATGTTTGAAAATAGTTATTTTTTCTTAATTGTTTACAGAGAAAGGATAATTCCAGAACTTATTTCTCATTAATGGAAATATTTTTTTCTCTGACTATATTGAAGACTTTCCTATTATAGACTTTGTCTGGGACAGAGACCTGATAATGGGTGGCACTTCACATAGGATTTTTGAAGGAGTGTCAATGAACGAAATCTGGAATTAGGTTGAACCACATAAAATTGACAACTTTTGATGATTCTTAACCTATATGATTTCTATGGGTTGAACAAACTTGCTACACTTCTAATTTGGCTTAGTTAAGAGAGAAAGACTAACAGAGGCAGTGTACAAACGAGCTCAGCCAAAGGTGGCTGTATCACACGATATCTGGACCAGTGAACCTGGCAATATTAGGGCACTTTTGTTCACTTCATTGTTCAAGCAGAACGTTTTAGGCCTATCTTTGTAGCTTTGGGCTTTTAGGTTCAATTATTTTTCTTTGAAGAGGAGGACATTTTCTTTTCTTTGGTTGGCTTTAGTTTATTCAGGTACAGTTGGGGAACCTGGTTACTCTTCAAATCAAGTGGAGTTGTGGGCCAAGAAAAGAGGTTTATGACAGAAAACTTCAACCTTATCCTCATCAGATAACCAAGTATGGTGACCTGGGCTCCATGGCATGGATCAGGGTTAAAGCTGAGCTGTTTGTTAGGACAGCATCTTAGTAGGTATCAGAGACCACACTGAGGTGGTGCCTAGCAGGCTTTCAAATTAATCAGTTGGTTTCTATACTAACTTAAGAGTCTGTCCCAGGCCTAAGTGATTCACTGAGGGGCCAGCCGCTGTCACACAGAAGCAGTACTCTCCATGCCAATTGTCTTGGTAGAGGCCTGTAGTGCCCTGTGACACTGTGACATCTCTAAAGGCAAGGTAACATGGCAGCTGCGGGTGCTGACTGTCCCTCAATATTTCAAGGGCAATACTACCAATCTTACAGATCAAACAGCTCTCTAAAGCTCTTACTGCTTGGAATATCTTTGTTCCATCTTCACAAGGCCTTACTCACTTTCATATCCTTTTGCCTCAGCTATTCTATGCACTTTTCTATACACTGTTCCCTGCCCATGTTACATACTCAAATAAATAATGGGCAATTCAGAAAAGTTTTTGTCTTGGCCACAAGAATTCTGACCTTCCTGGACCGCTGAATATCATATTACTTTGTCTATTGTCTTTTATCTTTCATTGTACACTCATCCACAGGACTGGGAGACTGGCCAGAGCCCAATATATAGGGATGGTACCGGTTTTGAGTTTATTGTTGTAATAATCAGGAAAGAGAGAAGATTTTGTGACCTATGATAGAAATTATAAAACTGCATCCTTGTCTCAGTTAAATGCACAGATGGAGACTTAAGCTTCATAAAAACACAGGAGAAGATGGTGAAAAGTTATTGTATTCACAGATAATTATCCTGTCTGGTTTTAGTTGTATTCTTTCATTGCACTATGCAACAGAGAATACGTCACATACATTTAGAAAAAAAAGTGTCTTATAGGTGACTAGATTGCAGCGAGTTTTCTTTAGCATCACAATATATGCCTGTGAGGATTATTCTGTCAGATCCTGCAAGAGATATCAGTGATATGATCCACAGTCTGCTGGTCTTGACGCCCTTGTTTCTCAGTGTGCAAATCATTCTAACATGTTGAAAGTAATGTTCACTGTATAAGGTTGGGTAGAAGATTGTTATGGGTTGAATTTTGTTCCCCTCAAAATCATGTATTAAAGCCCTAGTCTGTAATACCTTAGCATATGACCTTATTTAGAAAGATGATAGTTTTTAGAGATAACCTAAATGATGTGAGGACATTAGGGTGGGCCTTAGTCTATGATGACTAGTGCCCTGGTAAATAAGGGGAGATTTGAGCAAAGAGATGTACACAGAGGACACTGTGAAGAGATAGAGAGAAGATAACTATCTTCAAGCACAGGAAAAAGACCTGCAACAGATTCTTTCCTGAGACGCTTCAGGTAGAAGCAACCCTGTCAAAACCTGGTCTCAGACTTGTAGCTTCCAGAACTGTCATCCAGTGAGTTTTTGTTGTTTTAGCCACTCACTGTGTGGTGCGTCCTTACAGCAGCCCTGGCAAACTAACCAGAGAGTCTTTGAGGACCAAGTGTTATGGACTGGCTGTTGGGGAGAAGAAGAAAATGTTAGGAGCAGCAACCCCCCAAGAAGCCTCTTGGAGTTATCATGTTTTATATTGTTACTTATGTCTATTTTGTGGGTAGATACAAATGTTCTTATGGGCCAGGGTGTGGTCAGGCCTGATTGAGGCCCTGCTGTCTGAGTTTCTGGGCTCCTTCACTGCATACAACTAGTAGTAGAAAAAAGCCCAGGAAAGTGGAAAAATGACTTTATTTACAATTTGGCCTAATTAGGAGGGCAGCTAGTCTACCCCCTCTGGAGTACACAGACCTGCTCTGACTTAGAGACAGGGAAAAACAGAAGCCAGGGAACATTCATAGGTTTATTTAGCTAAGCTTTGGCCAAGTACTGAATCTTCTTGGTGACAGGCCTGGAGGATGGCGATTCATACCCCTTGTATAAAGAAGCTTGGAGAACCGGTCTGTCTTTAATAAAAACTCTAAGTTTTAAAGATCCATTTTAACTTCTTGGTCACAATCCCACCAGCACCAAGCAGAACAGGGCCAAGCAGCAGAGCTGGCCAGAGGTTTATTAAAGAACGTGTTACTTACTGCTCATCCTTTGGGGAGGAATTTAGGAGAAGCACAATGAAACTTGAATTTTCTGTGTGAACTGTGAGACTTCTATGACTTCAAAAGATTATTTGGGATTCATAAATGGTTTAGAAGAAAAGAACATATAGGCTACATTTTGCCACTGGTACTTAAGAAACTATCACATATTGCAAGAGTTATTTTATAATCTGGGCTCTGAAGGATTATGAGATGTATGAAATATGAACAAATATTATTATTTTAGTTAAGTGTTGAGGACTTCTAATGGTCTACCCTATTTCTCTCTCTGCCTCTTTGTCTATCTCCCTCTGAATTATGTGGGTGACAGTGCAGGTTTTGTTTTGTTTTTTTCATCCCTGACTCATCCTTTTGCCTATGTACTTTTTGACTTTACTAAAAGATTTTATTGCATTTGAAATGGCAACTGCCCAGATGTACTAAACAGAGAAAGATGCCCAGATGTTACTTCTCAAACAGTGAACCTCTATTAATGGTGGAAGCAAGAAGCCTCAGGACACTTCCTGGGTGAGTATGTGGGCTGTGAAAAGGGGCCTGGGGCTGTCAGCAATCTGTTCTCATTGATGTCATTCCCAGTTCTCTGACCATTGGATAACTTAAAACACACTTGGTCAATGTTTCTTGACTTGATTACAACAGTTCCCAGGCTGTGAGGAGTTAAGCCAAAGAGGTTTACATTAATTTTCCTTCTCCTCAGAGACTTCAGGCTTGCTGTTTCAAAGAAAGCTAAATACCACAACGAGCCAACTATTTGGTGAGAAGTTTCTCCTCCGGGAGAGAGTTGTTAGTTGAGGTTCCAGACTTTCAAATGTCAAATGTTACTCATTCCCTCTTTGGCTCTGCTAAGTGTGTGTAGTCCTTTTTTATTTTAATTTGAGAATGTTTGCTTCCACTGGTAGCTCAGGGAACTTTTACTTGCTGTTTGAAATCTAACCCTGGATCACAAAAATATGACTAATCCTACTTACTGGAATTTCAATGTTTTCATCAAGGCCACAGTTTCCACTTCCAATTTTATATAATAAGGGCAAAATCCCAACTGGAAAACACACTCTTTTTCTTTTTGGTTGATGTACATCAAAATATCTACTGTGTTATGATAAAAAGAGATTTCATAATGGTGATTTTTGTAGTTGGAAGAAAATCATTTCCACGGATATTTAAAGAACAGAGGGCTCGTGATATAAATGTCCAGCTAAGAAATTTACTCACTGGAGTAATTAAAGTTAACCTTTCAATTGCTTTTCATCTTCTGTTCGAAAGGATATTAGGTTATCTTCTGGCAAGACCAGTGGTGTATACAATGGAGTCATAGCCAGTGGGAAAATTTTAGAACAACATGCAAAATCATGCCACAACAATGACTTGGTTAAGCAATCTTTGTGATGACCATTGGAAAGATGAAAGAGTATCAGCTAACCAGAACCAAGTTTTTGTCTTCTTCCACAAAGGTCCTTTATTACTTCCTTATGTCATTAGGGCTCCAAATAGGGCTTTTTGAAATGCTTCTGTGAAGATCTCTGATGAGGAGATGCTGGTGAAATTGCATTGAGATTAACCACATAGTTCTTTAGAGGCAACATCTGATGAGCTAAAAGGGGAATATGGATATTACTTTCGAAGTCTTAAATGAGACTTCCAAACTCTCCTTCTCAGAACATTCACTTAGAGAACTATAAAACATACTCAGTTTCCGCTGGCAGAGTTTGTGGATCAATGGGTTAATGTGTTTACTCTTTTTCCAGATCATTCTGGGAAGAGTCATGATTGGAAACTTCTGGCCTCAACTGTCAGTTTCTGATGGGGCAACAAAGAAATCAGTCTGAAATATTTGAGCAAATATGTAGGGTCTGTTGAATCTATCATTAAAGGCAAAGCATTCTGCTTTTTGTCACATTGATAGATCATGCCTAAATTCTGCTTTTTGTCACATCGATAGATCATGCCTAAATCTTGCTTTTTGTATGGTTTCTGTGACTACTTGGGCTAAGACACTTGTGGGACAGTGGACAAGCAGTCAGCTAGGATCTTCCTGAGAAAAACAATGTCCCAGACTTGGGTGTCAGAAATACTTGTCGATCCACTGGAAAATATATTTTCTCTAATCTTACTGAATCTTAGGGAGGGAACAGACCTCCACTCTTACATAAGCTTTGGTCTGATTTTTGACTTGCAGCTAATTGTGACAATGCTTGAGTTGTTCTAACAGATAAGGCTACTGACTGAGTCATATTGGATATTAATTGAAGTAGAGGTGACTCTACAGAAATCATGCGACTTAATTACAATGACTGTAGCTATTCATTTCACTAATTTATGCTTATACTTTGTATTTGATCAACGGATATTTAGTAATGTTCACAAATCCAAACTGAAAGGGGCAGAAGAGAAATTTAACACTTGGGGAAAGCAGAAGCTTTCAGGTACAGTTTAAGGTGAATCATGCGTAGGATCTAAATGGGTGGTGGAATAGGGCACAGAGCATTCTAGGCGAAGAGGACAAGATGAATAGAGTGAGTAAGACAGGATCTAGAATGTCATGGTACTAGGACACTGTGTTACCAAAGCATAGCCAATGAGAGGAAAATAATAATAAATTGCACAGTGTAGATTGGGGATCAGAGGAATGGGTTGAATTTGCAAGCAATCAGGAACCATTACAATGGTTTTATGTGTGCACATGAGTAAAGTGATAACTTTTTTTGGGAGGGTGTGCAGAGATTGGCAGGCAAGGCTGTGACAATAAGCAGAGTAAGAGATGGAAGCTAATCTTGAATAGAGGTTGGGGACTGAGATAAGAGCAAATTTAGCAGATATCAATAGATGTAGCCTATACTAGTCAACTTTTCCAGTGCTGGATGAAATCCCTGACAACTGCAATTTGCAGGAGGAAAGGCTGAATTTGGCTCCATAGTTGGTTGACTCCAATGTGGGACCTTGGTGGAAAGGCATGGGAATGGGAAGTAGTACTAGTGAGAAGGGACCAGGACAAGATATAATGCTCAACATCTTACCTCCATGACCCATCCAGACATACCTGGAAGTGTGTCTTGTTAATCTGAGAGGCAGCATCCAAATCAGCCACATTGACAATTAAGCTGAACTGTCCCATAGCCTAAATGGAAACTCCTTCCTCTGCAGATTACTCAGGAATTTTCTGCTCATGGGTAGGCAACCAGGAGTGAAGCTGGACATGATCTTTTGTGGTGATTTGCCTCAAAATGGTCTCAATTTATGAAAATAAAAATGGGTGGCCTGGCAAGCTGTGGCCACCCCAGGGTGAGAACCATCAGCGTTTGCTGAGATCCACGCCATGTTGGAACTTAGGGTGCTCAGAAACCAAACAGCCAGCTTGCTGCCCTGGTAAGTGACTGTGCCCTTCAAGCCACAGCCGCCCCAGGGTGAGAACCATCAGTGTCTCCTGAGATTCAAGCCATGTTGGAACCTAGGGCACTAGGAAACCAAGCAAGCAGCTTGCTGCCCTGGTAAGTGGCTGTGAGCCTACTGGTGTGTGGGCTGAGATTCAAACATCCACCCGCACCCCCTTAGGAAGTGGGAGCCAGAGATCTGAGCATCTCTTGTGAGGTTGACCATATGCAATATAGAAAATAGGGGATTTCCTTCTACCATCTCTTTGAAGGCAAATATTTTTATCACTGTTTTGCTTTGTTCTGATTAATGGTATTGCTCTATTCAATATTCTGTTTTGATAAGTTCTATAATGTTCTGTATTTCCTTTGATTTTGCTATACCTGATTAAAAGAACAACTATTGTGAAGAAAACAAGATATACTATAGTACCTATTGCTGTTACCCCGGTAACCTGCTGTGAAGCTCTGTACCAATTTCACTACACTGTCTCAATTGGCTTTTTTCCATCTTGTTGTGTGGTATTTGACTATTTTAAAAATTAAAAAAAAATTAAATTAAAAAAAAGAAAAAAATGGATATAGACTATATACCAAGCATATATGTTGATGAAACCTGTGTTTTGGAAATAATCTGAGCCCTGCTAGAAGGAAAGGTTTAGATTTCATTGGGTTTCACATTCAGTTTCTTCAGCCCATAAATATAAAACTGAAACTGAAAAGTGGACAGCTTTCCGTGACACGGACAGTGGGCCTCTGGATCTTTGGGCTGAAGGAACATGGAAAGTTTTTTTTTTTTTTTTTTTGTTCTGTTTTTTTTCAGACTAGAGACTGTTTCTTAGAAGATCTGTCAAATTTTTCTTGAAACTCTCTTTTATTCTTTTTGGAAATTCCCAGAAATTATTATTAAGCTCAGGAATTTCTTAGTTTAAGTCTCTCTCCAATCATGTGTTGAGGAATGATTTCACTTATCATTATGAATAATAATAAGAGAAAGATCATTTATCTATCATGCTTTCAAATACAGTAATGGCAAAACAAATCTTCCTTAATGAACTGTGAGAGCCTCAGTCTTTTGACTCAGTGACAGCTGGAAATTGAACTTTGTGCTAATTCTTAGGTTAATTGCATCTCATATTAATACACACTGATGGGGACAATCAAGCAAAATTATGATTTTTTTCATGTTATAAGCTTTTATTTTCTAATTCTGCTGTGAGCTCCTACAATTTCTTCATTCTTCAGGTGTCTGCTTTTCCACAGGAAGCTGGAATTTTTTTTCTTGCAGGTTATGTTACAAGAATACTTCTCCTGATTTAAGTGTCATTGTCTCTCCTTAAATCTAGAACCACTGTAAAGTCAGTAGCTAGCGGGAAGATCTGCCCCATGGTGGTCTTTCTACTCCAGATCTCAGTCACACGGTCAACTAGAATCTAACCCCAAGTTTAGAAAGAGAATGCTTTTTGCCAGCAAGTCCTCAAAGATGTCTAACATAAACTTCTAGCAGCACTCCCTTACATATGGAGGATAATCAAGCTTAATAGATACTATTTTTGAAAGGAAATGACAACTTTTCAGCACTGAGAAACCCTCTGAAGTAAGAGTGTATTCAGGAAGAATGTGATATATTTTCATCTTTTTAGATGGAATGCTTCAAAGCTGGGTAACCATGGATTAGACTGTTAATTTGTGTTTTAGATTCAGTATTACAGCGAAGCATCTGGTATTTGTTATGGGTTCACCTCAGGGTTAGTTTATGTCTTTAACAATATAGTTCCTAGTTTGAAAAATCATTTGAGAGAGAGAAGGATTCTTGATATTAAGTTCTTTGCTCCCTGGGCAGTTTGCTTAGCATCAGATACTTTGGCCCTTTTTTTCTTCCAGTGCTGGGAACTCCCGCAGATGGCATTGTAAGGCAAAATTGTTTAATAAGTTTTTTTTTTTTCCTGGAATAGCACATAGAGCTATGATATGTGGGTATCAGGTACTAGATTTAATTCATTCACTCATCCCCACCAAAGCAAGGATTATTATAAAGATGTGAGACTCTCAGGATTTCTGCCTGCCATTGCATATTGTGGGAGAATTGTTTTCCCTCAAAACGAATTGCAGAACAAAGACTTGCAGCCTTGCACCAATACACTTTATAGGATACTCCCCAGGGTGGTCAGCTCATTCCTAGGCATGGGACAGTGCTCTGCATGGCACAGAAATGCAGCGGAGAGGAGACAGAGGCACAGACACACACTGAGTGAAGGGGCTGGGATTTCAAAGGAGGCAGCCTCATGGATTCCACACTCTTTGCCCTTAGTACTGATGGGAAAATACAAATGGGCCTGCCTGAATACTCATGTCCTTTCCAGGCCTGACAGCGCACATAGCTGGTCTTTATCTGAAAAGGAACTTCCTAACTTATTTCATGGATATTGAATTCAGCTTGTTCCAGGCAAGGCCAGGACATGTGGTTTAAATGTGAATAAAAGTCAATGTAAATTCTCATTAGTTTACATGTAGACATATGGTGACACATTTTTGTTCCTAGGAAAGATCTCGTTCTGTTACTTTCCAATATTGTAAGAACTCATTAGTTACTTGGCATTTTCCTTACTTGATTGGGAGTTTTAAACCAAAATTAACTGAGAAATCCTCTTTTAAAAAGCCAGGACTGTACTTTGTAGCGTGGAGGGTTAATTAAAAGACTAATTTTTTGGAAATTTTGAATATGATATATCTCGAAATGAACTATTTTGTAGAAAATTCAGACTTCAGGCAAAAGAAACATACTACATGGTGGTGGGTGAGAAGATATCTGTTTATTTGTAATATTAGTTAAGTAGGATAACTAGCACTAGTCATTTAAAATCTACAGCTATACAGACCTCTCCCAGGCAATTTAAATTGTTTTCCTCAAGCATTTGGTTTTGTAAAGGAAAATGGCATGATTGGCTAGAGAATGATCATTTGGAAGAATTATTTATCGAAGTAAGCATATCCTGCAGTAAACAGAGCAAGAGGAAAACCAGATTCCAATTGTCATTCACTCTCTATCAGGGAAATTTAATTATGGTAGGCTTCTGCAATTCATATTTCAAAGAAAGCAACATCTCCTAAAAGGATAAGAATAATGACTCCCCTGTAACTTAAAGACTTTTCCACTGTGGGGAGAATTCTCTATGCAGCTCCAGGCACATTGAACATGGGCTTGATCTCTGAGCTCTGCAGGCACATGCCAAATTCTATTCCTTTTCTGTCAGTGCGATATTGTTTTGGGGTAAGATCTTACATAGTTTTGGCAGAGAACCTCTCAATTTCAGCTTTTGGGTGAGTGACTGGAACTGACATGTTGGTTCTCCTGGATTTTGTTTCAACCATAAAACATAATGACTTTAGACAGTGCATGGAGGGAGAAAAGAGCGCTAGCTTTTAAAAATATTGTTTCCAAAAAACTGTTAGGGAGAATTTTGATTGTCAGGTGGTATGAGGTATCGAAGAGAGTGCTTAATCTGAATCATCTTTCTTCAAGAAGAAACATTTCAAAATCTGCAGAAAAATTAAACCTTAGTTGCAATGCCTTCTCAGGAATTCTCTATTTTGTTTGTTTGTTTGTTTGTTTGGTACCAGGAATTGAACGCGTGATCTTGTGCTTGCCAAGCAGGCACTTACATGGTTGAGGTAAATCCCCTCACCCTGCCTTTTTCTTTTTTTTTTTGAGACAGAGTCTCACTATATAGTTCAGGCTGGCCTTGAACTAACTTTTCAGCCCATGCTGGTCTTGTAGTGATCCTCCTGCTTCAACCTCATGAGTGCTGGAATTACAGGTGTGCACCAGTATACCCAACTTCTGTGGGGGTTTCTGAAGCTCATTTTAGGGAAAACCATTAAAATGGGGTGAAATCAAAAATCTTATTTATATGTTAATTTTTGGATACTTTGACTCTACACTTCATTGAGGAAGCTAAATTTCAAGGCTACAGTCATAATTTAAAGTGATGAAAGGTCTAAGTGTCCTAATGTTTGGTTCCGTTATTTCTTATTCTCTTTCTGAGAGAGCCCCCATGTAGAGTGGCTGGAACTTTTGCCATGTGATTTTAATGTGGTTGGGTGGATAGCGCAGGGGTTGTGGCTCACTGGGTTGCTTTACCTCCCACCGAGGCCTTACGTAGACTGTCATTTTTTAAAGCAAAAATGCAATGGTTTTAAGGAAGAAAAAAAGCAGTGGACTCTGAGGGCAAAACAGAATGAAGGTCATGATGAATCCAAGTACCTTTTTCTTATGACCTTTAGGTGGTGGACATTTTGGTGCCACCTTCCACAGATACAAGTCTTGCTTCATTCAGCTAAAAAAGGAAAAAAGTTTACCTTAGCAGCAGTGCAGCAGCGTCAGGCACAGCCAAGGTCATGGCGAGCATGGACACACCTGGATGCCTGCCCCTGCCCTGTCTTCTGAGCTCAGAACCCCCACCTCCATCAGTCTGCTTCTCACAAGGTCTTCATGACACAGAGCTGATTATTGTTCACATTCTACAAATGGGAAAGCTGACACTTTGAAAGATTATCTATATTTCCCAGGTTTAATGCAATCCCAATCAGAAGACCATTAGCATACCTCACAGATCTAGAGAAAACATTCCCAAAATTCATTTAGAACTCAAAGAGACCTAGAATAGCAAAATCAATTCTGAGCAACAAAGATAAGCCAGGGGACATCACAATCTCACACCTGAAATTATACTGCAAAATTACTGTGATAAAATTAGCATGGTACTGGCAATAAAACAAGACTGAGGGTCAGTGGAACAGAAGAGAAGATGCAGATGCAACTCCAGACACACTTAGCCACTTTATCTTTGACAAAAGTGCCAAACATGTTCATTGGGAATAGGGTAGCCTCTTTAGTACATGGTGCTGGAAAAACTGGCTTTCCACATGCTGAAGACTAAAACAAGACCCAAGTCTACCACCATGCACTAAATCAAAGTCAAAATGAATCAAAGATCTAAATATTAAAATAGAGACACTAAATTTACTGGAAGAGAAAATAGGTAGAAACTTCAGAGACATAGGTGTAGGCATAGAGTTTATGAACAAAACTCAGACTGCAAGAGAAATATTACAAAAAATCAACAAATGACATCTTGTCTTACTAAAAAGCTTTTGCACAACAAAAGAAATCATTAACAGAGTGAAAAGAAAACCCACAGAGTGAGAAAAAATTGTAGCCAGTTGTCCCTCAGACAAAGAATTTATATCTAGAACATATCAAGAATTGGAAAAAATATCAAATCTCCCAAATTCAAAGATCTAGTGCAAAAATGGGCATACACACTTCTCAGATAATGAAATGCAAATGGCAAATAAATACATGAAAAAATGTTAAACATCACTGGTCATTCAAGAGATGCAAATTAAAATAACATTGAGATTCCATCTCATCCCAGAAAGAATGAATATCATCAGAAAATAAATGGATAACAAATGTTGGTGGGGTTGTGGGGAAAAAGGAATTCTCCATTGCTGGTGGAAAGGTAGACTGGTGCAACCACTGTGGAAATCAGTGTGGAGATTTCTTTAAATACTAGGATTAGTGGTCCCATTTGATTCAGGTATTCCCTTTCTGGATATCATCTAAGAAGAATAAAAATATCACACTACAATGATACACTTGTTCCCATGTTTATAGCAACACAAATTTTGGAAACAACACAAATGTCTTCCATCGAGGAATGTGGCTTTTTGTGTAATGGAATACTACTCGTCATAAGGAAGGATAAACTGAATACTTTTATAGGTAAATGGATGCAACTCGGGACCATACTCATAAGTGAAATAAACCAGACCCATGTGTGTAAACATCATATTGTCTCACTAGTGTAAGAAAATGAATGAGTAAATAAGATCCAAAATACATAATAGATATTGTGAATTGGGAAGTAACTGTTAAAAAAATACAAACTTTGATGGAGGAAAAGGGAAAATATATTTACAAAATAAGTAAGATAGTTATACAAATAGTGTTTCTTAGTTCCTTGAAAAGAAAGGTTTTTTTCTAATACTGTTTGGATCAGATATCATGCCTATATTTTATAGTATGAATAACTACTATGAAGACAACATGCAATGTAATAATTATTGTAACTCTCCTACTAACCTGTTTTGACACTCTATTTTATTGTTATTTTTATTTTTTCCTCTTTAAAATAAATAAATGAGCCAGGTGTGGTGGTGCACTCAGGAGGCTGAGGCAGGAGGATTGTTTCAAGTTGGAGGCTAGCCTGGGCTACAAAGTGAGCCTGAGGCCAGCCTGAACTACATAGTGAGACACTGCCTCAAAAAGACAAAATAAATAAATAAATAAATAATACATATACTTTTCAGAGCAACCAATCTTTTGATCTTTTTGAATTTTTTTTATCTACATTACACCAAACACTCTTAAATTTCTTTTGTCTGGACTTTGTTCTGTCTTTCTCTGTCTCTCTCTCTCTCTCTTTCTCTCTCTGTCTCTGTTTCTCTGTCTCTCTGTCTCTCTCTGCTTTCTTTTGAATGGTTCTAGCTGGTGTAGCCATGAAAGGAAATCAGGTATTCTGGTTTTCTGATTTTCATGGACTATATGAATGAAAATAGAACAGAATATAGATTGCCACAATCAGTTCTTTGAAGTATACGATTTAGTGTGATCCAGTACATGACTTTAAGCATCAGTAAATCATTTTATCATATCAACTAGATCTTGATGGGTCATCCTACTGGAAGACAATATCATACAGAAAAAAATCACATTTCCTTGAAAAAGTAAATGGTAGTTATTAATTATTCATTTTGCAGAAATATACATTGCCTACAAAGGATTAATTATAGGGACCCTTTGAATGTGGTATTCTCCTACCCCATTTGCCATTAGGTATATGGATTTGATCTCAGGGTTTTGATGGAAAATAGGCAATGTATGTTTTTGTTGAGAGTAAAGAAGTCTGTCCACATGTGTGGTCTGGGGCTATATGAGAACTCTGTATATTCTGCTTGATTTTGCAATGAATATAAATAACATGGCTCTAAAAAAATAAAGTTTATTTTTAAAAAAGCCGTTGGCTAAAATTTCATCTCTGTAAGTCACTTCTTATGTGATCCTGTGATAGTAATTTATCTGTTCATGTCTTAGTCTTCTATTCTTAAAATGGAGATAGTAATAGATCATTGACATATTATCTGTCCTCTCTTGGCTCATTACTCATATTCAAAAAAGTGATGGCTCCTTCCCTTATAAGATTCCCTGTGTTGAGGGCTATGGCAGGTTTAGAGAAGACAGGGCTGAGCCTAAGGGCTCTTCCACTTGTCCGGGGCATTTTCCATAGTCTCACAAACTTCCCAGAGCCCCTCACAGTGAAATGCTCGTCTGCACAACTTGAAGGCAGCTTATAGCCTGTCAGATGCACTTCATGGGGGTTGCTCAGCAAGCCACTGGACAGAACCTACTGGTGGGCTTTACCTGTGAAGAGCATTCCTCGGTCATGTTTTTAGGCCCTATTCAATTTCACTACATCTTCCTCCATGGCCCGAAGCTGCGCGGAGGCCCTCTAGGAAGAGCAGGAGGGGGCCCTGGGGCTTCGGTCCATCAGAGCCCAACAGCGCTGAGCCGCGCGGGGAGGCTCGAAGCCTACTGGCTGTGACAGTGAAAAGCTGGGCGCTTTAGTCATGGGTGAGCCGCTTCCGGAAAAGGGTAACGCGCTCCTCTCCAGTGTGGTGCAAAAATTATTTAACTGCAAGATGGCTTTTTCTGATTCTTTCTGACTCTATTGTTTTGATTCTCCGAGCACATCTACTTTGGGAGGTAGATGATGTGGAGATTTTTATCCTCTTGGCATCAAGAGGTGCCCTGAGTCACTGATGAAAACCTCAGACCTGCTGCTTCGAAAACGGCAACCTTCACGGAATGTCTGCAGCTGTGAAAGAATCTTTGGCATCAATAACAAAAAGAGGGCACTATAAATGTTACAGCTTCCCAGAAATGAAAAATATCAGAAGCGATGCGTGGGCCCGTTATCCCGATCTGATCACTCCACAGTGCATACAGGTGTTGAGATATCGCATTGGACTTCATCAATATATGCAGCTATCACTTACCAATTACAGATAAAACCAAAAACTTCCAAATGCACACAAAGGAAGCAAAAACTAATATTGAAGAGAAAATGAAGTGAAATATTCAGCATTTATTGAAAAAATGAAAACCACCCCAGTGGGCTACCTTTGTGAAAAATGTTAAACTTTAACATTCTTTCTTTCTGCTCCTGGAACAGAGGAAGTTAACCCAGCCCACAGATACTGTGACCAAGGAGAAGTAGGAGCCGTAAGAACTATCTCAGCAGAGGACCCCTCATTCTGCAAAACAAAGGTAGCTACTAGTATTGAAATATTTACTTAGTTTTCCATAAAAAATATAACTTTCCTTTATTTCTTATATCACAAAAGTTACACAGATGCTCTAAAAATTATGTTTAGAGAAAACAGCACACAGTTTTACATCCTAGCAAAAAGCCTGAGTGGGTCGGGCGGGGGGGGCATCATTGGTGGGAAAATGGAGTCAGTAGATGATCTGTTACATTGATCATCTATGTCTTGAGGCATAGATTAGGGAAGAATTAGGTAGAGTTCCATAGAAGACTGTCTAAAGAAGAAACAGAAGAAAATACTACTTTCTAGAAAAATAAAAATTTTGCATAGAGGAAATAGTCATAGGTTACAACTTGGTTCAGCAGTGAGCAGTTTATTTAGTTTTGGAAGCTTAAATAAAATAACAGGAAGGGGCAGGTAAGAAAACTAACTGTCAAAATTCATTATACTTAAATAAATTATACTTAAAATTGGTCAGAGAAGAAATACCAGCATAAGCACCATTCTTAGAAATATAAAAATAAATATTTGGAAAAATTTAGAATATTAATTTGGGGCTTAAAATTAGCAGGAAATGTTAGGCTTGGACTAGAGTATTTTTATATATGACTTTTAAAGAAATAAATATGTAACAGGGTACAGCAGTGCATGCTCATAATCCTAGTGCTGTAGGTAACTGAGCCAGGAGTATCACAAGTTCAAGCCTAGCCTGGGCCACTTACCATGACCCTGTCCCAAAGTGAGTCAATAAATTAAAAAGGTCTTGGTATGTAGCTCAATGAGAAGGTCCCAGGTTCAATTCCCAGTATTTGGAGGAGAAAAACAACAAAACAAAATGTCCAGATCTCTTTTAAAAAAATCAAGTTTTCCATAAAAGCCATATTTCCCTTGTGTTATTATAACATCTGAAAATACTGGGCTCCAATTCCTCCAAAGTCAAGCTTATCTGGACCTGAGAATTGACTGTCACTTAAAGAAGGGACTGTTTCTCTTTCTCAGGCAGCCCCAGTAGTGTTCTTTGTGGTGCTGAGAACACTTGAGATCAACCTTCTTAGAAAATTGAAGTATATTGTACAGAGTTGTTAATGAAGGTTACATTGTTATATATTCAGTCTCAAGAATTTATTCATCTTAGGGAGCTGAATCTTTGAACCCTTTGACCAGCATCTTCTATTTTCCCCTTCCCTCTGTCTCTGTAAGTTTGAGTATTTTAGATTCCAATAACAAGGTGAGATCATGATTGTCTCTGAGTGTCTGGCTTACTTCACTTATTGTTCTTTAGGTTCATGCATGTTATTGCAAAGGGCCAGAGTTCATTTTGAAAGCTGCATAATATCCATTGTTTGGAGGGGTGTGTGTGTGTGTGTGTGTGTGTGTATCATACTTTCTTTCCCCATTCATGTACTAATGGTTGATTTAGGTTGTTTCCTAACTTGACTATTGTGAGTTGCTATAATAAACATGGGAGTGCACATAACTTTTTGAGATACATAGAAATGGGATTGCTGAATCATATGGTAGTTCAGCTTTTAATTTTTCTAGCAATCTGTGTACTATTTTTCATAATATCCACAGCATTTACATTTCCACCAGCAACACACATGAGTTTCTTTCTCCATTCATTCACCATACTTTTGATTTTTTTTTTATAATAGCCATTATAGCAAGTGAGAGGTGACATCCCATTGTGGCTTTATTTTACATTTCCCCAGTGATTAGTGATTCTAACCAATTTCTCATGAGCTTCTTGGCCATTTCTCTTGTGTCCTTTGCAAAAACATTTATTTAAATTCTTTGCCTATTCATTAAGCAGGTTATTTTTTATGTTAAATCATGAGTTTCTTTTATATTTTGCATATATTTTTCCTTGTTCTGCTACAACAAAATACCTGAGATCAGGTAGTTTATGAAGCAGAGAAATTTATTTTTTACAGTTCTAGAGGCTGGGGAATCCAAGCTGTGGGTGGACTGAATGATGAATGTGATGTCTTCTCAACATAGAAATTGTTTCTTTTGCCTTGCAAAAGCTTTTTAGTTTGATGCAATCCTACTTGATTATTTTTGCTTTTATTGCCTATTGGGTCAGATTCTAATAAAGTGGCCAGATCAATGTCAAGAAGGTTTTCCTCTGTGTTTTCTTCTTGTCATGTTATGGTTCAAATCTTAATTTTTTTTTTTATTTAAAGAAAAAAAATTGAAACAGAAAGAGGGTAGAAATAACACAAAATTTCAAAAACAAAACAAAAAAAAAAAACAAAAATAGTAACCAGTAAGAATTCACTAGTTGATAATTACATATTTTCCTCTTAGAAGTAGTTGTTCAACTTACAAAAGTAAAGCCTACAAAGTGGACATTTAAACAGTGAGACTGCAACCAGTTCTGTTCATCTATCCAACAAAAACTTAGTAATATGGTTATCAATCCTACACACTTAAACATACATGCAGTTATATCATTTAGAATACTTTTTTCCTCTTCTTTTCTTTATGATAACTATAATCCATTCTCGTAAACTACTTAGAAGTTCTACACATGTATAAGTCTCTACATGTATACCTAGCCTTTCTGTATTAGAGGGAGAAGCAAATCAAAACAAGTCAAAAATACAAATTCCTAGTGAAACATGAAATGAAAAGGACATATAAAACCACAATATTAGGTGATCTACGGTAGTTACTATGATGTCTCTTGTTATTTTCAATAAAATTGTCTATATCGTCAAACATAGTATAATTAAACTTAGCATTGCATTACACTATTAATAAAAACTAAACATTGGAGACATTATAGGACTTCAAAGGCAGTTAATAATCAAACCAGAATGGGTATCCTATTGAATCTTGTCATCTTCAGAGTAGTTGCCTCTACTCTCAGACTTGATACTCTCTAGCATACCAGATTCAAATAAAATCAGTCAAGATAAAACAGTGATATAAGCAATCTTCTCTGTCTTATCTCTGCCATGCTATTTTTCTGTCATTGTTGTTTGTTTACTTTTCTCCTTCATTCCACTGTCTGCCCCTTTCATTGAGACCTTTCTGCCATTGTTCCTGGAATCCTGGTAATTTTCTTCTCTCTCTCTAGAATGTCCTTCAATATTCTTTGCAGGGTTGGATTGGTGGTCACAAACTTCCCCAGTTCCTCTTTGTCATGGAAATATCTTGTCTCTCCATTAATTTTAAGAGACAGTTTTGCAGGATACATCAATCTGGGTTCAAGGTTATTTTCTTTCAGGGCTTGGAATATTTCACTCCAAGCTCTTCTTGATTTGATGGTTTGGATCGAGAAGTCTGGTATGATTTTGATGAGTTTTCCTTTATAGATAATCTGTTTCTTTTCTCCGACTGCTTTTTGTGGTTATTATTTTTTTTTAAATTTTATTTAAAGAGAGGAGAAAAATAAAGCAAAACAAAAAAAAGGGTAGAAACAATACAGAATTAAAAAAAAATGAACAGTAAGAAATCACTAGTTGTTACATTACATATTGTCTTCCTGGATGTAGTTGTTCAAGTTACAGAATCAAAGCATGCAAAGTGAACATTCAAACAGTGAGGCTGCAAACAGCTCCATTCTCTGATCCAACAAAAACTTAGCAACATAATTATCATTCCTACAACCTTAAATATACATGCAGTTATATCCTTTAGAGCACTTGCTTTTCCTCCTTTTGCTTTTTAAGTCCATTATCTTTTTAGTTATATTATATTTCAGGTTGCTCAGTACCTTGCTGATCTGTTTTGTTGTTACTTTTAAAATTTTTTTCTTATTTATTTATTTTGAAGGTAGTAAAATACAGCAGAATAAGACAGGACATAGCCAACTGAGGCAGTGCAGTGAAATTGGAACAGAACCTCACAGCAGGCCACCTGGACAACAGCAATAGGCATAATAGTACATCTGGTTTTCTTCACAAAAGTTGTTCATTCAATCAGGCAGAGCAATACTGAAGGAAATACAGAAATTACAAGAACAGAATATTGAATAGAGCAATATGATTGATCTCAACAGAGCAAAACAGAGATAAAAATATTTGCCCTCAAAGAGATGGCAGAAGAAAATCCCCCTTATTTGCTATATCGCATATAGTCAGACTCACAAGACATGCTCAGATCTCTGGCTCTCACTTGCTAGAGGGGATGGGGGCAGTGGGGGGTGGATGTTGATTCTTAGCCCATGCCCTGGTAGGCTCACAGCTGCCCACCAGAGGGGTGAACTGGCTGCCCTTTTTCCCAGCGCCCTAAGGTCCAACGTCATGTGTTGCGGATCTCCAGAAATGCTGATATGGTTCTTGCTCTGGGTGGCCGTATCTTACCAAGCCACAGCCACTTACCAGAGTGGCATGCTGGTAGCTGCCTGTTTTCCCAGCACCCCAAGGTCCAACATAGCACATGGAAGATCTCAGGAAATGCTGATATGGTTCTTGCTCTGGGATGGCCGCGGCTTTCCAAGCCACAGCCACTTTCTAGAGCGGCATGCTCCTGAGTGCTTTTAATATTCTGTTCTTGTGATGGATTTCTGGGATCCTGATTATTATATGTCTGGGTGTAGATCTGTTTTGGTTGTAGCTGGCTGGAGTTTTGTATGTCTCATATATCCGAACTTTACTTCTGTTACCTATGTATGCTTGGGAAGTTTTCCTTAATTATTTCTGTGAATAGACTTTTTATTTCATTTGTATTTGTCGCTGCATCTTCACATTTTTTATTCTTAGGTTATAAATCCTCTTGTTGTCTTCTAGCCTTTGTATCGTTGCTTCCCGGTTCCTTGTTATTTTTAAGAGATCCTTCCTTTCGCAATCATACATTGCAAATCTATCTTCAAGTTTTGAAAATCTGTCTTTAGTTTCTGTTAAAAGGCTCTGCCAGCTTTCAGTGGAGTTTTAAATTTCATGATATTCTCTTTGGATCTGTTTCATGTATTCTAGATTTTGTTTATATTCTTCATCAAAGGCTTCTCACCTTTCTCTGGGTTCCTCCATTCTTTCATTTGTGTCTACTTGAGGATTACCTAACATTTCTTTTATTAATCTTCTCATATCTTGCTTCACCTGAGTTAGAATTTCAGATTTAAATTCATCGATGAGGACACAGAAGTATTTCTTTATTTCCGATGAGGCTGTGTCTGATATTACATGTTTGCTGCCCTCAACCTTCTCTGCATTTACCTCTACTAGACTCACTTTCCCTGGTTTGGTGGTTGGAGGCCTTTTGCTGTTTCTCTGTCTTGTCATTTTTCCGGCCCCCTTTAGATGGGTGGGTGGTGGAGGTCTCCGGGCCCCTAGCACTACCCACAGATTTTCTGCAGCACACTGGCTAGGGAAGTGCGGACCCCCAGTCCGCTGCCGATCTGTGAGGTACACGCTGAGAGCCAGCCCCTCCCCTATGTCAGTCACCCAGTGGATGCTTCAGCACATTTGTGTGTTCCCTGGGGATGACACTGGCTCAGGACAGCCTCGTCTCTAGCTATTGGGTTCCAACCAGGGGCCTGGCCCAGCCCAAGCAGATCCTACCAATCTACTTTGTGCCAGGAGCTGTCGACAAACACTGCCTTGGGTTTTGATTCAAGCTGGCCCTGCCCAACTCCAAAATGTCATCTAGCTGGTCATCCCACTCTGGGGAATCCAGTTTCTGTCACTCACCAAAGTTCACACAGCTCAACTTACTGTTTCCACTCCCTGCCGCAGCGCCTCCTCCAGCCGAGGGTCTGGAGCTCATCAACCCACACTCTCAGCAGGGCCGCAATCTCAGCTCGACCGAGAGTTGCCTGACTCTAAGACCTGCCCAGTACAGCATCCAGGGCTTGCCCAGCTCCAGCCCTCTGTCCACACTTCTTCTTCTTTCTTTTTTTTTCCTTTTTCTTTTTCCTCAGTTTCTTCCTGGGTCATGAGAATTCCTCTCCTTTTGTCTGGCTTTCTCCATGTTGTTAGATTCTAGCATCTGAGTTGTTTTTTTTTTCAGAGAGGCTCTCTATCATGCTACCACTCAGTCAGCCATCTTGGATCCCCCTCAAATCTTAATATTAAATATTTAATCAATTTTGAGTTGATTCTTGTATATCCTACAAGAGTACAGTTTCATTCTTTTGCATATGAGTTCTTCAGTCACCTTTTCATGAACCTTTTAGTGATACTGATTACTGAGAATACTTGTTTGAAATTTAATAACCCCATTTATTTTTACTCCAATTTCTATTTCTTATATCAAGTATATTTTATTTAATATTTTTCTGAAAATCATGTATATTAAGATATACTATGATCTTAATCATATAACATTCTCCAACTACTTATTTCTACAGTTGTTTTGAGGGGTCTGGATGAAAGAGAAATGAGCTAGTCTCATGACTTTGTTATTTTCTATAGCACTTGAACTTGTTTAAAATTTAAAAAATGGTAATTTAGAAATAATTTCATTTATTCACTGACTTTTTTTGAATTTCCATTTATCAATGAATTAGCATCTTTTTTCTCCTTAACACTGCATGTCATTTTTTGCCAGGATGCTAAACTTTATATTTTTGTTCAGATATATTTATAAGTAAATAACCTCTCTAAAATCACTATTTTATCTTTCACATTTATAACTGTTTTCAGTGCCTGGAACAGTGCTAGGCACGTAGAAGGGCCTCAAAAATATTTCTTGAAAGAATAAATGGATAAAGAGCATCAAATGCCACTAATAAAAAAACTTTAGGAGCAAGAAGTATCTGTGAAAGGCATAGAAATTTTATTATGTATCCATCATACCATTTTTAAGCACTTCTAAACACCTGACAACTATTTTTTATATGTAGGAGAAGTTTTACAAGTTGTAGGCTTATTAGATTGAAGATATTTTGTTGTATAGTTGTCCTTGATTGTTCCTCAGTTCCAGTGCTGCTGACCAGTGTAAAGTTAGTGTGGGTTACACTTGTTGCCTCTTTAAAGGAGAAGTAGATGGTGACTCATGCTGCAGCCACCCATGGGAATGATCAGCAATGTCCTAACCATCAGTGAACCTGTTTGAGAATTAGCAAGAGTCCTCATGTGCCCCACATGCATGGTGGAGTTACTTAGACCAGCTGATAAGGTGGCTCTTTGTAATACAGCTCTGACTTTGGTAGAACCTTGCTCTTTTCTCTCTTTTATCCCATAGAGGCACTAGGGACTCAGCTTCCTTTTTCTCTGCAAATCCAAGGCTAACTTTGGAGTAAGAACAGAACAATTCCTTCTGACCCCATTAAATTCTTCCTGTTTATTTACCCCTTGAGCATTTAGAACACAAGGAAAAGCACTAGTTCAGAGCTGGTTTTCCAGCTTAGGCAGACTTAGGTTTAAAGCTTTTTCCAACATGTGGTCTTGGGCAAGACACCTAGAAGTAGGTACTACCTGTATCTCTGTTGTGAGTGACTGAGTGGAACATCATCTAAAGCTCTTGCAATGTTCAGCAAACAGAAATACACAGGATTAGGTCAAACACTGTACCCTGTTACACTGCTGTTTGTTTATGCACTTGTCTCTCCTGGTAATGAACTTTTTCAGAGCAGAGATTGTATTTGGTTATGTTTGTATTCTTATTTGCCTAGCAATATGACAATGTATATGTGCATGTATATGATGTGTATATAGTATAGAACAGCCTTTTGAAGTTACTATAGCAATAGCTAGCCTTATTAGAATAGTTATATTAAAACTTTGTGTTAATTATATTGGAGATACTGGAATACAATTATTTTGGATATATATATATATATATATATATATATATATATATATATAATTATGTTGAAGAGTTTTGCTCATCACAATGAGATCTTTTCTAAGTTTGTTTTGTCTTGGCCTGAAGAAATTTGCATCTTAGAAGCATGACCCTGTGCCCAGAAGAGAGACTCCATAACTGTGAACCAGGAAATTCACATTCTGTGGGTTAGCTTTGGATGAAACTGGTGAAGAGGATCAAGTACAATGTGGCAGCTGCTCCTTGAGGTGGGGGACAGCTGCAGGCTACTTTTTCTTCTTCTCTTTTTTTATTTTAAAGAGAAAAAACCAGAAATATCAATAAGCAAACAAACCATCCAAAAAAAAAAGCAAAAACAAAATGACAACAACAGACAATAGTGATATAGGATTTCAAAACAAGATGATGGGAATTTAACAATGGTTGTTATATTGCATATTGCTATCTTCAAAATAGTTGCTCAGATTACCAGATACAGGCATGTAAGATTGATCAAACACTATAATTTCCTTTTGAACAGTTTCTTTCCCTTTTACTATATCTATTGTAACTTTTGGATTTTATTTACTCTTTCAGTGTCTTACACTAGTGAGACAGTATGATGTTTACACATGCAAGTCTGATTTATTTCACTTATGAGTATTGTTTATAGTTACATTTATTTACCCATAAAAGCCTCAAGTTTATTGTTCTTTATGGCTGAGTAGTATTCCATTGTATAAAAATACTGCATCTTCTTTATCCATTCCTCAGTTGATGGGCATTTGGGTTGTTTGCAAGATCTGGCTATTACAAATTGTGCACCTATGAACATGGGAGTATGTGTATTGCTGTGGTATGTTTTCAATACTTCTGGGAAAATACCCCAAAGGGGAATAGCTGGGTCAAATGGAACCTCTAAATCTAGGTTTTTGAAGAATCTTTACACTGATTTCCACAGTGGTTGTGCCAGTCTGTATTCCCACCAACAGTGGATAAGTATTCCTTTTTCTCCACAGCCCCACCAGCCTTTGTTATTCATTGATTTCTTGGTGATAGCTATTCTTTCTGGAGTGAGGTGGAATCTTAGTGTTGTTATAATTTGCATTTCTCAAATTACCAATGACGTTGAATATTTTTTCATGTATTTATATGCCATTTATATTTCTTCACCTGAGAAATGTGTATTCATCTCAGATGCTCATTTTTGGATTGGGTCTTTGAATTTTGGGGGCCAGAGTTTTAAAAATTCTTTATACGTTCTAGAGAGGCATCCTTTGTCTGAGGGACAGTTAGCTAAGATTTTTTTCCATTTTGTGGTTTTTTTTTCACTCTGTTGGATTTCTTTTGACGTACAAAACTTTTTAGTAAGATGAGATTCCAGTTGCTGATTCTGTGAAATATTTCCTGTGCAGTTTGGTTTCTATTCATGAACTCTCTGCCTACCCTAAGTCTTCAAGATTTTTACCTACTTTGTCTTCCAGCAGATTTAGCGTTTCTGTTTTTATATTTAGAACCTTGATCCATTTTGACTTTAGTTTAGTGGATGGTGATAGATGTTGGTCTAGTTTTAGTTTTTGGCATGTGGAAAGCTGGTTTTTCCAGCACCATTTATTAAATTGGCTCTCTATTTTCCAGTGAACATGTTTGACCCCTTTGTCAAAGATAAGATGGCTGAGTATTTTTATTTGTGACTGTATCTTCTAATCTATTTCACTGATCTTCAGTACCATGCTGACTTTATCACAGTAGCTTTGTGTATAATTTCAAGTCTATGATTGTGATGTCTCCTCCCTTGCCTTTGTTGCCCAGAATTACTTTTGCTATTCTAGGTCTCTTCTGGCTCCAAATGAATTTTAGGAGTCTTTTCTCTAGTTTTGTGAGGTATGTTAACAGTATTTTGATTGAAATTGCATTAAATCTATATGACAATTTTGGTAGTATGGCCATTTTCACAATATTTTTTCTTCTTATCCATGAACAAGAGATGTCCTTCCATTTTCTGAAATCATCCTCTTTTTTTTTTCAGAGTACTGTAATTTTCAGTGCATAGATCTTTTATTTTCTTTCTTAGATTGCTAAGTATTTCATTTTTGGGGGTGCTATTGTGAAAGATGCAGTTTCCTTTGTTTCTCTCGCAGTGAGTTTGTTGTTTGTGTACAGGAATTAGTGAATTTGATTGTTACGTCTAGAAGTCTTTCAGTGAAGTTTTGGGGCTCTTCTATGTAGACTATGATGTCATCTTCAAATAATGATAGTTTAACTTCTTTTCCTATTCTTATTCTTTTTGTTTCTCTCTCTTGTCTAGTTGCTCTTGCTAATGTTTCCAGGACTATACTGAACAGGAGTAGTGATAGTGGACAACCTTATCTTGGTCTTGATTTTAGGATGAAAGCTTTTGGTTATTATCCATTTAATAAGATATTGGCTGTTGGTTTATTATATATGGCTTTTATCAGATTGAGTTAAACACTATTTCAATTTTCTGTAGGTTTTTTTAAAATCATGAATGAGTATTGGACTTTATCAAAAACTTTTTCTGCATCTATTGAGATGATCATGTGATTCTTACCTTAGGCTCTATTGATATGGTGTATTATGCTTATTAATTTGCATATGTTGAACCATCCCTCCATTCCTGAGGTGAATCTCACTTGGTTATGGTGTGTAATCTTTTTGATGACTTGCTGCATTCTGTTTGCCAGTGTTTTATTGAGGATTTTTCATCTATATTTATTAGGGAGATTGGGCTGATAGTTCTTTTTTTTTTTTTGGTTGAGTCTTTTTCTGATTTTCTGATCTTACCTCCATGAATGATATAGGGAAAACTGCTTTTCTTTTCTTTCAATTTCATTGAAGAGTTTGAGGAGTGTTGACATTAAGTCTTCTTAAAATTTGTTGTAGAATTCAGCTGTGAATCCATCAGGACCTGGATTTTTTCTTTGTTAGTAAGTTTCTAACTACATTTTCAATTTCATTTACTAAAATTGGGTTATTAAGAAGTTTTTTATCTTCTTGTTCCAGCTTTGGTAATTTGTATGTTTCTTGGAATCTGTCCATTTCTTCTGTGTTATTGATCCTATGAAAGTAAAGGTTTTCAAAATAGGTATTGATGATCTTCTGCATCTCCACAGGATCTGTAGTGACTTAACCATTTTTCTTCCTTTATGGCATGAACTTGAGTTTTTTTTCCTTTTTTTGGATAACATTGGTTAGGGGTTTATCTATTTTATTTATTTTTTTCAGAGAACAAAGCCTTTGATTCATTAATTCTTCATATTGTTTTCTGAGTCTCAATTGTGTTAATTTGTGCTTTGATCTTTACAATTTCCTCCCTTCTTTGGACTTAGGGCTTGACTTGCTTTTTTTTTTTTCTAGAAGTCTGAGGTATAGCATCAGGTTGTTTATTTGTGCTCATTCTGTTTTCCTAATGTGAGATTTCACTGCAGTAAATTTCCCTCTGACAATTGCTTTATTGCATCCCACAGGTTCTGGTAAATTATATTTGCATTTTTATTTGTTTTTAGATATTGTTTAATTTCTTCTTTAATTTCCTCTTTGACTCATTGGTTATTTAGGAAGGTATTACTTACTTTCCGTGTGTTTATGGAGTTTTTGTGGTTTCTTTTGTATTAATTTCCAATTTCATGGCACTTTTGTAAGGTCATATGCATGGGATAATTTAGATTCTTTTGCATTTACTTAAGCATGTTCTATGGGCTAGTATATGGTCTATTTTGGAGACTGTCCTGTGTGCAGCTAACAAGAATGTGCATTCTGATGCTATGGGGTGGAATACTCTGTGCAGTCTACTAAGTCCATTTGTTCATGCTTGATTCAGTTCTGTTATTTCTTTATTGAATTTTTGTCTAGTTGATCTGTTTCTTTGTGACAATGTATTAAAGTCTCCCATTATATTTGTGTTATTACTTATTTTTTTGTCTAATTCATATTTTTCCTATACAGCTAGATGCTCACATATTTGATGCATGTATATTTTAGATTGTAATCTCTTCCTCTTGAAGTTTTCCACTAATTGGTACATAGTGACTTTTTTTTTTTGTACCAGGGATCAAACTCATGACCTCGCACTTGCCAGCAGGTGCTTATGCTGCTGAGCTAAATCCCCAGCCCTGTAGTGACTTTCTTTATCTCTTTTGATCATTCTTGGTTTGAAGTTTACATTATCTGCAAACAGAGTAACTACTCTTGATTTTTTTCTGGGTTTTTGTTTCATGAAGTATTGTTTTCCATCTTTTGACTTTCAGTCTACAAATTTCCTTTTGAGTTAGATGGGTGTCTTGTATGTAGTATATGGTTGGATTTTGTTTCTTGATCCATTCTGGTTGTCTGTTTCTTTTAATTGGTGAATTGAGGCCATAATGTTATAACTGATATATATTGGCTTGTATCTGCATATTATCTTTTTGCTGTTAGTTCTTTACTTTTCCCTCTTTTTAATGCTTTGCTCTGGATTTTTTCTGCTGATGTTCTTGAAGTTGTAGTCATTTTTGTCCCTATCTAGAATATCTTTCAGTACTCTTTGTAGGATTAGTTTGGTGGTCCTGAAATTCTTCAACTATTCTTTGTCATGGAAATATTTTATTTCTCCAATTTTGACAGTTTTGCAGAGGTCATCAATCTGGATTGGAAATTGTTTTCCTTTAAGTCTTGAAATACTTTACTCTGTGTTCTTTTTGACTTGACTGTGTTGAAAAATCTTGATTCTGATGGGCTTTCCATTAGAGGTAATCTGTTTCTTTTCTCTAATGGCTTTTAATATTCTATTCTTATGTTGAATTTCTGTGATCTTGATTGTTATATGTCTGGGTGTAGATTCATTTTGGTTATGACTAACTGGAGTTCTACATGCTTCACTTACCTGTTTATTAGTTTTGTTTCTTGTGCTTGGGAAGTTTTCTGCTATTTCTTCTGTAAATAGTCTTTTAATTTCATTTGTGTTGATTCTTTTTCATTACAGTTATCAGTCTTACATATATTTCTTTGCAGCGTATTGCAACTGTTGAATTGTTATTTCCTGGTTTCTTGTTATTTTAAAAGATCTTTCTTTTCCTGATTACTAGCTGCAATATTGTCCTCAAATTCTGAGAATCTACCTTCACATTTGTTCATGTAGTTTTGCTAGCTTTTGGTGGAATTTTTGATTTTCTGGATATCTTTTTGAATCTGTTTCATGCATTCTAGTTCTTTTCTATATTGTTCATTCAAAATTTCCATATTTTTCAATTGCTCTTCTATTTTTTTTAGTTATGTCTTCTTTGGATATGCTCAGCATTTCTTTCATTATATTTATCATTTCTTGTTTTACTTGGGAGATTATTTCTGATTTTATTTCTTTTACAGCTTCATGCAGTTGTTTTTTTATTTTAGTTGCTATGACTTCAGAAATTTCAGGTGTGCAACTCACACTTTCTTCTATGTCCATGTCTCCTGGACTTGTTTGGGATGGGCTGGGGGTTTGAGATTGCCTTCTGCTTCTTCGTTTTGTCATTTTCCTGTATTCCTCTGGAGTGATCAAATGCACAGTCCCAGCTGATTGGGGTCACTGGTTGGGCCTTTCCTGAGCCCTGTATGGTGTGTGAACATTCCCTGGCTGGTTGGGGTTACTGGGCAGACCTTTCGCTGGCTCTGTGAAGTACACCTAAGCTCTCTGTATGGTTGGGGTTACTGGACGGGTCTTTCCTGGGCCCCACATGGAACAGTGACACTTCTCGGCTGGCTGGGGTTGCTGGGTAGGTCTTTGCAGGTTACTTCTTGTTCTGATTTTTACTTCATGCTATGCACCTCCAACTTGTCATGGTAAGGAGCTTGATTGATAAGGTTGAGTGAGAAAACCAGTTTTGAGAGGGAAAAAGTTAGCTTTTGTTAATGTTCAGCTTTAGTGATACTATCTTCAAATGTGTGCAGAAGTTGGAAGTAAGGATGTCATGGGGGCATAGAGGTGGCAGACAATACCCAAGGAGAGACCTCACAGTGTGTGGCCTGAGGAAAGCTTTCTGAGTTCATCTGAAGATGTTGGAAGTCATTCTTTTCAGACATGTGTTCCTCTGGAGTATCCATGTTTTGCTATTTAAGTAGTACATGGGATCACATAGTCCAGTTAGGACAGAGCTTGTTTTCAGTTCACAAATAAAATGTAGGTTGAGGATACATTGGCAGGGAGATGGACAGCATATCTGTATCTCCAGTGACGACTGGATCTTCAGCAGAGTGGTTCATCACCCTGCTTTTGTGCCCAGAGGTTTGCAATGGATGTCAGCTCCTGGGAAGGAACCAGCTGTGAATTGTGAGCTTGTGTGCATTTGTACGCAGAAACCATGTTTTCCTGTTTGAGAGTTAAGGACAGGAAACACGGGTGCCACCAATATGCTAGAATAAAGATAAAAGGGAAGGAGTGGAAAAGTTACAAACAGGAGTGTAGCAAGACTGAGACAACATTTTTGTGAAAATGGGGAGCTGGTAGGGAAAGAAGGAAGCAGGAGGAAGAGACATAAGCACACTTAAGACATAAGGAGGAAAATCTATGAAGAAAAATGGAAGAGATACGGTGGGAAAGTTGGGGGCAGTGTGGAAAATGAGACAGACCATCTTCCTGTGGGCCATGTGGTAGAAAAGAAATGACACACAAGGGTCAAGATCAGCTTTTGATTTTTGAAAGATTAAGTCACACAACCACCAAATACTTACACACCAGTAAAGTTACCATTTGTTGTGTCATTACGATGTGCCAGGCATTGCATTTATTTTCAATTTTATGACAATTTCAACAGTAATTTTTTGGTCTTACTTTGCTCATTATCCTTGCTTTCAAGTGACTTTTGGCTATTTTTAAAATTGAAAATCATTCTCAAAGGATTTCATGATTAAATAAATCCAGAGAATGTGCAATCAGGTTCTCAAAAAACCATAATGGATACTTTGGAAAGGACGTTGGAGGTTCAAATTTGAGAGGCGAGACAATGTCCTTAGGTCTAACTATCCAATGGCTATTCATGCTGTCTGTGATTATGTAATGAAGGTAACTCATATTTTAGTGCATAAAACCAGATTTAAGAATATTATTTATAAAATATATTATATTTATTATATTTTCATAGTGAAATGTGTTGCTTCAAGATTTTTTCTGATTATTAGAAATGGATCTTGTGTCACTCATATAGATAAAATTTAGTGTCCTTTTTGCAAACCTAATCCTTCAGTAAACCAATGCAGAAAAAGTACACTTCCTCATCATTGTCACTTGGTTTTTACACATTTCTATAATCCAGTTAATTTTCAATGCTTCTGAGGAGGTATTAAGTAACTATACATAACATAACAACTTAAAAAATTGTTTTTTTAATAGCAGTTTTTGTGACATCCTTTTTTCTAATGCCTAATTAAAATACATCTAAGGAAGATTAATTTTGTTTTGTTAATATAATACTTATTGTGTCACTTAAAACAGTTCTAGTACTGTTTATCTGAACTTTGGATATTTATCAACTCCATGGGCTAGAAAATTGCTTTCCTTCTGACCACATGCTTGAAAAACCACAGACTCTGAACTTGAAGATAATGTATAGAAAGGCATTATTCAAATTTCCACAATCTCATGTTGTCCAACAGTCCACTTATGTATGAATGACTTTGCTTGTATGTGTTTATATCAACCTGATGTGGTCCTTCTGGAATGGACTGTATGGCTAAAAGCTGAGTACCCTCTGCATCTTACAGACAAATGTTTAAAGAGTTAGTTTCACTTTCTTGTTTTAATTGCCACACAAACTGGTTCACAAGTTATTAAGGACAACACAGCCTTGTCAGTAACTACCTGTTGGGTTACTGATGATACTGGCTGGGGTGCACATAGGTGATTATCAAGTCCAGTGCTGGTTCTATCTCTTTCCTTCTCATGCTCCTAATGTACTTTGTTATTACTGTGGACAACTGTTGACTTGAAGGGACAGACAGTTGACAACCTGTTGTATTTCCTTTGTACATACAGTGTAGTGTGATTCAGGGGCCCACATCATCAGCATGGCTTATGAACTTGGTAGAAGTGCAGAATGTCAGGCCCTGACCCAGAATTTCTGAATCAGTATTTACATTTTAACAAGACCTCCAGGTAAATGAATTGTACTCTCTGAACATCAGTCTCAGTAGGATTCACTTAGATAGGTCTGCACAGTCCATATAAAACAACCAGCCCTCACAGAATGATGCTTTGGTCCATGACAGACCACACATATGATGGTCATTCATTCCATCTCCTTGTGATGTTGTAGACACCTGAGTTTATGAAGGTGGCAAAATGGCAAAATCATCTACTGATGTATTCCCTCCTTGACTCATCACTGACCATAGACAGCAATTACAGAAAATGCCTAGTTGCTGAACTTGGACATGGACAAGGACAAAACCCAACAAACAAAAAATCACAAGCAGGTGGAACAGACACAACAAATCTCCCTATAGCAAGGGATGGGTCTAAATTTGCAAATGCTTAAATTCCAGGTATTTGGCTTACTTGCTTTTGTGCTTTGGAACTGGTTAGTTTTCTATTTCTGTTGCTTTTCACTTTGAGTTAGTGTTTTGTTTTGGTTTATGTGGTAAATCTGACTAAATTTCATTATTCAAAATAACATTTTTCACCTTAGCAGGCAAGATTTTGTGGTTTTTATCTTATATAAAACCATAGTTCTGGTGAAATAATCTAGCTGAATCCTAAATCAGCAGCAAAGTTTAAGATGAGACCAACTGTCCAAGATTATATTGTACACCGCAGATGTACCAGAGATCTGTGTTAGAAATCGAATGCTGAGCCTGGAAAGTAACAATGCATAGGAGACTACAGAACTCTGCCAGGTCTAGCTGGAGCCCTAGGTAGCTCCAATAATTATACCAGCAAAGTTATACGAGTAATTCTGCTGGTATACCTTTATTAAAAAACAGACATATGTTTTAGTAAGCAGTATGCGTATCCTATGATGAGATAGGTACAGGATCCATAGGAGCAAAAGGTTACTTTGCTTACTCCACAATTAGTACTCTATTAGCATTCTACCTTTATTCTTTTCTTCCTGCTCTTTGCTTAAAGTAACTGGAGATTCACTTGGAAACCACTTAATCCCACCTGAGCTCTCTTTCCTCGTGTGGATGGGGAGTTTTAATAAAAGGCATTGCTTCTGATAATATTATCTGTGGAGACAACCTATCTGAGAAGTATTTCACATGCTCACCTGAAATGCAGATTCTTGGTCCTGGCACATCATGATACTCTATGATGGAGGGATTATTATTTTTTTTCCTACAGAAGAGGAAAGTGAGGCTCCCAGAGATTTCATTATATACTTTAGCAAAAGTAGAGTTGGATTTTGAATCCAGTTCTACTGATTTGAATTCTGAAGCTATTCTATAATTCTTAATATCTTAGGAAAACAGGTATATAAATAAATAGGTGCAGGTCCCTGTCTTTGTCATTTCACATCTTAGCAGGGAGACCTTACAATGATTTCTGTCACCTGTACTAAACTGTGTGTGGCTCTTTTGATGAAAAGACTTTTGTAAATTCTTAATTTACCTAGAATTAGTAGAAGACCTAATTTTGACTTTTTGAGGTATTAAAAGAGATATCCTATTCTAAAATATTGAATATTCACTACCCAATGAAGATGCTTGATTTTTTTCTTCTAAGTTTTGGGAACTCTCTAGTAGGAATGCATATCGCTTTGCTTGGGAAGGTGGAACTCTCCTTCTGTGAACTGGAACAGGGCTGGTGCTTGTTATGTGGATTATGAATATTCAAATTGGCTCTGCAATCTACTGATGCATGGGAGTTTTGATATAATGTTTGTATCTTAATATAATCCTGAATGATTTTCTAGCTGCTGGGAAAAATGAATCTTTAAAAATGTTATATAAAGAAATGTATTTATTGAGCACCTCTTATGTGCCTCGCCTTGAAGAGTCATATAATACCCAGTGAAAAAATCCCCAGTGATGTAAGTCTGCATATATTCAAATCACTTTAACAGCTCATTTCTAAACTCTTTCCACTCATTTTATTAAGCTTCACACTAAATGTAGTTAATTAGGAAAATAATCGAATGAAATGAAACTGCACACAATCTGGCTCCATGGAAGCATGGTCATGTGTTCAACACTCTGAAATAAGATCATCTTCAAAGAGGACTCACAATATGCTAAGTCCTCATGTTAGATCTCTGCAATTATTGTTATCATTATTATTTTGTAAATGGAGCCAGATAATCTGGTTGCTTTGAAAATCCTGTTATGCTGTTTAAATGCTCTCTCATTACGTTTGGTCTTCAATGTTACGGGCTGCATTGGTGAGTGGTAATAATAGCAGAGAGATGCATGGTCTTCAGGGAACAAAAGAAGAAATGGAACTGATCAAAAATATTATATACACAGAAAAGAGGAATAGTGAAGAAACAGCAGCACATTCTTAAAATAATTACATAGATGTGTAGAATGTTTGGAAGTTAAAAGTTACCAAATTCGTCTTCATGCATTTCATTTAATCTTGTAGGAAGACTGCCCAAAGCCTCGGCACTCTGAGGTTAATGGGATCAGGTTGTTATTGCTACCAAATGGCAGTGATATAACCTTCTAAAAACCACCTTCCTTTCTGTTGACCATTCAGTGAAGCAAAGTCAGAGAAACTCAAGACTCTCATAAAACCCCTTACAGTGCTTTTTACAGACTTTTACTTTTAATTTATTGACTGCACAAAGAAGATACAATTTGCCAAGATTTGCAGCTGAATCTGAAACTTGGCTCACATTGAGGTTATAAATGCTTTTGTTGAACACCAGCTATGTCTATGTACATTTAATTAAATGAGGCCAGAATCAAGATTCTGGATCTCTGTGAACTATGTAAATTCACCATAAAGGCATGGAAATAGCAAGGCAAGGAATGAGGGCTGTTTCCAAGGTGCAGTTGGAGGCTTAGCTGAGAGCCCTGGCTCTGTCTCATTCATTTCACACAGGAGGCCGTGGGGGGCTCCTGGGTTTTTGTTACTTCACATCAGCGCACAAAGGAGCTTGCTCTGAATGTTTGTGTCCTGATGAGCTATTTTTATATATCTTATTTTTATTTTTTTATGGCTAAACTGTAAGATTTATATTTTGAACTTTTTAAAAAAACAGATTAAAGGAAAACAAAACAAACAATGGAAACAACCCGAAACAGTAGAAATGATACAGGATTTCAAAACAAACTGATAGGAAATTAACAATTGTCACTATGTTGCATATAGTTATCTTCAAAACAGTTGCTCAGATTACAAGATACAGGCATGCAAAATAGATCAAACAATATAAGCAAACACAGTTTCTTTCCCTGAACTAATAGGATCAATAGCACGATTATCTTAACTTTATATATATTTCCCCTTCTTTTCCTCCCCCATCCCAGTTCTTTCCTTCTGAGCAATTTTATTCCCTTTCACAATATCCTGATGAGTTCTTCATGTGCATAGCACTCTAAACTCTCTCTCTTTTTTTCTGCATGTGTCATTACTTCCTGTGGAAACCAGTGGTGATCAAGGGTTAGAACAGGCCCTAAAACATTCTGATTCAGTCTGTGCCTTTTAGGGGTTTTTCCTACAAACTCCTTTTAGGGTCAAGGCTAAACAGTTTGCCTAATGAGCTAGAACTAGGACACGGAAGATAATCAGACCAAGTCCCTTCCCTTTGGTCATCATTGCCCCTTATCCTCAAATACAGATCCAAGTTTCCCACTTACTCATTTGCCACACACCCACACACAGCACCTTTTTCCAGTTGTTCATTTTTAACTGGAAGGATAATTCATGATCCTTGTGAAGTGATATTCTAGCTGTGTCCTTAAAAGATATTGAATTTCTGCAGTATTCTTATTCAGTTCATCAATATTTCATATATGAGCAATATTTGTTTTCTAGTGGATCGTGTTTATGAATTTTTTAAAAGATTCATTTATAGTCATTCATTTTATTTTTTATAGAAATGGTCCTTTCTGTTCACATTTCTTGAACTTTAATTGACTTTACATAATTAAAATAAAAGGTCTATTCAGATTTTTCAGATCGGAGCACACAAACAAGTGATAACACAAAAACTAGGAGAGTGGTGAGGGGACCAGAGATGAGTGTCAGGATTCTAACTGCCCCACATTCCAAGTGCACAGTACCTGGCATTCACTTAGTCTCATGACTTGATTACAGGAGACTGGCTGGGAGAGCAGCAAGAACACTTTTGAAGGCTTTGCACTGGGCCAGTTTTTTATACAGTCTATTTTGATTCTTTATTGTAACTGTGAGGGCTGGCATTACTGAGCACATTTATATAAATGAAAAACAGTCTCTGTCAAGTAGGGTCTCCAGAGACACAATGCTAGTGAGTGGCAGATTAGCAAACAAACTAAAAAAAGCCTCCAAACTCCCTCCAAAGACAATTTTTAACCATCAAGATATATCAAAATAATGGACTTTGACTATCTAAAAACTCAAAGAAATCTATGTCTATAGAAAGAATGTAGGTATTGTAAATGAAATCCCCATTTTATTGAATCCATAACTAACTTTCCCTATTTAGTAGGGAAAGTTCCTTTTACAGGAATGCATGAGAAAAGTTGTATTGAAGGACCTTGGGGGAAAAAAGGCAATGATTTTGGATTCTGGATATACGGAGGATATTTACACCAATTGTCCTTTCTTGATTTAAGCTATTTACTAGAAACTTTACTATTCCAGCAGTCACTCCCTTAAGAATACATTCTCAGGACTTATCCTGAGTTCAGTCTGCCTGCAAAATTCTAAGCTAGGAGAATGGAGATTTTGTGACAGACATTTGTTTTCTTGTGCCTTTTTGTATTGTTGCTCTATCCTATTTAGTTTAAATTCTTTAGTTTTGATGAAAGCTTTGATATTTGATAATAATTAGGGTAATTAGGAAGTGTTTGAGGATTTTCTTGTTGCTTTAGAAAGTGATATGAACTGTCATATAAACTGAGATGAACCTGATTTCACATGAGTCTATTTTTCTTTGCTTCTCTTTGCCCATCTTTAGGAATTAAAGGATGTTTTTAAGATTAAAGTAAAAAATTAACTTTGACTTTATGAAATATATGATAAAGTAAGTAAATCAATAATTCATTTTGGCCTCCCAAGAGCTCAATTTCTAATCAGATGTGGATCAGCCAGCTCAATTGCTTTTTATTCTCTTTGACAAATGCAATATAATCTTATTTTTGGTATCAGGGCTCAAACTCATGACCTCATGCTTGCCAGGCAGGGGCTGTGCTGCTGAGCTACATCCCAGGCCCTAATGCCCTGGTCTTGATTGGTGGCATTTGCTGATTTCTACAGGGTAAATATTTCATCCATGGCTTATTCCAGTCAACCACCCTGATGTCACTGGCTGCTGGATTGGGAAGAGAAGTGAAAAATGAGGTCCCATGAGCTGGCTTCTGTAGGGCCCTACTTCTGTTCAATATTTTCACCAAATAGGACATGCAGTCTTATGTTGGATGCTATTGACCAATGGGCCCTGGAAGTAATATGAAGATTTCTCTGGCAGCCTTTCCTTGCTGAGTTTTCAAGTTAATGCTGCATCAACTCTTTAAGTTACTATTTTAATTTTTTTTTACATTTTTCAATTGTTTTATTTCTTAAAAGAATTTTGAGCTGGGCATGGTAGTGCATACCAGTAATTCCAGCACTCCAGAGGCTGAGACAAGAGGATCACTGAATTTGAGACCAGCCTGGGCTACACAGTGAGTTCAAGGCCAGCCTGGACTATAGAGCAAGACCCTGTATCAACAAAACAAAACAAATAAAAAACAAAACAAAACAAAAACAAGAATTTGGAAATTCATTTAGTCATTTTTTTTCTTTTGGTTCTTGAGATCAAAACCAGGGTACTGAGCTATATCCCCATCTATTATTTTGTTTTGTGTTGTTTTTATCTCACTTAGTAGGACATTGGAAATTTTATTTCCAGTGAAATTTCATTTCCAGTAAAATTTCATTTCAGTTATTTTATCAAGATGTGTGCTAAAGACATGACTTGATAGTTGTTCTGCTTCAGGTTTTCACTGTTTTGGTGTGAGTATGGGCATATCATGTTTTCCTAGAGTTTTCAAACTCTCAGTCTTGTCTGTTCAGTGTGCTGGCTTCAGCCTCTAGAGTCAGTAAGGAAATCAACCCACACGTGAGCCCAGGGGCTTCAGTCCTTTCTCCAATCTGTCCATGTGGATTCTCCAGATTCTAACTGTTAATGGGACCATGGTGAGTATTTGTTGAAATATCTCTGGGTTTTTGCAAGAGGAAAGAAACTGTCAAAATGTGATCTAGTCCTCAATTGTATGCAAGGATTTCTTAATTGAATTGGATTCCAAATATAAATGAAATAATTCAAATGATTCTTGATGACATCATAAAATTGGGTTAAATGTTTCTTGAAAATCTTTTGCTTTTTCTGTTATGTTCTGAAGTTCCTAATATGGAATTGCGTAACAACAGCAGGATGAAATGTAGAGAAATAAGCTTTGGCTTTTCTTCTCCAGAACAAGATTTCCAAACTGGGGACAGGTTGACTCTTCTTGGATAAGACTTTAGTCTGTTCATATTTGGTTCAAAGAAATGACCATTCTGGTCAAGACAATGCAGAGAGCTTAAACTGATAATCTCTGCTTCAAACACATGGAAATGAGAGATAAAATGTAATAAACAAAATACATTTCTGGCTCAAACACTAAGTGTTGTGAGGATCTCAGAAGCACCCAAGAGTGAACAAAGCTGATGCTACTGTCATTTGCAAATAGCCTCAGCTCTCTCATCCAGACACGCGCACTCTCTCTTCCTGGCTTCATTTTTCTCCTTGGCGCTTATTTTCTGAGATACTAACATCTTGTACCTTACTTATCTTACTTTCTTCTTAGGGTGTTCGCTTCAGGAGGGCAGGGATTTATCTCATAAATTGTGAATTTTCTGAGGCTGGTTTGTAGCTCAGTGCTAGAATATGCATAATACCTGTGTGACCTCAGGCTCAGTCCCCGACCAAGAAAAAAAAAGGGAGGGGGCACATGTGACTTATTTAACAAAGTACTAACTTGTAGTAGATTTTCAATGTCTGTTATTGTTATCATAATTATCGCTATCCTTACTACCAGCTAAGTCTTGGTGCTTGCCTGGTCTGATGTTTCCTAGCTCAGTCTGTGTGTCTCTGTGTCTTGTTCTTCTCTTCTGCCTTTGCCACTCATTTCCTGCTTACTTTTCTCCACAATTCTTTCTTTTCCTCCGGTCTGTGCGGTGGGGAGCCCATGCTGTGTGCCTGGAGAGAGCAGCACCCCAGTCTCTCGGTCCAGGTGGCCAAGAGCAGGGTAGGTGGCAGCAAGAGGTGGAAGCTCAAGGCAGGGTGAAGGCCCCTTCTTCCTCCTCGTCTCCACTTCCTTTTCGTGTCCTAAGTGCTACTGAACATTGATGACAGCAGAGCCCAGGGTCTCCCTGGTTCATATAAGTCACACAGGTAGACAATGATCACATTGGTCTTAATTTAAAGGATGCCTTTAGTTTCTTTTTCTTTCATTTATTACAGTATAATTGACAAATAAAAGGCATATGTTTTCAAGGATATTCAAGGAGATGTCTTGATATATAGATAAACTGTTGGTATGATTATTACAATCAAGCCAGTTGAACTATTCATCATGTCACATAGCTTCCGTTTGTGTGTGTGTGTGTGTGCGTGTGTGTGCTGTGAACACTTAAAAACTACTCTTCTAATAATAATTCTTGCTGTCAAGTACGGTTGCCCATGCTGTGGGTTTCAAAGGACATGTCATTGGTATTCGTGAATGCAATCTGGGTTTGGAGTTGGAAGTAAATAGAAATTTGGGCGATGAAGAGATGTGCTATACAAAGATATTAGAAAGGGTGCAGAAATTTGAGCTGAGCACTGAAACAATTTATTTTCCCTTTTTAAAAACCTAGCAAGGACAGTAAGCCCAGCACCTCATCATAAAGCATCTTAGGAGAAACAAGAAACCTTGACAATGGCTTTAGTCCCTGATTTCCTTGAGCCTAGTCTATAGGTAGACAGTAAAGGGTGCAAATGGTAGTGTGAAATGACAGATTGCCTGCGTTGTATGACAGGGAATTTTCTAACTTTTTTTTTTGAGATATGGTCTCACTATGTAGTTCAGGCTAGTTCTGAACTCACTATGTAATGTAGGCTGGGCTCAAACATGCTGCCTTAGCTTGCCATGTGCTGGAATTCTAGGCATGCACTACTACTGCCAGGGTGCTGCCAACTTCTGTTCCAAAAAAATTAAGTGAAAGATGCTTCCTATTCCTGTGAGCACTCTGTGTGATTTTTGTTCTTTTATCAGCAAATACCAAAACTATTTTTATAAGCCTCAACAGGTTTTATCTACCATAAATAACACATGAATTAAAGGAATTATAAGATTAAGAGCACTCATGAAGCAGGAAGACATTAAAACCAAGAAGAACATTTTGTTCTAGTTTGAATTGAAGATGAAGTGACTGTGAATTAGCTCATGGTGTTGTCTCCATTCATTAGCTGCTTTATCTGCACCTATTTCCCACATAGAGCTCTAGAATTTGAGCTGTTAGTTTCACAGTAATGCTAATTTTTTCTAAGTCTTGGAGGGAAGAATGAGGATGAGGCATGTGGGTCCTCTGGAACAGCAGTAGGAAGTGGATAATGTCAACCAAATAAAAGGAAGTCCCTCCTGGTGACATATTTTGATTATTATCTTGCCTGGGTAGAGCTTCCACGATGGCAGAGGCTCAGTTATGCTGAGGTGCTACCTCTAGAGGGATGTGGGAAAGCTGTTGAAGAGTTTGTATTACTTAGGATGCTCTAGAAAAACAGAATCAATAGACTATCTGTGTGTATTTGTAATTATGTAAGTGGATTCATTCATTTGGCTTCCGGGTCAGAGACAGGATAGTCCACAGTGGCCATCCACAAGCTAGTGAGTCTGAGCATCCAGTAGCTCTCAGTCCAAGAAGCTGGAAACCTGAGAAAAAGGGTGAACAAGGATGCAGTGCCAGCCTGAGGCTGAAGTCCTGGAATCCTTGCAGAGAACCATTGGTGTGAATCTGCACCAAAATGCTGAAGATGCTGGCGTCTGATGTCTACAGGTGACCACAACAGCAAAGACAAACCCACTCAAGCATATTTGAGCTTGGTAGCCCAGACTACCCCTTTTCCTTCCATTCGAGTTGCCATCCACAATTAGGGTCTCTCCCTTCCTCACCACTTTGGCTGGTCTGCATGCCAATCATCTCTGGAAACACTCACATTGACACACCCAGATGTATGCTCTATTAATCTGCTAGGTGTTTCTTAATCCAATTAAACTGACAAGATTAATCATCAGAGAGTCTCACAATGTGAGACTATTGATTGTCCTTCCATTGTGAGGATTATCATATTTCAGAACTGGGAAGAATCTTGGAACGAGCTGCCCTCTGTTCCCATTGCTGTGGCCTTATGGAACTAGTCCAGGTTAGCCCTTAGGGGGCTACACAGATCAGGCCGAAGCCTGGCCAGTCTATTTGCCAGCTGCATGATCTTCTGAAACCTACTTAAACTTTCTGAGCATTAGTTTCTTCAGCTGTAAAAGACGAATCATGCCTGCTTTTGGGGTTGTCATGACAATGGTCATTTGGTCTCTTTTATGTCAGATCTGAGTTAGATGGTGGGAATGTAATAGTGTGTAAAAAAAAATACTCTTCTTGCCATCATAGTATGTAAAGGCCCTGGGAAGGGTCTTCAAAAGTGATAGCTATCTTACTGTTTTAAAAAATGAGAATATTGCAAAAACAGAAGGTTAAATAACATAGTTCAGGTTTCAGGGTGAATAATGGCAGGACTTTATGTGAAGACCAGAGAATTTAAAATCAAGTTGTCACAGAAGCCTCTGGTGAGCCTTGGTGATGGGGCTGGACCTTTACATACATTTGGAGATACCACTTTTCAATTAGACATTGATACAGCATGAGGCCCTGGTGATTATTGAGTCTTGTCAGATTAGATTTATAGTATGTCAGCTGGAAAAATCCCAAGGCCACAATTAGTTCATTCTGTGTGGAATCTGTTAGGCCCTTGTGGATTTCTGAAGCATTTGTACAAAGGTCAGTAATAAGACTTAAATGAGCCTTGATTTGTATTGATCATAGAACTGAGATTCAGAAGAATGTCCACTTTGTTAACACAATAACTCCCTTTAAATGGCTCAGGTAATGAGAAATTTGTTTAAGAATATAGTGCCAACAAAAATTTGCTTCCTCCTTCTTACTTGAGAGCATATATAAGTAATCATGTTTGCTTTTTTTGTACTTGTCGAAAGACTTGGACTCAGAATTTGTGCCCAGTTACAGGAAATGCATTCTCCTGAGACTGGCATCCATGTCTCCTTTCTCATTTCCTTGGTTTTGTCATGTCACTCATTTCTATTATTTTATTGCCTGTTTGTCCTTTTAGCTGAGATAATATATCAAATTAATAGGTTAAAAACTGCTTTCTCTTGTGGGCAGAGTGTTAGTATGGGGAAAGAATAGGGTCACTGAGGGAGATAATGGGGGAGATCTGAGTGAGTGTGACTGTGGGATATTATTTTGTCATAAACTGCTCTTACCAAGTAACTGTGGGTTTTCTGTCTGCTGCTGGCTGAATGAAGCCTAAAGACCTATAATCTCCCAGTTGACCTGGGTCTGGTCTCAGAGTGAATGTCTTCCAGCCTTTTCCTTTAGTTTCTGTGTACCTTTACGCATATCAGATAAAGCACAACCATTAAAACCTTTTGGTCCAGTATTTCTCCTTTATCTAGATTTGCAAAGTTAGTTTAGCCTTCATTTCCAGGATACCCACCATGATTAGGAATTTGTTCTCTGTGACCAGAGCTTCCTTTACCTTAGTGTACCTTTGTGCACTAAGTCCACATCAGTTTTCTACAGAGCAGCAGAATGGGCTCATCTGTTCTTGTTACTCACCAAGAAGGAAATACAAACAAAACAGTGGGACCCAACCCTTAAATAGGAACGTGTTTTGACCCAGTAGAGATACAAAAACATAGTAAAATAACCTAGAGTTACCTGAGCTGTCCAGCTCGGAACATAATATGGCCACAGTTAAGAGTCACAGGACAACTGAATTCTGGCCCAGCCCCTTTGATACCATAACAGGGCCTCAGGTGTTTTCTAGTTGAAGGGGTCACGAGGTACACTGTGATGTGCTCACCGATGTTCACAAGTGCCTTACCTGTTTATCACCCTTGGGGGTTCAACTATTTTATTACTGCCTTTCTGGCTTCTGTGGCTCCTTTTGGGGATATTCTTCCTGGCTCTGTGGATCCCCTTGGTCCTAGGGATGAAGCAGAGGGAGCAACCACTCCTCTGCTCCTGCTTCATAATGCCCAGGCTCCCATCTGACCTCTGCACCTCATCACCAGGGCTAAAGTAATTAGAGGTGCTAATGTCTTCTGTTGTCTTTGGGCCCTCTTTCAGCTGGCCCGATCTGCTAACTAATTGGCTGGTTAAGGCAGACTGCTGGTTGCACCCCTTCCATATCAAAGAAGCTGGTCTCCTTTCATATCACAAGTATCACAGTGTGGTCACCTTGTTAGACATTAAATTTCCTAGTCTACCCTCGGGCAAGGAAGCCTTGTAATTAAGTTCTCCCTACTGGAATTTGGGTTTCAATATGTGATCCCTTGGTTAACAACACAGTGTGCCCTGTAATTTACCTTGATCCTTTTCCCTGGAGGACTCTGGCCACACCGAGGAGGAGGAGGAGGAGGAGGAGGAGGAGGAGGAGGAGGAGGATAGCATTCTCAGTGTGTGTCCTGCCAACACCCAGAGAGTCCCTAGGCCCTTTCAGGGAGTTCGGGGAATAAGATATTTTCCAGGCAACATCAGGGTGCTACTTGCTTTCTTCACTGTGTTGCGAATGCACAATGATGTAGAAGCAACATCGGTAAAACTGCTGGTGCCTTAGCATGAATTAAAGCAGTGGCAGCAATTTATCCATCATGACTGTGTACTTGCAATGAAACAAAGCACAAAATGCCAGCTGCAGTGAAGGGGGTCTTTAAGAGGTGCTATCAGCCATCCATTTAATCCAGTCACTGCGGATGAGTCCACTTGAAACATGGAAAAATGTATGAATACTTCTGATGTATATAGAAATATGCTGTCTCCAGGAAATGCACTTGTGTGGGTAAGCTGTGGGGTTATCTATTCGCTTTTTGTGTACAACACCATTTTACTTGAAAGATCGACTAATTATGTTCATTCAGACATTTTGCATACGTTTCCTTGGAAATGACTGAAAATGATTGTCACTTGAAGGAGGAAAGCTGACAGCATTTGTTACCAATGGTAAAATTTGAGTTTTCCAATGTTAATTTGAATTTTGGGAAATGCATATTTCTTATTGTAAACTGGGAAGCATCCCTAATATTTATAAATGCTTTGATGGGATTAAAGGTGATCTTAATAAATGTGATTTTCTGATTTTATAGGATGTGATGTCTCAACATGTGGAAGTTCTTCATAATTTGGCAAGCCAGTGTCATTTCAAAAATATCTGTATGTGATGTTATGAAATCCTTCATGGCTAAGAAATTTATTGGAAGTTTAAAATAAATTTTGTTTGATAAATTTTGACAATTGTATTTATTTGTATAATCATTACTGCTCCAATGGATTTTAATTTAATAGAAGAGGAAAGGATTGCTAATATGATTTCAGATTCCGCATGGTGACT
Organism: Hydrochoerus hydrochaeris; assembly: GCA_004027455.1. NCBI lineage: Eukaryota > Metazoa > Chordata > Mammalia > Rodentia > Hydrochaeridae > Hydrochoerus > Hydrochoerus hydrochaeris. Next base: position 281,537 of record PVLA01001865.1, read on the forward strand.
AATCTTTAATAAATTACCATGTAAGTTTTGGTGTAGTGTCACAGCATCATTCACTATGATCTGAAAGAATGTGCTCTTCCACTTCTCAATTATATTTTTATGAAGCTCGATTCTGCACATACTTTAAGTAAAGCAACTCACTACACTACAATAATGATAGTGATATATATGTATTTTCTAAGTCTTTTTTTGAGGTACTGGAGATCAAACCTAGGATTTTTCACTGAACTACTTCCGTGCCATGCCTGCCTGCCATCTCTCTCTGTCTCTCTGTCTTTCTGTCTCTCTCTCTCTCTGTCTCTCTCTCTCTAGGACTCTTTCCCTCTCTTCTCTCTTCTTTCTTTCTTTCTTTCTTTCTTTCTTTCTTTCTTTCTTTCTTTCTTTCTTTCTTTCTTTCTTTCTTTTTTTTCTTCTTCTTTCTTCTTTCTTTCCAGGACTCTTGCTAGGTTGTTAAGTTGCCAAGTTTGGGCTCAAACTTGTGATCTTGCTTCATTTTCCTAGAATGCTGGCATTACACTGGATGTGAGTGAAACATTAAAGAGATTTGCAGAAATATCAAGTAATGCAAACGATTACACTATCTTTTTAGAAGATACATTTATTTTTTGTAAAATAAGTTGCATATGTAGCAAGCAATGAGTTTATCATGGCTTAAAAAATCAAATTAAATTTATCATGAAAGGATATTGAATTTTTGGAGCTGTGCATGGTGATTCATGCCTGTAATCCCAGTACTCTGGGAGGCTGAGGGAGGAGGGTTAATAGTTTAAACCCAGCATAGGCAATTTAGTGACTTAATGAGATCCTATCTCAAAGTAATAGATCTAGGGATGTAGTTCAGTGCAAATGTCCTGGTTCAATCCCCAGTAGCGCACACACACACACACACACACACACACACACACACACACACACACACAGAATGTTGAATTTTGTCAAATGCTTTTTTAATATATTGAGATGTATGTATGATTTTTGTTCTTAATTCTGTTCACACAATGTATTGTGTTCATTGATTTGCTTATGTTGAACCTTACTTAAATCCAAGGACCAGTCCCACCTGATGGTGTTGGATCATCCTTTTAATGTGTTATTGGATTCAGGTTTTGAGTATTTTGTTAAGGGTTTTTACATCTATGTCATGAGGATAATGGGCTGTAATTATCTTGTATCTTTGTCTGGCTTTGACGTGAAGCCTTGTCAGATGAATTTGGAAGCATTACCTGCTCTTTAAATTTTTCTGAAGAGTTTAAGAAGGACTGAGATTAACTTTTCTTTAAATGTTTTGGAGAGTTTTCTAGTGAAGTTATTTTGCCCTGAGCTTTTCTTTGTTAGGGGTTTTTGATACTATTTGAATTTGAATTTTTCTTACTTGTATTGGTCTACTGAGATTTTCATTTCTTCATTACTTGGTCTTGTTAGGTTTTATGCTTCTATGAATTTATTCATTTCTCTTATGTTACTCATTTCTGTTATGCTTTCTAATTGATATACAGTTACTCATAGTACTATTTCATAATCCTTTATATTGCTAGGCTGTAACTTGTAACGTCTCCTCTAGCACTTACAGTTTTATTTATTTGAATTTTCATTTCTTATTCTAGCTAAAGGTTTGTTATTTCATTTATCATTTCAGAACAAACTCTTAGTTTCATTGATCTTTTAATTGTTTTTATAATCTCCATTTTATCTATTTCTGCTCTAATCTTTATTATTTCCTCCTTTGTACTAACAGAACTTGATATCTTCTTTTTATATCTCAAATTGTAAAGTTATATTGTTTGAGATTTTTCTTTTTCCTTAATTCAAGAATTTATTACTATAAACTTTTCTCCTAGAACTTTAGTTCCATTCCATATGTTATAGTTTCATTTAAAAAAATCTCAATACACTTATCAATTTCTCATTTGATTTCTTTGTCCCATTGATTGTTCAGAAGTATATTGTTTATTTTCCACATATTTGTGGACAGTTCCAGTTTTCTTCTGTTATTGATTCATGTCAAGTAATGCTATTGTTAGCCCTGTCTTTCTGAAGATGTGTTTATTCTTCATAAAATGTTACAACTAAATAATGTCATCAAGATGGTGGATTTGGACTTTTCAGACCTGGTCCTCTCATAGGAACATCAACTTGAATGACTTTCTATAGCAAAAATATCTTCACAAGAGCCAGGAAGCCAGATGAGATATTACCACCCCTGCAGGTAGCACAAAAAGAAAATACACATTGCTAGGTACATATATACCCTCACAAATCCCAATTATTTGAGAGAGGAGGGTAAAGTGATCTTTTCTCAGATTCTTTTTTTTCCTTAATCATATTTGATTTAAAACAGTTTTACCATTTTCTTATTTAAGATATCATGACATTTTAATATCTCTATTCCTTTTGTCTAAGATCAAGTCTAAATTCTAATCTAAGTGTTTAAAGCGCTTCACAATTTGACCTCATACTGGTACTTAGTAAAACTAAGTTCACAAAGAAAGAAAGAAAGTAAAAGTATATATTTTTCCATCAGGTACTATAATGAGTTTCTTGAAAACACATTTTTTTAATCTTGTCCCTAGTTATATTTATCTACAATCCCACAACTTTAATTAAACTCAGCTCACTATCTGCTTGAAGCACAACAACAGAGCATTTTTAGAGAAAAATCAGGCAGTTGTCCTTTCATTCTTTAAAATGGTAACCACAGATCCCAAATGGATATCTGCCTTTCATATCTAGCTTCTGTCACACATTAATTTTCTCACTGACTGAGATGACACCTTTCCTTCTAAAACTTCAGGAGATAACTATGTCTCATAATTTACTTTTAAAAGAATAGACAAGCCTGACCTGTATTTGGTTATACCTACTCTCCCCTCTCCCTTTGTAGTGGTAAATTTGCCCTCTGTTCTCAGCCCAGATGTTACCTGTCATCACTTCAGAGAAACCTTCTTTGACTGCAAAAACAAAAGTAGCTTCTGCATAAATTTGCTGGGGTGGCCATAACAAGGTACCGTGGCCTGGTGTTTACAAAACAGAAATGAATCATTTCACAATCCTGGTGGCCAGAAATTTGAGATCAAGGTGTTAGCAGGTTTGCTCTCTTCTGAAACTGCTTTCCTTGTCCTGTACATGACTGTTTTTCTCCTGTGTCTTTACTTAATGTTCTCTGTGTATTTTTGTCTACATTTTCCCTCTAAAAGGACACCAATCATACTGGATTAGGGCCCACACTATTTTTATTCTCGTTGTTATTATTTACCTCTTTGAAGAGTCTATCTTATTCTTTTACTTCATTAATGACCTCATTGAAGATCTTATCTCCAAATACAATCATATTCTGAAGTGCTGAGGTTGGGATTTTGACATACCAGTTTTGAGGACTCATGGTTTGCTCATGGATTTCTTCAGTAATTATCCCCTTGCATCATTTTTTCCCCTTAGTATTTATCGCTACTTGAATTATGATGTTTTGGCTGTTTGTTTAGGTGTATGTCTCCCCAACTAGAATATAAGCACTGTGGAAAGAGGGCCTTCATGTACACTGCTCTTCAAGTTTACAGCTGTGTCCAGCATAAATTAGATGTTCAGTGAATGTTCAATAAATCAAAAGGCAGAGAGGAGAAGTTCAAGTTGGCAAATGTTGTGAGGTTTTGTTCTCACTTTTACATTTTTGCTTTTAGTTTTTCTACATTTAATGCTTTTATTCTACCCTTCAAGTGCTTCCTGGCTTATACCAAGTCATTCCTTTTTCTGGAAATCTTTTCAGAGCCCATGGCCTATATTGATTTTTCCAGCCCCTGAATCTTCAACAGAAGATATTATTTCAATTAATTATTTTGGAATATCGCATCTTTCCTTCCTGGTGCTCCTTAATTGCTTTGTGTTTTAATATATATGCTCTGTCTTCTTCAGGGACACAGTGAAGTCCCCAAGTGTGTCAACTGTCATGTATTCATCTTGCTTCAGGGTATACTATAGCATCTCATGTTAATAATGAAGTTGAATTGAGTAGGCTTGGGTACATTTCTATTCATGTAGCAACAAAACAGACAAGAAACCATTTGTGCAGTTGGCAACTCTGTGTGTGGTGTGATTTCTGAAACATTAAGAAAAATCTTCTGCTCTGCCTACACATTTCTGGCCAGTTCTTCCCTCCACATTTGTTCATAGATGCTTAAAGTTCCTTTTATGGCAAGCTTCTGAGAAATTGCTAGGTTGAAAAATAGAGTAAGGTATTTTAAATGCAAATATCTTTCAAAGAAGGCAAAGCAGTGAGTTACATTCACATTTTCTGACTGATAACTTGTCTTTTTTTCAAAACAGACTTAATGGAATGTGGGAAAGCACTGGGATGCCCAAGGTGGGGAAAAGCATGTGGAAAAAGGGACATGAGGACCTAATTTACACAGGAGCCTGTCAGCCCTGGTCTGGACTAGCAACCTGGAGAATAAGAATACATTTCCTTGCTTTAGAATCAAAGATAAGTCTCTGTTTTAGGGAACCATTGTTCAGTTATCTTATTCATATGAGCAGTGTGACTGTAAAATTACTTCTTTGTGTCTGGAAACTCTCATCTGTAAAATGGAGCTACTTTCAGGTTCACTGTGATTATAAATTAGTTTGAAATAAATATTAACAGCTCTTGTAGGGCTCTTTCTTAGTGTGAAGCATTCTCATTGTAAGGGTAAATGTATTCTTTTAGGAGTGGTGAATGTATTAGAGATTAGGCTGTTTACATTTAAGAGATGGTCATCCCTCCCTTATAGTCTTTCTTGTTAGAGCAGTGGTGCTACACAGTTTGGAGAGGAGGAGTTGCTTTTTGTTTTTTGGAATATTTGAAGATGTAATGAGAAGGAAGATGTGGCTGTTAAAGTGATCTCTGAGAAGCAGGTGTGGACATGGGGCCCACAGTGCTAATGTTGTCTCTGATTGTGATGCTACCTCTGAGAGATACTAGAAGGAACTGGTTTCTTTCATTCCGGGGGATTTCATCAAGATATAGAGGCTAACCCTGAAGGAAAAATAGGTCTAAGTTTATTCTCAGTTTTGAGCAAACTAGAACCAAGTGCATTGGCTTGGATGAAAGTTTCACAGATAAGTCTCAAGCCAAGTGCACTTTTGATGACTTTATATTGCCGGTCCCTCACACTACAGGAATGAGTTGAATTGTTTAAGTGCCAAACCTCAAAGAATGTTGTAGAAATCCATGTGGGAGCGCTCAGAAGTAGATTTGACCTCTAATGCAGGGCAGGAATGACCTTATAAATACTTGAGGAGTATAATGTTTATATTATATCAATGTTTTGATAGGCCCTACCTACTTTGAGTCCAATTTTATGCTCTAAAGACACATACCACTTCCTGCCAGCAACCAAAACAGCTTTGAAGTGATGGGTATAATGACTCATGGTCATGTAACATTCCTGTTAGACCCATATCAGCATATTTGTTATTAGATTATTACCCAAACGCCCACAGAATCCTGGGAGGTAAAATAAGATTAATGTTGAAGAATTTAGTTACACCCATTTCTCTTTTATTCAAAGCAAATTTTTGAAATGACCATTGTTGGTGGTTTGTTTTTGCTTTTAATAAGGGATACAGTAAAGGATACACATTACAATCTATGGAATCAAGCCATGTTCTGGAAATGTTTTATTTGGAGACCACATGTAATGCTGCAAAGAAATGATGTATCGTGAGTCATCACATGACCCAGCTTACAGGTGTGGAGCTGGAAGGAGTTATAATTCATACCATACCACATAATGGTGCACTAGAGGATATCCTATAAAATGTCCTGTGGCTACTTCAAGATGAGCAAAAGATTGACTCACACCTGAATCTGATAGTTTAGGTCCAAAAAAGCAATCATGTTCACATATCTCACTCACAATAGCATAAAGTATCTACACATACAATGTCTGGAATATTTATTGGATTAAAAAAGCAGACATTTCATGCATATCAAAAGACTGTTAACATGCAATGAGAGTCCATTACATATACCCTGAATACTTTCACTGAGTTTGTAAAAGTGCTAAAAGTGTTTTAGTACTCCCCAAAATATTTTCTTGCTTTTTGGAGTACCAGAGACATTCAATCATTTAGTAAATATTTGGAATATGTAATCCAAACACTAACTCTAATCCTTACTAGTTGAATGAACTTTGGTAGTTAGTGAAATGTACTCTCTCAGTTTCCTTGTGTGAAAATTAGGAAAATAAAAGTACATACTTCCTTAGGCTGTTGTGTTGATCAAATACATGAATACATATGCAGTGCTTAAAATAATCTCAAACACCACAAAACTATAACTTGTCAGTTTAGGTGCAGAAGGCATAATGATTATATTTCTATGTACCAAATTACCCTACAAACTTGGTAGCTTGAAACTTGGTAGCATCAGTTTATTGCGTTATAGCTTCTGCAGGCCAGAAATTTGAACATGGCTTACATGTGTCCACAGTTTCACAGGCTACAACCAGATGTACACTGGGCTGTAGTAACCTCAAGGCTCACCTGGGGAGAATTCTTCTAAACTCATATATGGTTGTAGGCAGGATTTGCTCCTCGGTGGCAGTTGGCCAGTGGTTGCTCTTAATTACTTACCATGTGAGTTTTTCCAACATGGCACCTTCCTTTTTGCAACTGAAGGAGACAATAGAGCTGGTTAGCAGGATACAAGTCACAGTATTTTACAACCTAATTATAGAAATAACTCTCTCTCTCTCTCTCTCTCTCCCCTGCCTCTCTCTCTCCTTCTCTGTCTCTCTCTCTGTTTCTCTCTGTGACTCACTAGATCTAGCCTATGCTGAAAGAGAATTACTCCATGCGTGAACACTAAGAGTCAGGATCATTGGGAGCCATAATTGAAGCTGCCTACCATGAGAGTGAAGACTATAAACATAAAGATTGGATGTTTGTTGGGAAGATACAGATATTAGGAAATAATTCTAGAATAAAATGGTATTTAAAACTATTGATAAATTCCACAAACTGGAACTATAATGTTTGATGAGAAATAATAGTATTGAAACCTAGTTGGAGTGTTTCCAAAGATAGCATCTTCTGAGGAAATAATTTTTAACATTAGTTTTGAAGGATGAGTTGTGCTAGCCAGGGTTAGGGAAGGGAGACAGAGCCTCTTGGAAGACTGAGCTCTACTTTTTGATTGGATGTACAGCTCCAATCAAAAATTAGAGTTGATTGGAGGTGCAGAATTATTTGGGGGCCATCTTAGGAAAATAGTGACTACCACCAGGAATGTTCACAAGAGTACTTTTGATTCTAGTTAAGGGATGGATAAAAAAATAAGAAAGCAGAGAGCATGTGTGGATACTTCTGTAAGAAGCTTGGATAGAGCTGGGAGATTAAATGAACTATTGGAAAAAGATGAAGTGAAAGGGAACCTTCATGGAGGCAATGACATATAGACAAAAGCTTGAAGCTAATGCTAGAGATGGGCTAGTGAGTGAAATGGGTTTCTGAGAGACAAGAGAAGGAGGTACTGAGAATACTAATGGGGAGACTGGGCTTTGATGGAAACTTTCCCATGGTAACTGGAAGAGGAGAAAGTATGAGCAAATAATTATTGAAGGCTGATTTTCTATGAGTGTTCAGGATCCTAAGTAGCAGAGCCTAGATAAATATTTATGAATAAGTGACCATATGAATCATGGTGACACAAGTAGAACGTACAGGAAGGACGGCTGTATGGTAGAATTGGTGCCCTCTCAACAAGGCAGGGGAGAAAGGAAGATGGGACTCAGGTCCAGGGAAGACATTTTTAGTTTTATTAGTATGTTGTTTCCTCAGCAGGCTGTTTTAATGTGGGATTTATTCTCATGTTGTCTCCTGAACAGGAAACAGCCCCAGGACAGTGTTATTCAGTTTCTAGGTCTCTGATCTCTTTTGGGCTTGCTTCCTAAACTAAACTGAGCTGGATAAGATGCAGACAGTTCCTTTCAGAAGGAGCAGGGCCCTGTGCTGTGGGACCCATCTGCTCTCCAGCTCATGATTTCTTCCCACTGGGTTCCAGATTGGTGTCATTTCCTCCGCTTGGATTGAAGGCTTGCAGAAGAAACAGATGTGAAAAATATTGAAAGCTGTTTTATTCTAGTTAAAATGTCCATTATTTCTCACATAAGTCCCTACTTGATTTATTCTTTCTCAACTTTTTGCAGAGTTTCTGTTTTGAAGAAATCATCTAATTTTTTGGATGGTTAAGATGCTATAGCATTTGCTGCCTCCTTTTGACTTTGGCTTTGATGTCAGGATCCCAGACTTAGATCTTGTGCAGTGCCACAGTGTTGAAGAATGCTCATGTTAAAGAGTCTAAGAATGCACATATTGGAGTTATAGTTCTTTAAAACAAAGTTTTTTTGTTTTTTGTTCTTTTTTGCAATACCTGGGATTGAACCCAGGGCCTCTGTGCTAAGCATCCTCCTACCCTCACTTTTTAAATTTTGAGACAAGTTCTTGGTAAGTCTCTCAGGGTGGCTTGATTTTTGATTCTCCTGCCTCAGCCTCTCGGAGTGCTGATACTACAGATGTGTTCCATTTTACCCAGCTACCACTTTTTTTTAATCTGTAAAATAAGATAATTTTGGAACCTACCTTCTAGAGTTATTTAAGGACTACTTAGCATACTACTTGGCATTGATTATTAGCCCTATTGTCCTTTATTACATCCTTTAATTGGCAGTGACTGATTTTTACACATAGAATTTAATACTCACATTCCTATAAGTAAAGCCAGATTTATCTGGCAGAATCATCTTTTCATTTCTCCCTCCTAAAATATTTTTACCCCGGCATCTTAAAAAGATCAGTCTTCTAGATGGTCTCCTATGAACCTTTCATTCTTCAATCATGTACATTTCTTGACTTCTCCCTGGAGGTAGAGGTGAAGTGCAGTACATATTCAAATCAATATAAATGGTTCTAACCTAACATTGATAGACTTTTTAGTTTTCAGATAGAATGTGACTATTAATTTGACCATCATGATTTGTTTTCTTCCTGAACATTGTCTGCTCCTGGTATGATTAGATAGGCTGAGTGATCAAAAGCTTTACCAGTTTACATAATCTGGCAAATGTCAGGATCAGAAAGCACCAACATGCGGGGCCTGTAGGGGCACAGAATCTTTTCCAGATATCTATGAAACATGGTTACTTACCATTAGTGTGAAAAAAACAGCAAGGGGGATACATAGCATTTTAGGTACCCAGAGTCACATTAGCACTGTGAAATAAATTCCTTGACCAAAGGTTTTGGATCATTCTTCTAGCAGGTTGTGGAGATAACTGGCATATTAAGTGGAAGACTGTAGTAGATAAAACTCTGTTGTCCTTCCAACCATGTGATTGTGTCTCCGGAGCACCGAGTCTGGAGTTCCTCTCCCGGCGGTATGATGGCCTTGTGCAAGAATCTGCTGAGTCATTTTAACTTCCTAGGGGGACAGACGTCAGGAAATCCCGAACATTAGTAATCAGACCTTTCCCTGGACTTCTAAATTACTTTGAGGTCAACTGAAACTGTTATTTTAAAGACTGGCTCTCATCGTGCATTCTTCAGGATGACAGTATCATTTTATTTGTAGCTCTGTGATAGTTTGGGCTGTCAATTCCTGGTGAAGAGTTGGGCAGGTTATGTGTACTTTGGCATGAAATGTGACATTTTTTCCTTTATTTCGTGTCTATCTTGGTATAGATATGCCACAGATATTTTTTTCTGAGGCATCACTGACTGCTACCAAAGGCTTTATATGAAGCTAGGATCTTCTCTCCTCACTGTGTTTCATGCTTCATTCATACTGTTGTGATCATGTCAGAGTCACAGGCATGAGAGTGGCAGATTCAGACACTGGGGGAAATTCTCTTCATATTCTTACTTTACCACAATGAAACCAGCTTCCTTTTGAAGGTTCCAGGATGCTATAAATTTACTAAAAACTCCACTCTTACATTGGCCATGAATTGGAAATTGTCAGATACATCGACGTCTTCCTTCCATTGTATGGAAAGAAGAAACTTGATTGGATGTGCCCATATCCTGGAAGAGTTCACATAAATACCAGAAAATAGTAGATGAGAGGTGCTAAGGATGGCTTTTGATGCATGGCACAAATGTCCTAGGACTAATGTTGGGAACATTAGTTTTGACACCATTAAACCAGCTAGGAAACATAGGCAAACACAAGAATTTTGTATTTTTCTCTTGAATATTCCTCTTACTAGGATATCAGTTTTTCCTTTATCTTCTCTACCTTGCTTGAACTGTGAACTGGGTGCATTTCCATGGAAGGCCCTGGACTCCCTAATTCCCTCTTAAAATCTGATATGCCTTCTTGAGAATCATCTCTCGAGACTTATTTTTTGATTGACTAAGTGATAGGACTTGGTTCCAACTGATGCAGTACACAGTGGACTTCCTTTAGGTCACCATAGGTCCTCTAACAATTGAACAGTGTGGAAGGAACACTCTTTCTCCGCTATGAACAGTTAATCTGTCAACATGAGAGGAAAAGGAAAAGCCAAAAGGCAAAAGTCTGGGAGTGGAGTAGCAGTTCATCTCCTCAGGACCTATTCAGTGCCTTCTTGGTGTGCAATTGCCAGTTGGCAGAGGTTTGTTGATGATAAATGACTGTATGAAAGCTAATTTAATGTGAATAGTCAAGTTGGATTAACTCCAAACCAGTTCTTTCTTTTCTTGAGAATGCTGAATTAAATCCAGCTGTTCTTTAGACTACCAAACTATTTGAGCAAATTCCTCTTTTGTTTCTTCCATTTCTATTTATTTTACCCTTGAGTGGTGGAGAAATAAATGCCTCAATGATTATTTATTGTTGAAAAAGAATGACCTTTTGTGCTTGATATTCTTTATTGTCCACATTCTGCACATTTCCTTATTTTTCCTAATGCAATTCTTTTCTCAATAACATCTTGTTATATGACTCTTGTGATGAATGCGTAGTGGATTTCTTAGCTGAACCTTTATATTTTGTCCTTTCTGCAAGTCTCTACTACATATTTTTCCTGATCCATAATAAAATTTTATTATGTAAACTGACCACACTATTAACTTTATAAATGTGACCTTGAAGTTTCAAATGAAATAAGATGTATCTCCTAAAATGAGACCGAAGTGTTTCAAAAACAAGGATGTGCTCTTCCCCAGGGATTTTTGGCAAGCTCTGAAATATATGCACCTTAGTTGGGCTCACTGATCTAATGTGACACCTGAAAAACTGAGTGGGGACTTTCTAGTGGCAGATTTATTTACACAACGGTGTGAAGAGCCCTGTGGCTCTTCAGGATGCTACCACACTGCTGTAAGGTAGAGAGGAAGTTTGAATCAGAGCCCAGCATTCCAATCAGCACACACAAATTTCCCTTACCTTTTAGCCAGCACAATTCAGCAATTGGCACCAAAGTCACTCTTAAGATAAACAATCATTCTTCCTAAAATGCTATTTACTATACATTTGTTCTTGTTTATACAACACCACTTTAAAAATAGTGCTCATTAAAACATAGATAGGTAACTTTACATCTACTCCAAAATGATATTTATTATATATTCCAGTTCTTGTTTATATACCATTTTAAAAACAGTACTCATTAGAACATATATAGATAATTTTACATTATATTTTTTCTTGACAGTTTTTTTTGGCTTTTTTTTATTTAAAGAGAAACAAAAGCATGTAAAGGGTAGAGATAATACAGAATTCCAAAAAAAAGATAATAAGAAATCACTAGTTAATAAATTACATATTGTCCTCTTAGAAATAGTTGTTCAAGTTACAAAATTAAGGCATACAAAGTAGATAGTCAAACAGTGAGAGTGTAAACAGCTATGCATGCATGAATCTCTGCATGTATTTCTATACTTTCTGTATTAGAGGGAAAAACAAAACTTAGCAAAACGAAACAAAACAAATTCCTATAAAAACATGAAACCAAAAAGTCGTATAAAACCACAGTACAAGGTGATCTACAGTGATTACTGTGTTGTTTCTTATTATCTTCAATAGAATATTTATATCATCAGGCATAATTGAATATAGCAGTATAATTGAATATAGCAGTACATAACAATATTAGTAAAGACAAAACATTGTAGACAGTATAAAACTTCAAAGGCAGGTAATAATCAAACCAGAGTGGATATTCTAGTGAATCTAGTCATCTTAAGTGCAGTTGCCTGTATTCTCAGACTTGATACTATCAATCATAACAGTTTTGAGTAGAATCTATCAATACAAAACAGTGATCCAACAAACCAGATTTGATTACGATCAGTCATGGTAAAACAGTGAAGGTTTTACAGAGCTTTAGATTAGTTAATAGGAAATTAAGGATGATTACTGTACTGTATCCTGTTATTTTTGGGATTGCTGTCTGTGCCCTCAAATCTAGTACAGGTAGAATGACTGGAACAGAATATAATACATCTAAGCAGAGTAGTGTGAGTAATGTGGGTTATAAATCCTGGTGCACTATTAATAATATAGTGTATCAAGGCCATCTATGTTAGAGATTCTAGTTATCCTTCTCTGCCTCATTTCTGCTATGCTATTTTTCTGCCTTTGTTTGTCTAGTTTTCTCTTTCATTCTACTGCCTGCCCCACTCACTGAGGCCTTTCTGCCACTGTTCCTAAAATCCTGGTATTCTTTTTCTCTCTCTCTAGAATGTCCTTCAGTATTCTCTGTAGGGTTGGATTGGTGTTCACAAACTCCCCCATTTCCTCTTTGTCAAGGAAGCATCTTGTTTCTCCATTAATTTCTAGTGACAGTTTTGCAGGGTACATCAATCTGGGCTGGAGGTTATTTTCTTTCAGGGCTTGGAAGACTTCGCTCCAAGCTCTTCTTGATCTGATGGTCTGTGTCGAGAAGTCAGGTGTGATTCTGATGGGCTTAGCTTTATAGGTAATCTGTTTCTTTTCTCTGACAATTTTTAATATTCTGTTTTTATATTGAATTTCTGGTATCTTGATTATTATATGTCTGGGTGTAGATTTGTTTTGGTTGTAGGTGGCTGGGGTTCTGTATACCTCACACAACCGAACGTCATTTTATTTTCCCATGCTTGGGAAGTTTTTCTTAATTATTTCCATGAATAGCCTTTGTAATTTGCCTGTATGTATTCCTGCTTCTTCATTCACATTTCTTATTCTTAAATTGTAGATTCTCTTGTCATCTTCTAGCCTTTGTATTGTTACTGCCTGTTTCCTTGTTGTTTTTAAGAGATCTTTCCTTTAATGATCACACATTGCAAACTTGTCTTCAAGTTTTGATAATCTATCCTTAGTTCTTTTAAGGAGTTTTGGCAGCTTTCAATGGAGTTTTTAATTTCCTGGTAGTCTCTTTGAATCTGCTTCATGTATCCTATGTATTCTTTATTTCTTTATCAAATGTTTCTCTCCTTTTTTTGTGTCCCTGCCTTCTTCCATCTGCATCATCCTGAGAGATGCTTCCTGAGAGCATTTCTTTTATTACTCTACTCATATCTTGCTTTACCTGATTTAATATTTCAGTTTTGAGCTCGTCTTGACAGTTTTTTTATCATTATACTTTTTAATTGTTATATCACTTAGAGTTTACTTGTGTCCTGCTCTCATTTACTAGCTCTTTTTATTCTTAAATAGTAGCTGACTAAATTCTAATTCAATTTGGAATTCAATGCAACAGTTATATTCAAACTTCATCTATCCATCCATCCATCCATCCATCCATCCATCCATCCATCTATCCATCCATCTTGCCCATTATTTTTCTCCTTCTCTCCTTATTTTTCTGATGCACAGAATTCTAACTTAATAAACAGCACTTAAATTACTACTGTAAGAATAGCCTTTATATTATGACCCTTCCACTCCTCATTTCCAGGCTTGGGTCACTCATAACACAATCTATTTTCAGGTAATCACTTTGTGAATTCAAAGATACTTCTGTGTTCTGGAGGCGAGCCTTTCTTCTTTTGTTAGAACCAGGGAATTGCTTCATAGTTTTCACATTTATTTGTGCTGATTCTCAGTGCTAGACACCGTGTTGGTACGTCCATAAAGTTGAGAAGATTGTATCTGCAAAGCCAAAGACCCTTTCTCTGTGCTTGTGGGTCTGGTGTGAGGCTGAAACTGAGGCTGAGGCCACTGGCATGCCTCCCTGCAGAAAAAGATGACTTCCAGCAAAGAGAGTGAAGCTGTCACAATGGAAGCACAGAGAAGCAGATAAGAGAGATGAATGGAGATAGAATCAGGAGGGAAGGAGCTCTTGGTGACTTGCTTCTTGCAGCTTTTGTCAGTGTTGAACCTATTTCAACAAACATAGTAATTTCTGTGGCTTAAATTAGAGTTGAATCTGTGTCACTTGAAATCCAGTCCTAATCTAGGTGTCTTTCCTAATTTTAAACTATCTTCCTCCATCATTACTGGCAATCTGTTTCAAAAAAAAATCTTTAAAAAAGTTTCTGAGTAATTCTTTTCACAGAAATTTCCATGGTACTATCCCCTACTTGAATGAATCTGTATGCTTTTGGCTTAATTTCAAAGCCAAAAAAAGCTATCATCTGTGAGTTTCCAGTGTTTCAAACCACTAAATGATGTAGGACATAATTTAAAGAATAGCTAAGCATAAATACTCTAATCCACTTTGGAGGTCAAATGAATTTGTCTTAGAAAGTTGCAGAATTCTTAACATTGTCAGTGAGAATTCATCATTATCATTGATGACAAATGGGCTGAATCTGATTTAAATTTTGGACTCAAAAGAGTTCAGCCTGCAGGTTTTTTCTTGGGGAGGGTCAAGGCTTTTAGAAAAAATAGAACCAATTCAGTCCATTTTTCTACTTTAAACTGCTGCAGCCAGACAGTAGACTAAATGGATAAATGGCCAAATTCACCATGGGAAACCATTTCCCAGGTGATTCCAGTGTTTTTTCCAGACAATTTTGCAATTTCTGGACTTCTATGCAGCAATAACAGAGCAATCAAGTACACTCTCCAAACTCAATTGGTCTTTGAGGGACTGATCAGTTAGCTTTTATGAAAATGCTTTCTTTAAAGTAATGCATGAATGGAGACCTTTAGCATGTATTGGATTCAAGCCATCATGGTTTATTGCTTAGATATCTTCTACATAAGAGGTATTTTCTGATAAGCAGACTTGATTTATTTTTCTAAACTGGTGAGTTTGAATGTGTTAGGATTCACATATTGTTCACTAATTAGTAATGCACTATATCAAGTTATTTTATAAGAGCACTCTAACATCCACCAAACCTTTGGAGTATCTTTGCGATGTGTGCCAAGTTCCTTTTGACCTTAGAGGACACTAGGTAGGACGTGAAGGGCATCTGACCATAAGGTGAAGCCATGAATCTGGCATCGATGAGATCAGGTTGCAGTAGGTGAAGGGCCAGTGAAGTTGTACTCGAGCAGGTGATGCGCGGATTCTAACTTAGCTAGTTGTGAGATGATGGGCTTTCCCTGCCTTCATCTTCCTGTCTAATAAGGGGACTAATATGGGACATAGTGCAGTAATTTGGGCAGTCTGTCTTTTTCTTCCTCAGTGATGATGACAGATTGAATATTGAAGTGTACATGTGCCAAGTACTTCTGAAATTATAAACTCATGTGGGTTTTATTTCCCAAATACTCCCTAGTGTCTTTATGTTACATTTCCATAAATGCAAGTTTTGTGAGGTGACTGAATAATCACAGGGTTCTGAGCTTGAATTGCATGTTTCAGTAATATAACTGAAGGTAAGTCAATGACCCAGGTTTTCCATGCTCCTGGGAGAAGCAACAGGGCAGAAAGGAGGTGATAAAGGCATGTGGGTCAGATGCCTGTGAGGCATTGCTCACTCACCTGCCCAGATCAACTCAAAGTAGAGTCTATTCCTTTTCAGGGATACACACTGCATGTGTAAATTTATGTACAAATACACATTTAATATAAAAATGTGTGTAGGCCATGTTGGAACTTGGGGTGCTGGGAAAACAAGCAGCCAGCTTACTGCTCTGGTAAGTGGCTGTGAGTCTTCTGGCATGCAGGCTAAAAATCAAACATCCACCCCCCTCATTAGCAAGTGGGAGCCAGAGATCTGAGTATCTCTTGGGAGGATCAACATATGTAATATAGCAAATAAGGGCAATTTCCTTCTACCAACTCTGAGAAGGCAAATATCTATATCATTGTTTTGCTCTGTTCTGATAATGGTATTGCTCTATTTAATATTCTGTTTTTATAAGTTAGGCATTTCCTTCCATTTGGCTGTACCTGATTGAAAGAACAACTATTGTGAAGAAAATGAGATATACTATTGTACGTATTACTGTTATCCTGGTAACCTGCTGTGAAGTTCTGTAGCAATTTCACTATACTGTTTCAATTGGCTTTGTTCTTACTACCTTCAAAATAATAATAATAATAATAATAATAATAATAATTTTAAAAAAGATAACAAGGTAGCAAAATACATCTCCAAACTCTCAGTTCCCCCAAAGCTGATCCATGGGGAGTGGATGGGGAAAAACATAAAAACAAAACAACAGAATTATATGTTATTAAAAAGTAAATAACAACAACAAAACAGATCAATAAGGTACTGAGCAAGCTGAAATATGATATAACTAAACAGATAATGGACTTAAAAAGCAAAAGGAGGAAAAAAAAGTGCTCTAAAAGATATAATTGCATGTATGTTTAAGTGTGCAGGGTTGATAACCATGTTGCTGAGTTTTTGTTTGTTGAACAGAACTGTTGCAGCCTCATTGTTTGAATGTCCACTTTGTTTGCTTTAATTTTGTAACTTGAACAAATATATCTGAGAAGACAATATGTAATTTATCAACTAGTGATTTCTTACTGTTTTTTTTAAAAATTCTGTTTCTACCCTTTTTTCTGTTTTGCTTTTTTTTCTCTTTAAATAAAATTTTAAAAAATATATATAACATACATGGGGCAAATTAAATGCATGAATGGTTTAATTTCCACAGGAAGTTGTAGGGTGTTAATCATATATTAAACTTGAGATTTTCCTTATTACTCTTTTAAAAGGGTTTGTTTTACAGCTGAAGTAGGAGTATTCTCATGATGTTTTCCCAGTAGACACAGCCCTGGGGAGCAGGGGATAGTCCCGGGAGTGGCAGTGAGCTTACCCCTCACTCTGTCTTACACTCCGGCCTAAGCCTGGTGGTTTTCTTGCCCATCTCTTGTCTCTCCTTGTTGCCAATTAGCCTACAAGATGCTGTCAGATTTTTCCTTCTAAATTACAACTCTGAATATGTAATTGCATGGAACATAAACTTTAATGTGTCCACACTATTAAATAGAAAATGTATCAAACTAACATTCAGAATTCTCTAAATATATATATATATATATATATATATATATATATGCATATATATATATATATATGCCTTTTTAGATATCTGATGAAATCTTTTAGTTTTTATGCTCTATAAAATTAGACTATTTACTGTGCTGCTCCTTGTCTTTTAAAGTCATTCCCCTCAATTCTTGTTGCTGGATTCCTTTACATGCATGCTGTTAGCTCTGTCTCAAAAAGCCACTGCCATATTTTTCCAACTGCCGTGTTCCTCCAATGGCTGTTTGTGTGCCCGATGAATACCCTGCACTCAGGTGCGGTTCAGCATGAACCTTTCAGGGACAGAGCTTGGTGTCCACCTTTGTCTTCCACCATATTGATTACCCCAGCATGGCCATGTAGCAGACTTCCAGTGACTACTTCTTGAAGTAAAAATTGAACTTGAATGTTCTCTAAGTTTTGTCCATCCACTTCATTATCATGATCTCCTAGGTTCAAGCTTAGGTCTTCTCCACAAATTCTTCTCCAATAAGGCCAGCTGAAAGCTTCCCTTATGATTGGGTAACTCTTATTATTTTTGGAAAGGCTTGGTGTATAATTACTATTTTATTTAAACTAATACAGGTTAGAATTGTCCAGGATATTTTGGCAGAGAATGCTAAGTTAAAAAGTAAATGACTCTTAGGTTCATCATGAGGCAAGAAGTGTATTGCATTAACTCTTGCAGAGGGGGTAACACCTACAATTTTGATTATTGCCACCACGTGAATGGTGGTGTTTATAATGAAGAGTCATTTTAGTGTCTCTGGGAACCTATCATATGGTACATGTTTTTGGACTGTACCTACCCTAGGACTCAGATGGCTTGAATGGGGAACCACGCATGTATTGGTTTGTTTGTTTATGTATACATGTTTGTTATACATACTGATCACATTCATCAAAAGGAATTTGTACCCGGACATAATTTTTCTCTTACCCCTCCTTTTCCTTCAATCCTTTCCCCCTCTCCATTTTGTGTTAAAGTCTCAGGCAATTCTGAGTTACATCCATAGTTAAAAGCCACTGGTTTGGAGCTCAGGTTATGTTGGTGCCATAGAACAGGTTTTCTTCAGACAGAAAGCAGTATGTTCTTGACTTTGGTTTTTTTTTGTTTTTGTTTTTGATGCAGTCCATTTGAGAAAGTGACACAGATGCACTATTGATGAGCTTTAACCCTCAGATACTGACGTTAGAATAGTAAAAGAAACTCACACTCCTAAGTAAAGGACAAAGGATGTAGTTGTAAGCAATAACTGACACAAACTGATTAAAGAAAAAGGCATGTGACATTCTATCAGCCGTGAGACTTCAGGTCTTATTCCAGCTATTTCTATTTCTACTCAAAGGAAAAGCTTAATTCTTTTTTCTCCACCAGTAAAGCTTTCAGCTCTGTTTCTTAGTCACTTTCTTGTTGCAAGACCACAAGATTTGACACCCACAAGTTAACAGAGAGGTTTGTTTTGGTTCACAGTTTGTAGAGGTTTCAGTCTGTAGTTCGCTGGTAGAGGTTTCAGTCTGTAGTTTGCTGGCTCTGAGGAAGGATGGCATAGCACAGGCCCATGGCAGAAGACTGCTGGCTGAGGAAAGCTGCCCTTGGCATGGAAAAGGGGAAGCATAAAGGGAGAGGGGAGAAGTGGAGGAGGTGGATACCCTGTTCCAGACCACACTTCCAGTGAATCGCCTCTTCCTACCAGAGCCCACCTTATGGAAAATCAGCCGTAAACCTTTATAATCTAATCACCCCTGAAAGACCATCTATGAGCACACAAGGCTCTTGGGAGACAGATCTAAATCATATCACTGCACTCCTTAGTGTGATTACTTTTGCATTCGCACTGCTTGGATCCATGGACAGATCACTAAGCTCTTGGGAGTATAATGATAGTTTTGGATGTGTATTTGTTACTAATTTCCTCTTTCAGAACCCCTTATCATTTCCATGGAATGATCAAACTTTTCAGTGGCTATTTAAATTAAAAAACAAAGGCATTACAACAAACAGCACATTGCCTTTAATCCCCCTCAAAATATTTCCCTTATTCGTAACACACCAATCTCATTGTTCTTGCCATTTTCTGGAAGTTCTGTCTTGTGTGTTTACAAGGTGTGACTTAAAAACAAAATACAGTGAACGCTGCTTCCCAGGGGGGTACCCGTGTTCCACGCTCTTGTGAGCAACATTGGTACTCATCAGTCCTAACAGTGTCCTTCCCACGCAACTGTATGAGGAGATTAAAGGTGAAAGTGTTACAGGATTTGCACAATGGCAGTGTAACTGCTTGGTGTGTATTTTATCTCTCACTCTTTGCAGCTGCATCAGGATCTACTTCTACCCATGGCATCAAAGTGTAAGCGAAATTGTAAAGGAATCATGTGTCTGCAGTGCACATTTGGAGTCTACATGAGGGATGCTAAAATAGCACATTGATAGTATGAAAGTAACACCATTGGAGGTGTTCTTTGGTGAACGTACTCATTTACTTTTCATAGAAATAAACTTCTAGGAACATGAGCAAACTTTCATAAAGCTAACAGATTTGCTCAGAAATCTCAACTCAGTGAAAGACTTAATAACTTGTGTACTTCTAGTTCTTCCTTTGCCTTAGCTAATTGGAAGACTACTTTTCTGCTTTAAGGCAATATCTTTGGTTGACTCTACATATTTCTGAACCATTTTGGTTACTGTAACTCTTCTCAGTTTTCCAATTGCAAGCTCACAATTTAATCTAAAATTCAAAATCTTTCCCATCTTTCAGGAACCTCCAGTATCTTGGGATGGAAGGAAGAAGTAAGCGAGAGGAGATTCTCTAAGGTGTTCATGTGGCCCTGGTTTAATCACTGCTGGCTGTCTGGCTGCTTCTTTCCTGGTTTTCTACACCTTTATTTTGATCTTTCCCTGGGTAACTAGTGTGGTCTCCCCACGGCCCAGTTCTCTGATAGTGAAACCTCACGTTGTCTGGTGCCCACAATTCCCACCATCAGTCTTTGAGTTCTGTTGGTGCCAGCTGTGGAGCATAGCTGACCATTCCAGGAAGACAATCCTCCTCAATATCTTGTTACACAGGAAGAAATGATAAGCTCAAATAAGGAGAATGAAGAGAAATACAGGCCTCCCGCTCTCTTCCCTCCAATGCAGCCCCTGAAAGGGAGGTGACCATAAAGTTAAACAGCACCAAGTATTTGTTTTGAGAATCAGTTGTACAGATGTCAGCAATCAACTTGTTTTTTTCCTTTTTTAACTTCTTTTTAAAAATTTTATTTTAAAGAAGATAAAACTGAGGAAAATAAAACAGAATAAAACCAATCAAAATAAACCAGTTTAAGTGAGATAGGACTTCAAAACCTTACAAAATCAACAATAGTTACCATAATGCTTTTGGTTGTCTTCAAAATAGCTGCAGATATCTTGGGACATAGTAAAAATTAAACAGAACAAAATAGAATAGAAAAAATAAAAACAAAACAATGAATGCAATAAAGGACTTCAAAACAAGCCAATAGTAAATCCAAAATGGCTATCGTAATATGTCTTGCTATCTTTTAAATAGGTGCTCATGCAATCAAATTTAACATAAACGAAAGAGAATAAAACCCGACCCAATAAAACAATGAAAATGATATGGTTTCCAGGCAGAGATTGCTTCCTGGTGAGGCCTGGTTCTCTCCCTCTGCAGTCCACAAATGGCACTGACTCACAGAGAGAGGTTTGGGTCTGTCTGTCCCCACCCTAGAGTGGCCTGTACATAGCACTGGTTCCCAGGTGGGCATCACCTCCTGGTGAGGCCTGATTCTCTCCCTCTGCAGTCCACAAATGGCCTCAACTTGTTTTTATTCCTCCATTTCCAGGACAAATAAAAGCAGGGACTGCATGTGGTAATTATTATTTTTGTTCCATTTTCTCCCATTTTGTATAAGGAATGCATAATGCTGAGGCTTTTTTGTTGTGGCTTAGCTGGTCATGCTTTGGTTGTAGTGATTTGTAGAATGAATGGAGCTGAGGAGAAAATTTCCATTTGAGAAAATGAGAAACAATCAACTTGAAAATTTGAGAAACAGAGGAAGAATTTTGTTAGTAAGAAGTCTTGGTGACCAGCCTCAAGCAAAGGCATCTTAGTCATGTAGAAATGGGTACTTTACAGAGGAAAGAACATGAGATTTAGAATGCAGATTTTTTTCTTTTTTCTTTTTTGGTTCTGGCCTGATTTTTGGTGCTAACTGCTCATGGCTGCATGATTTAGTGCCTTTTACATAAAAGAGTTTTAAAAGGCAAGTAGAGCAGAAACCTGATGTATCGTGTGTACATCCAACAGCCAGGGACATAGCTTTGGTGTTGATGGGAAAGTCTTTCTCAGTTCCCTCATCTGTAAAATGGGGATCACAGTGGCATGTTCAGCAAGATTGCTATGACTAAATGAGTCGATATTCTAAAATGTTCTGTGTAAACAGTTGCTAAATACAAAAGCAAGAAATCTGAGCATCCCCTACCTTTTTGGACTACCGATCAAGAATGATTAATTACTCATTGTAGTAACACAACCAGAGTCCCAGCATTGTAGTAACACAACCAGAGTCTCTTCCTGAGTCCCTGTTCCCACAGGGTGGCATGAAGTGTCTAGTGATGCATGTGTAGGACCAGCATCACAGTGGAGGACACCTGAGCTTGGGGACCGGAGATCTTTGATGACTGCCTGAAAGCCTGCCTCACTTTGATCCAGAGATTATTGTTTCATATAGCAAAACAAACCTGGGCTTTCTTAGAGAGAGAACTGTGTCTTCTAAGACAGGTCTACACACATCTTTAAAAAGATAGTCTAAGTCAAAGGCAGTCAGAGCTCTGCTCGTAAGACATAGAAATGTAGGAGACTCATGACTTCCCAGCATGCAGGTTTTGCCTGTTATGAATAAAGCGGCTATAAACATCGGCATACAGATTTTTGTGTGGACATTTTTCCCTTCTGGGTAAGTACCAGTGGAATTTCTAGGTAAAATGATATGGGTATGTTTGACCTTGTAAGAAAATACCAAACAGTCTTCCAACGTGATGTACCATTTTATAATCTTACCAGCAATGCTTGAGGTTTCCAGTTCCTCCACATCCTCACCAGCGCTCTGCGTGGGCAGTCTTTTTAAATTTTAGACATGCTAGAGTTGTGTTGGACATTGCCCTGGGCTTTAATTTATATTTGTCTAATAACTAATGATGAGTACTTTTCCACACACTCCTGCTCCCATCATATTAACATCTCTTTTTGCTGAAATGTCTCCATCTATGTTATTAAAATTGTAGGTTGTTTTGTTATTGAGTTTTTTGAGTTCTTCATATGCTCATGATATCTGTTCTCCTCTGTGTATTTTATGAGGAGATAATTTTCCATAGATCTCTTGTGTTTTTGTACATTTTGTGAGCAAAGGCACAGAAAGTTGTTGTTCCAGACCATCTGCTTATATAGCAAAAGAGTTGTGATGTTGGAGATGAGACATTGTCTTCTTTTGAGGACAGAAAAGGGTGTTTGCTATTAGGATAATAAAGATAGCACAGTATCTCTCAGGTTTTACTGTAGCATTTTAGGAAGCTCAGTTTTTGGCTGTGTACACGAGGCCCAGACACACATAAACCCCACGGATGCCTGCCTCGCTGTAATAAGTGCCTGACTGTGACCTGGGAGGTTTTCTCAGCTGTGAGAATGCATGAAATATTAGGAGGGTAATTGCTAGTAATCAGCTTGCTAATGGTACAAATTTCTCACCCCCTTCATAGTTCTTAACAGGTTAAGCGTTTTCCAAAATTTTCCCTCTAAATCTGTGGCTTCTTTTTAATTTTCTTCATTTTCTTCTTGAAGACCAAAATATTTAAATTTTGATGAGGCTTTATTTATCTTTTCTCTGTTGTGGTTCTTACCTTTTCTATAAGTTTTCATTGAACCCAAGAAAGACATATTTTTTTTTCTCTTACCAGCTTTGTAACTTTAGGCTTTACATGTAGTTCTATGAGTCATTTTGACATTTTTACACGTGGTGAGAGACTCATTATTATACTTCTTTGCATAGGGATATTAAATTGTTCAGAAATATTTGTTGGCAAGATTATTTTTCCACATTGAATTTCCTTGGAACCTCTGTAAGAAAATGAATTGGCTGAAGGTCTATTTACATATCTTTTTGTACTATTCTTTTGTTTTTATGTATACATACTACCTTGGTTACTGAAGTTTTATAATAAGTTCCTGCACTCAGATAGTGTAACTATAGCTTTGTTCTTCCTTTTGAAATTTTTAATATTTAATTTTACTTATTTTTTTATCAGTGCATGTTATAGTCCATATTGTTTATGTTCCTTGTGTAGAGTTGGTACATGCACACAACACATTTGTATTTCTATGGACATTTGAAAATCAACTTGACAGTTTCTACTGCAAAAAAATAAAGGTGAGTAGAGTTTCTGGGGTTTTATTTGGATAGTATTGAATCTTTAGATTTGAGATGAAATGATGTTTTTACAATACTGGATCTCTTGGTTTAATAACATAATTTACCTATTTAAGTCTTTATCTCAATAATGTTTCATAGTTATCACTTATAAATCTTACAAATATTTTTTGCTTATCCCTAAATAAATATTTCTTGATGCCATTGTGAAGGGTACTTGTATTAGTCAGGGTTCACTAGAAAAATAGTATCTATCTATCAATTATCTATCTATCTATCTATCTATCTATCTATCTATCTATCTATCTATCTCTATCTGATTATACAAGAGGATTTATTAGATAGGCCCACTAGATCAGAGAGGGAAAGTCTGCAATGGCAGTCCATGTGCTGGACAGCTTGAGTTTGCAGCTGCTTCATCCCAGAGGCCTCAGAACAAGAGGGACCAAGGATGCAGCACTGGTGACAGGCCTGCAAGCTCCCTGGAAGAGGATAGCTGCTGTGAGTCTGCACTGAAATGCTACAGAAGCAGGAGTGGGATCCACAGGTGGTGGCTGCAGTGGCAACGCAGGGTGCTACTGCAGCCAGACGTCTCTCCCTTTCCCTTTTGTTCTATCTGAGCTTTACGTCTATTGGTTGGTGCCACCCACATTAGAGAGTGTCTTCCCCTTTCAGTTTGCTGGCCCACATGCTAATCATTGCTGGGCAGTCCTGCAGTCTTTCATTTATAAATACCGCTATAATAATTTCTTCTAAACACTGTATTAATCGAATCTTGTAAATTTTGATATGTTGTAATTTCAATTTTATTCAGTTTGTTTTACAATTTTTCTTGTGATTTCTTGTTTGACTCTTGAGTTATTAAGAAATGTAAAAAAATCAGAAACTTTCTATTTTTATTACTTATTTCTAAGTTAATCCAGTGGTAGACAACATAGTATGTTCTTTTCATTTTGTTGATACTTGTTTCATGGCTGAAAATATGGCATGTTAGAAAAAGTGTTCCATATATATTCAAGTAAAATATACATTCTGCTGATGTTGGTGTACAGTCTTCTAGAAATGTCAGGTAAACAAATTTGTTTGATAGGGCTGTTTTTTTTTATTTCTTACTGATTTTTATATCCTTACTAATTTTTTGTGAGTCATCATTGGAAGCATTTAGAAATATATGGCTATAATTGTGGCTCTGTCCCTCACTTTCTTCAGTTGTACCAGTTTTTGCTTTATTTACTTTGAAGCAAAATATTTTTCTAGTAATATTCTTTACTGAAATCAACTTTATCTGATGTGAATATTGGGAGTCCAATTTTGTTTTGAATAGTGCTGACATAGTATGTCTTTTGCCAGCTTAATACATTTTATCTGTCTTTATATTTAAAGTGGAGTGTTGTAAAGTACATAATTTGGTCTTGCTTTTTTTTTTCTTTATGTCAAATCTGATGATTTTTGCCTTTTGATTGGAGTGTTTAGGCAATTTAAATTGATGATTATCAATATTTTGAGTTTAAGTCTATCTTATTTTTCCTATTTGTTCCATCAGTTCTTCACTTTTTTCTTATCTTCTTTGGAATTCATAATTTCTTTCATTTTTATATATATTTTTTAGCCTATTACTTTGAAGTGGTTCTTCTAGATTATATATCTTTGTTTTAAAGCAACCTATCTGTTATATTATTTCATGTAAAGTTTAAGAGCTTTATGATGTGTTTTTACTTCTCCTTTGTCAGTTTAATGCCTTTAATTTAATTATTTCTGCATTTGTTATAAATCACATAATATGGAATTTTTAGTTTTGATTTAAATAGTACTGTATCTTTTAAAATTTTTAAAAGATCTCTAAAATTCCTATATTTACACACATTTATTAGTTACAATGTTTTTCACTTATATCAAAATTTTCCTCTAGTATTATTTTCCTTCTTCTTTAAGCACTACTTTTAGAATTTCTCACACTAGCAGATATTTACTGGCAATGAATAACAAATGTTTGCTTTTGTATATATGAAAAAGCCATTGATTCCCCTTTCTTTTTTCTTTTCTTTTTTTTTTTGAAGGCTATTTTTGTGAAGTATGAAGTTTAGTAATTTCTTTTCTTTCTATTGTCCTCTAGCTTTTGATGTTTTTAACCAAAAGTTTGATGTCATTCTTATCTTTGTTCCTTATTATATTATGTAGCTTTTTTCTCTGGTTATTTTAAAGTCTTTTTCCCTTAAATTATTGACTTTTAATCACTTCAATATAAGGTGATTTGGTGTGGGTTTTTTTTCTTGTTTCTCTTCAGGTTTTGACCATGGAGATTATTGGATTTGTGGCGTTTAGGTTTTACCAACAATTAATTTTTTAACAAATATTTTAGTTCACTTTTCCTTTCCTTCTTTCACTTTTGCATTTCTTTTTATAGGGATATTAACTGAAAATATGTGACAATCTCAGTGTCTCTAGCTTTTTATATGAAAGATGATATAGTAAGAAAGAAAATTTCAGTTTAAAAACTTGTGTTGCTCTTTTATGCTGGTAATGGTAAAACACATTGAATAATATCAGTTTTACTCTCCAAAAGAATCGGTAATATACATTTGCCTTTCTTGGCATAAGGGATATTAGACATTTGCTAATTGAGATTCTGAAAATATTTGTGAATAGTGTTAAACATTGTAGGCATGTATTGGAATTGTAGAATATTTACAATTTAATTTAAAGAAAATCTATAGCTTCAATGTTTGGTTCTGTCTATAGCCATGAGACTGTCACTTTATTAAAGGAGTTTTAATATGTTTATATAAAGAAAAAATCATTTAGACCAATAATCTTGTGTTCATGCCAAATAGAAGTATAAAGATCCAAGATGTGTTATATGCTCCAAAATAAACTAATTATTTTGTGTGATTGATACTGTCATCTTATGTAGCAAGAAGATTACTTATAACTAAATTAGCAACTGAATATTTCTAGAGCATATGAAATGGAAAAAAGTACTTTAATAGCATTGATATGTAGAGTACTTCAAAATTTTGGAGCAAATTTCTCAACATCCTATGAGGTAAGCAGGAAGAAATTGCTATTATATAAATACAGTAAGGTCAAATTTCAAGTTTGTTATATGAGTCACATTGTTGAGGAAGAAACCCTGCTCATGAGATCTTTACTATCTGTTTTGCTATTTTTGTGTATCCTTGTTATAATTTGAAACCAAGGTTACTAATAAATCTTTAAATTAGTCAATGGTAGTTTACTTATTTTATTTTAGAAAATGCAATGGTATTGTCCTAGTCATGGCAAATAAAATAGATTAGAATCATCTGTGGACTGAAGAAGCACTATTGCTCTAATAATCACTTTCTCAAATATTTAAGCCTAGGTTTATGAATTAGAAGGAAGAGCTTATTCAGAAGTCACACATGATTATGCAGATATGTATATGTGCATATATACACATGCTTGAAAGGGAGGAGGGGCAGAATCTTTCTATGGCAATGCATGTTTAAGCAGTGTGAGGTAGTAGCAATAGTTGTTTTTAATGTCAGGAATTTGGAAGAAAAATGAGGGCAAGAGTTAAAGTGAATTTGAAATGTCTTTCTTGATGATTGGCTTGTTATGAAAGACTATTTTCCATTCATATGTGTTACTGTGTTATCACTTTTATAGAAGAGATTGTTTTATAATTGTTTTTATACATGGAAGATATACATTTCTTCTAAATAGGTTCTTTTTTATATAAGAAAATAACCTAGAGTAGATATTTGCTGGAATTGATTTAAGTCACAAAAGATTAGGAATTTTCTTTTTAAGTTCAGGTATTTTTATTTTTTTGTCTGTTATCCTGAGAGTTGCTATCTATCAAGAATAAGATACTTTCTGCAGTGTCCATCACATCCAGGATGCTTCATTCATTCAGAAAGCTGCAGGGAAGGGGCTGTGCCTGGACAGCCTGTCCACTTTTACTAGGAAAGCAAAATACCAGAAGTCTACCAGGAGACTTTCAGTACATCTCATGACAAGGATTGGGTCACATGACCATAACTAGCTCCAAGGAGAACTGGGAAATCAAGTTTGCAGACTCAGACTCGTCATAACAGATCACCTGAAACTGAGCACATTGCTATCCTACAGAGTACAGTGTAGGAATGTGCCATGGGTGGCAATGAATAGTGTCTGTCACATAGGGTCATGTATATGTCATTACTATAATGTGAGTAGTTCTGTATCATAATGTACATCAGGCATTCACTGAAAGAGAATTCCTTTGTGTTCTAAACATCACCACAAATGCTAAAATGCTCATGAACTGGCTTTATTTATTGATTCTGTCTCTTTTACATCCATGGAGGAAAACACCACCTGATTTGTTAAAATATTTAATTATAGATCCACAATAGAAAGAAACTACAACCTACCTTTCAAAGCATGTAAAAATTTATCACAAAACTTTTATGGAAGCAAAAGTTTTCTAAATGTAAGCCATGCAGTAGCTGCACACACAATATTGGTATTTATTTTTCTTTGACTTTAGAGTCTTTGTTATTGAGCAGACACCAGACAGAATCATTTGCCTGTGTTCTACCATTCAATCATCAAGATGTTGAAATAAATATTTGAAAATATGGTAAAATCTTGGTTTGTGAGTGTAATTCATTTTGGAAACATGCTTGTAATCTAAAGCACTTACATATTATTTCTTATTCCCCATAAGAAATAATAGAAACTCAAATGATTCATTTTATAACCCAAAAATATTCATAGAAAAGTGGTTATAGCACTGTAATATAATAGAAAATAATAAAGGCAATATAAAATGTAAAGAAAAATAAACATATTAACCTGTACTTACCAAGCTTCCTGGCTGGTGTGAGGGAGACAAGAAAGCAAAGTTATTGTGCAGGACCACTTTCTCCATCACGAATGGACACACCGCTGTTTACTGGCTCAATGGAACTTTTTTTTTTTTTTGGTGCAACTTTAGCAAGGAACCTACCTATCCAATGACACTTGCTTTTGCCTCTTTTATGGATTTTGAAGAAATGTGACATTGCATTGCTATTAAACAGATTCATAGCTCCCACTGCTACATCCTTATTTGAGGGTTGCTTTTCTACAAAATTTTGCACTGTTTCCCACGTTTGCACATTTCCGCCATCTCATTTGCAGCGAGGGGTTCCTTTTTATCCGGCTCCTCTGTAGATGAGATCTTCTCCGTAACCTCTTGCCTTTAGGGGATGATCATCCACAATTCCAAAGTGGTGACGGAGACAGAGGAGAGAGAGGGAGGGAGAGAGAAGGAAAGGGAGAGGTAGCGGCAAGAGTACAGCAGAAACATTGGCTCAGTTGTGATCATGTGACATTTGTCATCATGTACCACTCATATTGCAAGACATCAGTCACTTATCCAAATAAAATTTATTACAAATGTTTTCTCATCTCACCTTGTGGAGCACTCCCAGAATAAGCTAATAATAATCCAGAGTTTTACTGTGTAAATATATAGTATTTTTTTAGGAAGAAAGATAAGGCATTAGAGATAAAAAGGTGCAAGTTAAAGTCTTCCTTCAATCTCATGAAAGATGACCTGTGCCTCTCAGTGACACAGAATAGAAAGTTAACATCTTTTTGTTAAAAAGAAGGCCATCATAAGAGTATTTATATCATGTGTGAGAATGTAAGTACAGGGCTGTTTGGTCAGTATTGACTAAATGGGTAAAGTCATCAAATACCACACACTCTTTCTTTAAATTTTGATACAGGGATAGAAGAAATATGAGCTGATAGTATTTTCCTACTTTCAAGATGTTTTTGGCAGTCTAAAGTCATACTTTAAATTGCATAGATGAAGAAATCAGTGATGTTACACTTGAAATATTTTAACTACAAGCCAGACACAGAATGTTCACTCAGAGACATGTAAGTGCAAGTGAAGAATAATGTACCTGGGCTTATAGGTATCTGTTTTTAAAGTGATGATCTACTCTCCAGGCTAAAGAATGTACTTAGGAGGTATACTGACTTCAACTTTATTTTCATTTTTGTAATTCTCTTTTTAGTTACTTGAAAAATAATTTCAAAAGTGGCCGCACAATTTCACATTGCCACCAACAGTGGCAGTTGCTCGATAATCTCACCAGAGCTTATTATCTTCTTCTTTTAGTAGAATTTTTTCCCCTCACAGTCATCCTTGAGTTCTCTCTCAGCAATGTAGAAACTAAATTACAGCAATCAGTAACTTGCCCAAGTTCTTACAGAATATAAGTCTATGATGGCAGCTCAGGCAACCGTAAAGGCGGAAGGGGTAATAATCTCTAAATCAATTTTACTTGTCTAACAGACTAGTGCTCAACCATAGTCTAAAATTGAGTCACCACGGGAACTTTAAAAACATACTGATGTGTGGCCTCCACCCTGTAACAATGAAACAAACAAAAACAAAAAACTCAGATGATTCTGCTATGCAGTCAGTGCTGAGAACTGCAGATGATATTGTGGACCCAAGGATGTGATTAGTTGAATCAGGGTGCATGATAGTCCTTGGATTCTCCAAGATTCTATTCCTGTGATATTTCATGACCTAAAGGCCAGTGCAGATGTGCAGATGAGTATGTTGTGTCTTATTTTAAAGGTTGTAATATCATCTTTTCTAGTTCTTTATTTTAGGTAATTCACCCTGAATAGTATGTGTATTTCATGTTGCAACTTAGTCTTTCATGTGGTGTTAAGGCACCCTATTTATCTCTGTGGTCTCATGGCACAGACTGGAAGTTTAAGAACACTGCGAGTCACTTAAATTTAAAGAATGATTTCTGGTAATGCTTCAGGCAACATTTTAGGCCTAGCTTTTATTTCCTAAATGCCTTGGACTCCTTCTTTGAGTAGATTAAAAACTGTTAATTGGAACAGATAGAGGAGAAACAAGTGAGAGGATCTCGGGACACATGGGGTCTTTGTGATTAGTCCTATTTAAGAGCTGGAAATGACAACTGAGCCATTTATAGCTTTTCTCATTTTCAGTGTTTTTACTAGAATGTCCATTTTAGTATTAACTGAGTAAAGATTTATAAGAGTTCAACCCATACTTTTTAAAGGAAGAGAGCATTTAATTTGGCTTTTTAAATTTTATTTTAGAGAGCATAAAACCAAGAAAAATAAAACAGAATAAAACCAATAAAAACAAGACAATGTAAGTGACATAGGATTTCAAAACAAGTTAATAGGAAATCAACAATGGTTACCATAATGCCTCTTGTTGTCTTCAAAATACCTATACCTTCAGATACAGTGAAATAAAACAAAACAGAATCGAATCAATAAAAACAAAACAATGAATGCAATACAGAACTTAAAAACAAGATAATAGTAAATCCAAAATGGCTACCATAATATATTTTGTTATCTTCAAAATAGCTGCCCATGCCATCAGATACAACAAACAAGGTAAAACAGAATAGAACCCAACCAAACAAAACAATGAGAATGATACAAGATTTTAAAACAAGATAATAGGGAATTAACAATGGCCGCAGCCTTCAGAAGGAGCTCCCCATAGATGCTACATTATGTGTTGTTATCATCTGAATAGATAATTAGACTACCACTGGCTGTAGGCCTCCAGAGTCAGTGAAACACTAAACACTACAAGCATTAAGTTGTATTTTACCTCATTAGGTATCATCATAGCCTGTGTTTCTCTGGATTAGCCAAGAGCATCTAATTTGGACACACACACACACACACACACACACCTACATGGCCACACAAATATTCCTTTTAGATAAGATGAATAAAAGGACAGAGATTAATCATGTTAGAAGTATCTTGGCCTAGAATAAAGAGTTTATGTATTCTGATCATTCCAGGCTCATCCTTTTCCTAAATTTCAGGTACACTGTTTTCCGTGGTCTGTGATACATCACCTGCCCTCAAAAATCCTTACTGAGGTGTGTGTGTGTGTGTGTGTGTGTGTGTGTGCGTGCGCGCGCTTTAAAAAACCCTGTATATTACAATTTTCTTTTTTCTTAATTTAAGCAATGCTGCTTTGTTAAAATGACTTTTCTGAATTCCAAATCTAATATTTACCAGCTCTAGACATTGGTCAAAGTGATTAACTCTGTTGAGATTGAGTTCGTTCATCCCAAAAGTAAAGACTGTTGTCTACAGCTTAACATGATCACAGAAATGAAAAAGAGAAAATTTATATGAAGCATGCTTAGTACAAAGTCTGCAACATAGTAGTTTCCCAATAAATGTAATTTATCCTTTATTTCCCCTTCCCTTTTCTCAGTTAAAATATATTCTTTGGAAGAAACTGATCCTAGTCATTCGTATAAAATTGACAGATTATGTCACTTTGTAAGTTTCCTAGAATGTTCTATGGAAGTGGGCTTCTTCTTCATCTTCTTCCTTCTTCCTCCTCCTCCTTCCTCCTCTTCCTCTTCCCCTTCCTCCTCCCCC